>JAJTUV010002353.1:0-431523 GCA_021653895.1 Mastomys natalensis
GGGGCAAGGAGATAACAGCTTTCTTCTCATAGAAATTCTTTAGTTTGGATTTCTCTCAGTCCTGAGGTCTAGGCTTTAACATCTTTAAGATTAGCTGGGCCATCTTAACCCCATAACAAATTATCTACAAATAGAAAGCTATTTTATAACGGAGGTACCTGACACCACACTCACCATGAGAGAGTTTGTACAAAATCATAGGAAAAACATTCCCCCTGGTGAGGTTTCTGGACCTATGGGATGGAGAGGTTCCGGGTGAGGAATCTATACAAATATCCTGAGTCAAGGGTCACTGTGGGTAGGAGGAATTTACACCTCTCTCCTTACAGAGCTTATCTTGAACCCAAACATCGACTTACAGAGGGCCATTCATTTCGTGGTTCCTGTGAGCTGGTTGAGATCTCTAGGGATGAAGGACTCTCAGCTGGTCCCTCCTCTGTTTGTCCACAGAGCCATTGACTAAGCCCGTCCTCCAAGTCACCAACACCACAGTCAAAGAACTAGACTCTGTGACCCTGACCTGCCTCTCAAATGACACTGAAATCAACGGAATCCGTTGGTTCTTCAATTACCAGAATTGCAGCTCACAAAGAGAATGAGCTCTCCGAGAACGACACCATCCTCAGAATAAACCCTATAAGAGGGAAGATGCCGGGGAGTATCGGTGTGGGATCTCCAATCCAGCCACTTTCAAAGGAGTAATCCAATCACTGGACATATATATTGTGAGTGACTCTCCACCCTTCTTGCTCCATAGTGTTGAGGGGTGGGTGCAATTTCTTTATCAGGGGTGTCAAAATGGGTAAAAGTTACAAGGAGAAAATACAGCACAAGATACAAATACAGCCACCATGGCGATGGATGTGAGTCAATTCACAGTAAAACACAAAGCAAGCTAAGCATGGCGCCTTTAATCCCAGCTTAAACCAGAGGCAGAGACCCATGGATCTCTATGAGTTCCCAACCAGCCTTGTCTACATAGCAAGTTCCAGGTTAGCCTGGAATTACAGGCTACATAGGAAGACCCTGGAGAACGAGAGGGGGAGAGAGGGGGAGAAAGAGAGGGAGAGGGGGAAGAGAAGGGAAGAGAGAGAGAAAGAACAAAGCAGGAGGAATAGGAGTACAAGGCCAGCCCAGGTTACACTGTGAGACCCTGTCAGTAATAGCAGCAACAATAGATGTCAATATCGTAAATAGAAATGCAAAGTGATTTAAGAGTTTAGGGTGTGAGTCAGACACACAAACCTTAGAGTCTAGTAAAACACTCACGATGCTGTGCACACCCTGGCACACACTCAAACCTTTAGATGATTTCCAATACATAATAGGAGTATTACACAGACACTAATCTTAATGGTCAAGGACAGCAGGAAGCATACAGTTTTTGCTGTAGACATTTCTTTTCTGAGTAGTTTAGCTCCAGGGTTTGTTAGAGTCATCCGTGTAAAATCCATAGATAGAAAGGACCTGTATCGAGTTTGTTATTGTATTTGCACTTATTCATTTGTGTGCGTGTTCCACACCCATAGTGGAAATCAGAGGGCAGTTTGTGGGAGCCTAGAGACTGGGTATTGAACTCAGGTGGGTTAGACTTGGCAACAAGCTCGGGACCTGCTAAGCGGTTTACTTACCCAAATTTGTTTATATATTTATGTGTGTGTGTTGGTGGGGAGTAGGTACTGGTAGTTGGCAGGCACCCTTACCGGATGAGCCATCTTGTTGACCCATAGACTGAGGTTTTGAATCCTTATATGCATTTACAGTGGGGCCTCTTGTACAAGACCCTTTTTTTTCTGATACTTTTGTGTAGTAGTGTACCTATATGGTTTGTGGGACTGAGGTTCAATTCCCAACAGCCACATGGCAGCTCATTACCTGTAACTGCAGTTTCAGGGAATTCAACACTATCTTCTGTCCTCCTCGGACACCAGGCATGCATGTGGTGCACAGAAATACCTGCAGGCAAAACATCCAACACAGTTTTTTTTAATATTTAAGATTTACCATTTTAGAGATTCTAAAATGTTCAGTTCATCAGCATAAGGTCTGTTCATGTTGCTCTGTCACCACTGCCTCTGTCCATTTCCAAAACTCCTTGTGAATCAATTCCACCTGCTACAATCCTGGATGTAGAACGAGTTGAATGCAATTCTTTACATTTTTTTGAGGTACACAAGGTCGTCTCTCATGGCTACATTTTACCCTCCCAGTCAGCAGTGTCTAAGATCTGTATTTCTTCATATATTCCAAGACTCTTGTTTTCTGTTTCTGTTTTCAAAGGTATCTATTCTAAGACATGTAAGGTGGTATTTTATTGTGATTTTGATTTCCCTTCTGTTAATGATTGAGAAATGAAGTAGAATATATTTTATGTGCTTACTGGCCATTTATATTTTCTTTTTTTAAAAAAAATATTCAAGTCTTTTTCCTTGTTTTTAAGTTAGATATTGTTTTTTCAACTGTGTTGGGATTTTTCATCCTGCTTTCTAAAAGTTTTATGGAGTTTGGCTGTGATATTAAGGTCTTTATACACTTAGAATTGATTTTATATGTATGTTAGGTGAAGGCTTATAATCAGTTTTTTCCAAGGATATTACCCATTTTCCCAACAATCCCCATTTAAAAGATTATCCCTCTATCATTGAACAATCTTAGCATCTGGATCAAAAACCTCATCTGTCCCAGGTACAGTTGGACAGCAAGATTGCCTTCCAAATGTGTAACTCAATAGGGTACCTCTGTTTTACACAATTAACTCTGTCTTTCAAAGATCAGCAGAGTTTAATGTTCACAACATATAGTACAATGCCACCTCTCTGATCGGTCAGCACATTATAAATATATGCAAACAACAGATACTGTGCCCCATAACGTGCACATTTATCATGTATCAACTAATCTTTAACTTGACTATTGGCCAGTGGGACGAGAGTAGTTCTGAGCTGTCTATTTTACTTCACTAAATCTTATGTCTGCCTTTATGTCAGACAATTTGATTATTGCAGTTGTGTACTAAAATTATTGTTGTAGAAATTTTTAATCCAATCTGGGGTTTCTACCCTTCTTTGATCATTTAGTTTCTGAGATAAAAGACACACAACTTTTATATTTACATAAGCCTTAATTTGTACTAGAGCTGGATAAGTATCTACCCTCTCTGCTATTAAAATCTATTTCCTATCAATAACCCTAGTTATTACTTCTACATTCCATCTGGCTGCTCTTAACTCCAATTGGCCAGTCTCAGGGCCATGTTTTCTTGACTCCTAACCATGGCGAGACGTTTTTTTCTCCTTCCCCTTCCTCCTCTCCCCTTCCCTCTCTTCTTCTTCCTCCTCCTTCCTCTCCTCTTCCAGCCATCCAACCTGGCACCTTTCATTTCATGTCTTCTTTCATCATCTCTGACAGCAGTATTTGATAGTGCAAGCTTTTATCTCTTTGGTGGAGTTGATTCTAAGTATTTATTCTTTTCATTGCTCTCCTAAATAAAATACTTCCTTAATTTCCTTTCAGAAAGTTCACTGCTATGCCTGGACTATTGCTCAGTGGCTGAACATTTGCATGAGACACAAGGTTCAATCTCTAGAACTGCCAGGAAATACAAAAGGAACTCTGAATGTTCATGGTCAAGATTAGCACACAGAAGTATAGCTCATTTGGGTGGGTTCACTTTGATAGCCAACATTTGCTGATTTTGCTAATTTAGTTCGAGAATGTTCTGTAGAACGTTAAGGCTCTTCGTACAAACAAGTTGGTGTCTTCTACAGATATCTATTTTACACTTTATAATTGGGCACTTTTATGTCGTTGTCTAGACTAATGGTTCTGTGTAGGGCTCCTAAGACTCTTTTGAACACAAGTGGTCACAGCTGCATCCTGTGTTCTTCGTGATCTTAGAGGGAACGCTGTCAGTGTCCCACTGAGTACTGTATTGGCTGTGCATTTCCATGTGTGACATTTGTGACACTGAGCTAGACCAGTGTTGTGACACTGAGCTAGACCAGTGTTCAGCATTTTTGTCATTAAAGGCTGTGAAATTCTGTCAACTTTTTTATTGATCCAATCTTATTGGTTATACATCTGTTCAATTTTATGTTTCTTCACGCTTCCCTCTCTGCAGCGTCCAGGATTCTAGGAATCGGTTTGTTGCAACTAGGCCACCCAGCTGCTAGCATATAACTATTGAGTGCTCTTAGAATTCTTAGTATCCTGAAGAGTGGATGGCAAGGTCTCAAATTTCAGTAATAGCCACCTCTTTTCTCAAAGCTAATCTGGGAAAAGGTTGCCATTGTTAATCATTTTTGAACTTCCGGCGTGTCAGCTTTCTGTACCCTAGTCTCTGCCTTGTCCTCTTCATTCTGATCACCACTTCCCTCCCTCTCCTGGTTTGACAGAGCTTTCTGAGACAAGAGCCTCATTATATAGCCCAGACTCTTCTCAAACTCACAGTCCTCCTGCCTCTGCCTCTAAATGCTAGGATTCTAGTTGCATTCATCCTTTACCTGCCTCACAGTAGTTTTTAAGCATTTAATATATAACCAAGTGGTATTTTTGGCAAACTCACACACACACCCAGGGAGTAAGAAGGTTAGCTATACCTATTCCCATCAGTGTTAGCCTTGATGTCAGGCAGCCAGCCTTACCTCTGATTAACCACACAGAGTTGAGCACCTTTAAAACAAAAACATTTTTTTCACTCTTTAAATGAAAGTAATTTCAATGTGATAGATCTATCACATAGATAAAAACAGATACAAATACAGGGCCAGCTACATTATAAATACTATTATCACAATTACTAACGTTATCACTAATGACCACGCCAGCAAACTGACCAGGGCTGAACCTCAAATGGTTATATACAACAAAGAGTAAAGAGGTGTGAAAGATGCTATTACATCAGGGCCTGGGGACACACATGTTATCCAAAAAATGAAACCACATGGCGACTAAATAAAAAAGAGAGAAAAGGGGGTGGGTCTGATGCAACATTTCAAACCTGCTAAATTACTAGTTTTCATCCTCCAGGATTTAGCTATGACAGCCTTAGACTGTGAAGGTGAGACTGGGCTAGCCCTCAGGCCACATGCAGATAGGATCCCATGCAAGCAGAGGAGGAATGTGTTCAACTCGAACAGAGTTTCTGCAAAGTTGAGCCTGAGTACCACCCACAGTCACACAGCAGAGGAAACGGGATCTTACAGAGTCTGCCTTGCTTTCCTACCCCACTGCAGAAAGCATGGTCTCTGTGCCTTCTGACAATTAGATCATGGCCTCAAGGGACTACTTACTCATGGCTGCCACAACTGAGACCCTGTGGAAAAGATGGAGCCATGAAAACACTGGAAGTTTTAGCATACACAACAGCAATCACCCTGTCTCACATTCCCACAGCTTCAGGTCTTGTCAGGATAAAAACTGATGGCATTGGAGGATTGAAGGAACAGGGAGAACCAACTTAGGATACGGTTTGAGGGGAAGAGGCATTTGCTAAGAGCCTCACACTTCAACTCACCCAATCAACCTTCCCACAGAAAGTATATTCCCCAAAAGGGCGAACAGATAATAACGTCACGCTGGAAATTCTCCAGGACACAGCACTGTAAAAGACCTCACTACATTCCTTCTTGCCTTCTCTTTTCCTGACAGCTGAACCACAACAAAGCAGCCTCTCAGAGGGTGCCATTGCTGGCATCGTGAGCGATGCGTGGCCGGGGTGGCTCTAATAGCAGCGTTGGCATATTTCCTCTATTCCAGGAAGACTGACGGGTAGGACGGGCTTTCCTTTTTTGTTTGCTCCAAGTCTTACTGGCATGCTTGAAGTGGGCAAGAACTTCTCTCCCTCTGCCTGAGCTGGAGCCCTTTCTCTCCTTTCCTAAACCTCTGCTTCTCAGCACTGACCCTGTCTTCATGGTCTCTGAGCACCTCGTTTCTTGGTATCCACTCCCACCTACTTAGACAACAGAGTCAATTATGTCCTTCTATCCTCTAGTCAGGAAGCCAAGGTCCAAGAAGAGAGACAAGGGAGGGACTCCAAGAAGCAGCAAGACTATGCAGGTAGCATGTCCTGCTGACTGAATCAGTAGCAGGAGAGACAGGAGATAGGCCGAGAAGAGACCCTAAGATGAAGAAGCATCAAAGTCTTCTTGGTCAAGAACATGAGTAGAGAAACAAAAGAGCTAGAACTGCCTGCTGTAAACCAAACAGGACAGGTATGAGGCAGGGTAGGTGCAGGAGCTCCTAAGAAGCTAAGCCTGAGGATACAGCTGCTAACAGTAAAGCATCAGCCCTGGGTGTGGTCATGGCACTTGGGGGCAAAGAGGGAAGAAGAACTGACAATGTGATAGCAGGGATCATGATTAGATTGAGCAGTGAGAACCAGGAGGGAAGGTCAGTGCCAAGTTGATGTGATGGGGCATCAGTGACACCAAGGAACTCCCAGGAAGAAGCTGCCCACAGCGTCCTCCCCACCTCCAGGAGCCAAGGCCCCGGTGTGTGGGAATA
The DNA here is from genome assembly GCA_021653895.1 of Mastomys natalensis. Classification (NCBI taxonomy): domain Eukaryota; kingdom Metazoa; phylum Chordata; class Mammalia; order Rodentia; family Muridae; genus Mastomys; species Mastomys natalensis. The sequence continues at coordinate 6,505 of JAJTUV010002353.1, forward strand.
GTAATCACAGCGTCTGATATTTATTTAGGGAAGTGACTAGCGAGATCTCCAGAGCACAACCCTCAGCCTCAACAACAGTAAGTAATGCCACTCACATGGTGAGAATTGGTGTTCTACCATGTCTCCTGCTCTGCCAGGGGATCCTGGGATCATAGACCATGCCTTCCTTTCAGAAATTTTATGGAAGGGATCTCTACTTCCCAGTGCTAAGGACCCCACAAATCATACCCTTCCCAGCTAGAGAAGAATGGCGTGAGAGACCCTGGAGAAGGGCTCATTCCACCTAGGCTAGGCAGGCCATAAGGAAATCACGTGTCCAGGAGCCATCCTAATGCCATCTTCCCTGCCTCTATAACAAATGTGGGAATTCTACCTTGGGGAAACTTTCTTTTTTTGTGCATATCTGGGTGCAGTGGCCTCTGTGTTCCTCCTTGCCACTGGAGCATGCTGTGAAATCAATTCTGGGCATCTGGTGATCTGGGTAAGACAGAGATGGCTCTATCCTGCTCCTTCTGACACTAATGCAATGGGTCTGAACCAGACTCAGGGGGAAGCTAATTCCTGAGCTGATGATGGCTGAGCCCCTCCACATACTAGAATTCATAAAACCTTATTCGTATGCACTGATAACTCTCTCTTGCTCCCCTAGATCTGAGACCTTCTGACAACTGTCCTTAAGGTAAGCACTGCCTCTTTTCACTGGCCATTTGCTCTAGAAAATGTCTCTGAGGAAAGTAGGGTATCTGTACTGTTTTGGTTAGTTTGTTTGTTGAGACAGGGTCTCACCACGCAGTCTTGGCAACCTCTTGAACTATGTAACCAAGGCTGGCCTTGAACTGGTGGCCATCCTCTTGCCTTAGCCTTTCATGTGCTGGGATGACAAGTGTGTGCTACCATACCAAGCTGAGAATGAGGTATTCTTGGAGACATGACTGTGAAATCCAGTTTGGGTCTACAGTCCTCAATGCCGCAGAGCCAAGAAAGATTGGTTAATGAGTCCCAGGAGTCTAATACAAAAGTGTGTGTGGGAATAACCTCCACCCCATGTTTAATTTCTGGCTATGACCCCTCGTGTTCTGTGGCCCTTGTCAAAGGACTTGAACTCTGTGATCCTCAAGCTTTGTCACCCAGGCAATGGGCATTCGCCTACCTCAAAAAGAAACCAAAGGTATTAACAAGTTGACATGTGCACAGCACTGCCCACAGATAGCAGCATACCATTCTCTCTCCTTCAGTCTAGACCCACTCTGACATCAAGGATGGCTTCCATTCTATTGGGTCTGAGACCCTCTTCCTTCATTTTATAACAATTTTACCAACATTTTATCATTTAAGCCTTTCAAGAGAGTACACACATAGACCAAAGAGTGCTTTGAGTCATAAGGATACTTTCACAGTGTGAACTCTCGGGCGTGGACCCACCCACAGTGAGCACACAAACCTGCCAGACACACTTTGCTGTCACATTCCCTGCAAAGAGGCAAAGGCAGCCTCAACATCTGGCTTTCATTCTGCTCTGTAGCACATCTAGATGTCTGACTAGTGAGTGACAGGAGCCCTCTCCCACAGCTCCCTTGTGCAGAGGCCACAGCACAGTGGTGCTGGATCACCAGCAAAGGTGAGGCTCAGCCCTGCGGTGCTGCTGTCACTGACCAACACTCTTACTTTCAGGTGGATGAAGTCGCATACACTGTCATGGACTCCATGTGTCCACCACCCAACCAGCCAACTTCAGCATCTCCATGTCCAAGAGTCATAGATAAGTAAAAAAAGAAGTAAGCATAGTCTGTTCTGTCTGTCCTGCTGGCTGCACCAGTGATGCATTCCCAGATTCTCTCCCTCACTGGAGAGTCCTGCACGCACACACAACACACCACACACACACACCACACACACACACACACACACCCCACACAGACTCTATTGGCTCCTTCAGTGTTGTCCATAGAAGAAAAGGTGGATCCTGGAGCCTACAGATAACTCAGTCTTTCTAGGCACTAAAATTTGGCTGAGAGAGAGGTACCACAACTGCCTCTTCACTATCCTGACCTAGATTGTTTTAAATTAACTTATTAGGAATGTATTCATTCCTCCCCAAACTCCAAGTCCTGCCCTGTCAGAGACTGACTCGAATTTCCATAAACCTTGAGTTTACCTAAGTGCTTATGACAAAAAAACAAAACAGAAGCAGGAAATGGCCAGTCCCATCTCTTTAAAGGCTGACGTGAAGCCACCACACACAGGAAGATCAAACGTACAGGCAGTAGTTCACTGGGCAATCTATACACCTGACAACTGCCCTGCTTACCCACCTGTGGCATTAGAGTCTCTGAACTGTGTCTTCACACCTGAGCCCTTCTCTGAACCTTTCTCCAGAAAACTCACTGAGAGCAATAGACAAGCTGACAACAACCATAAGCAAGTCTAAGCGGATGCAGGAGAAAAGACAGCATCTCTGACATATACCAGGACGGTGCCCAGGGTAGGAGACTGGAACCTTTGGACCAACAGACATCTGATATTTGCAAAAGGAACAGAGAGATAGCCTTCGTAGAGTGTTAAAATTATTTTAAAAGAAATCATATTTAGAGGTATTGGAGTTTTCCTCTTTCTAAGACAATCCACCATTTGAAATTCATAGCTACTGACTTTCCTTACTAAGTGAGCTGAACAATTTGCTTGCCTTAGGGCTGCTAAATTTTCTGCCTCCATTGGCCCCCAAGCCTTTTGGTCATGAGTTCCAAACCAAAAACAAATAAATGAAGAGAAGGCAGTCCCTTGCAGAACCACTGTCATGGGTCAGGCTAAGCCTACTACTTTTCTGAATTAGTCAAGAAAAGCATGGGTTTTCCTTTGACCATGTTTTTACCTTGTCTTTCGGATACTGGCCAGAGCCTGGACAGTCTTCCTCTAGATTCCCAGTGTGTCTGCCTTGTTGCATTTCATTTAAACTCTAACAAAACTGTCCTCAGCTTCGAAAAATAAAATAATAACAAGTTTTCCCATTCACACCAAAGAGAGACCCAACTGTGTTTCTGGACATCTAGGGCCAGCCTCCAGCTGCCCATCTGCACTGTTTCTGCCTTTGTCTCCCCTTTCTTTTTTACCTTTTCCCCTTCTTTTGAGGCAGAGTTTCAGCATGTAGCCTGTGCAGGTTTCAGTCCCACAATAAAGCCTTCCATGGCATCCCACCTGCTGAGATCACAGCACAGGCCACCAGGCCTGGTTACCTGTACATTCTGTCTGCCCTGCACTCTCAGGAAACCTTGGCCTCTGCTACTGTCTGTTTGGCTCATGTGAAGTGTGCCCTTAAAGGAACACAGTCCCTCATGCCAGAGGCGTTGTTTACAGCTGGACCGCTCTGCAGTGCTCTACCGGGAATGGGCTGTTAGCAGGGTGCTTTACCCAGTCCTGGCCTTTCTGTAGCCTCTGAAACCTGATTTTCCACAGGGTCTCAGGGATGAGTCCCTGAGTCCCAGCTGCAGGAGGAAAGGCAAATGTAGTCTCAGGAACCTTCTGTTCAAAGGCACACCCTCTGTGCCTGTTAAGCAAAGGTTGTATTGGATATCAAGTGTTTGGTCTCCTGCCAGCCTAACAGGCTTCTGAGAGAATTGTTTAGCTCTCCTACTCAGGGATTTCTTTCAGGGATTTCCAGCCTACCACAACCTGCGTATATTTTTGCTTCACCCAAGCAATGCTGGGTTATTTAATTTTGCCTGGCTAAAGCCAAATCTGAGTTATTTGTAAATTAGCTCTATGTGCGTAATAAAAATTTATTATATATCACTGATCAACTTTGTGGGTTTTTCTGTTTGTTTGTTTCTGGTTTTGCCATGCTTTGGATGGAATCCAGGGTCTTGCATGTGCTAGACACATGCTCTACAACTGAGATATTGACACAGAAGAGGAGCAAGAGGGGAACAGGAGGTACTGGAGAGAGTTCACTGTGAGGGAACCTGTGGAGATGTTTGAGTGGCTGGAGCCACGTGGGTAGGAGGAGTTGTTTGCTGGGGTGGAATACCCAAGTGGCTCCAGCCACTCAAAGGCAGTAATGCAGCCTTCAACTCAGAACATTCTCCACAGTTCCCTCACACTGAACTCTCTCCAGCACCTCCTGTTCCCTTCTTGTTACTACTTCCTGTCTGTCCTCTTAAACCTCTGACCTGAATAAGTTCCACGAATTAATTCTGTTGAATGTTACTCTATCATTTCACGTCCTTCATTTGCAAGCCATGGAAATGTATGTGTGGCCTGCCCCTCCCTGTCCCATTTCACACCCAAGACACTAGAGACAGGGCAGAGTCAATGTCCACTCTGGGGTGGGGTCAAAGGTGTGCCTACTCTCACACTTGACATTGTCTCAGCCCACAGGGTGTGAGATACTGCATCCACCACCACCGATATATTGCCCTGATACCAGTCAGTTCTCAGATGCTTCCGGTGTCCCCTTATCCAACCCTCTGCTCAGCTCTGAAGATCTCCCCGATAGCTCCTGGGTGTATTTTTCAAGCCCCTACCTACCTCTTCCTGGAAGTCATGGCACCTGCTTCCACATAAATACTCATTTGCAAAGGCTCATCCCCGCAGCACAACGATTTCTTTTTTTACATTTATTTCATGTGTGTGTTATAGCTGTTTGTTTTTTAAACAGAGTCTCCCCTTATAGCCCTGGCTGGCCTGGAACTCTGTCTGTAAAGCGGGCTGACCTTAAAGTCTCAAAAATCTTCCTGCTTCTACCTCCCACGTGTTGGGACTAAAGGCAGGAGCATCAGACTGGGTCCCCTAATGTATTTTTCCATCCACACATATGTTGTATGTCAAGTATGTCTTCACTTCCCCATCAGTCCCTCAGAGAATTCCTTAATTCTCATCAGATGTGTGCCCTCCACAGCCCATCCCTCTAGCATAGGCACACATATAAGTCTTAGTCCCAGTGCTGTACCCAGAATGCCAAGCAGCACGAGTTCTCTTCTGTGGTTACCCACGCCCTTCGTCATAAATAATTTCACATAGAGCATTCTCAAGTGAGGACATTATTCGTGCAAGACACAAACTGTGTGTGGTTGGCAACGCTTCCTGACTTATATATTCATGAAGGATACAGGAATGGGAAGATGGGTCCTTACTCTAGGGAACATAAATCCCTAAGACAGAAGATACAGAAAATTACAATTATACAAAATTTGAGAGGGACATATATCTCAAAAAAGACAAAGAGATGAGAGCTGAGGGGACAGGACAGAGACATAGCGCTTGCCCAGGTGGGTGAGGTCTGTGTTTGATCCCCAGCACCAAAGGAGTGTACAGAGAAACCCAATGGAAAACAGAAAATATGGCTACATGCTAGAATCATTGAGAAATATGTTAAACATGCTCAGGCCCCATTCACAAATTCTAATTTAATTTTCTAGAAGGGAATTCAAATATTGGTCATTTTTAAACCTCCCAAGATGTTATTAGTAGGCAGTTGTGATATTTAGTGTTAGCTGGCACCTTGAGAGAACTGAGAATCACCTAGGAGACAAGCCTCCAGGCACACCTGTGACATCTAAATCAGGCTAACCTACACGAATGTCTGTGAGGAATGTCTTGGTTAAACGACTTGATGTGGGAAGTCTCAACTTCCTTGTGAGGGCCTTCCCTGTGCCACGGTGTGTCCTGGACTGTGTAGGTAGAGAGAGGGTATGAGTGACACCAAGCATATGTTACTCTCTGCTTCCTGAGTGTGGAGAGGATGTGACCACCTGTGTCAAGCTCCTCCCACCTTAACCCTCCCACCATGGCAGACTTGGTCCATGAGCCTGAATAAACCTTAAGTTGCTTTTCTTGATCTATTATTATGTCAGTGGGAAAGGAAACTGTGACTGAAAGGTCCCCGAAGGGAAACTCTCACTCAAGTCCCTGGAGAGCACACACCCGAGAACACAGAGAGACTGTCTTGTTGCAAACACGTGAGGAGGTTTAATGGTGGAGCTCGGGGTCGACAGGTATCTCACGCAGGAGACAGGGGAGTCGACCTAGAGGCCCAGAAGCTTGGGATTTTTATAGGCATGGGTCAGGGAAAGCGGGAAGCTTTGGCGTGATTACTCATGATTGGCTATTTTCAATATTTGAATAACATCAGCTTGCACAAGCTGGCCCAGGGGTAGGGGGGAACTAACCTTATGGGAACAGCAACAGCCCTTTGTTCCTGTCTTTCCTGGAACTCGAAGGTGGATGCTTATCTGGCTTAGCAGGTCATCTGGTTAATTTTAAACTACAAGTCCTTGAAACTTCTTCATGTGCAGGGCCTCTGGGGGTGAAGCAAACAGGTCAAGCAAACATCTCGGGACAGGATGAGGGGGGGTGGTCTTGGCCCATCACACGCTTAATCATTCTATCATATCAGCACATGTTCTTCTCAGGAATTTGTCCTTGTCTATTTTTACGGCCATCCGGTTCCTGGAAAGCTCAGTGGTCCTTGTCTTTCTGGCCTTGCATTCTTTGTATCTTATCATAGGGACCCGGGGCTAGGAAACCCATGGTTAGCAAACCCGTGGTTCTGCATTTTGACTAATTACGTGTGTGAATCAGAGAGCCCTGCTGCTTTTGTCCTTCTGAGTTAACTAAAATTTTCTTTCACTCCCCTCGTCTTTTACTAACTAATTTTAATCTTAAAATACTTAAAAAACTTAATACCTAGCATGCTCTGGGTACAAGGATCCATAATCTGCCCTGTCAGAGTCTCTCACAGATCGGTACTGTTGTCTTAGTACCATCAGCTGTACAGCATCAATTCTATTTCGAAGAAGAGCAGACAGTTTATTGATCACACATGGGCTGAAAATCAAGAGCAAACAAATTACCACTACTGGCCCAGCTAAAGCAGAGAATAAGGTGGTCATCCAGGGGGACCGGGTGAGCCAGGACTGGAAGCAGCCTTGTTGAGCTTCTCTGTCTCTCTGCCTTTTATCTAGTCTTTCTCTGAGCGTCTGCATGGAGTCCCTGACTACTCCGATATGATATGACGGCATAAAGCAACACTCTTCTCTTAAGGCAGCACACAGCCCACCATCTTTTAAGAATAACAAGTCTAATCCTCTTCTATTTTGCTGTACTACCTCCGACAAGGATGTTAAAGATTTTTCTAAGTTGGAGATGGACTTTTCTAATATCCTTAAATCTTCATCAATAGCGTTACTAAAAGCGTTAAGGCCTTGCTGTCCAGTGGCTAAAGTGGCAGCCCCCATCCCTATCCCTGCTGAGATACCAGCTCCTAGTAAAATAGCCAAGGTGAGGGATACAGGCTCTCTTCTGTAGCTCTGAAACCCAAGATTAAATTTATCCTCAAAATTACCGGCTGTGTGGTAGTAAATTCTGGGAACCAATTGCACTAATACACAGAAGTCTGTAGCTGGTTCAAATACACTTGTGGACACACAAAGAGTGAGTCCAGAACTGCAGATTTGCCATCGATTGGGCCCTGGCACTAAATAATAGGTGGTAACGGTCTTATAACTATTAATTGTCTGGTTACACAAGTGTCTATGGGATACAGGCGGGGTACCCAAACAAAGTCCTGCCTTCGTCCCTGATGCCTCTGTCAGAGTGAGTTTCTTTTCTGTTCCCCAAGTACAGGAATGATGGGAGGTTGTATTATTAAAAGCACCAGTCACAGCAATTCCCTCATAATATGGAGGTGCTGTGGTTAAGCACAGCCAACAGGATTCAGTAGAGTCTGGATTTGTATCGTTCAAAGCATGGAAGACCCCAATGACCAGATTGAATAGTCTTTGACCTGTTGAGGGATCAGGAGGGTTGGTCAAAGCCAAAGGACCTTGGGGATTAGTGAGGATGGAGGGGCTTGCCATTATCGGTATCACTGGTCCAGGTAGGGTTGGTACTGGAGCTGGTGATCTAGCAGGTGAGCCTTGTTCGGGAAGAACTTTATTAGGTCCAATAGGCACTAGGGGGAGCTTTCTATGGTTAACTGAATTCTAAAGATCACCCCCAGGGTCTTTTCCTGGGGCATCTATGCGCAATCCCCAGTTGTTTCCTCTAAGCCAGCTCTGATGATTTTGTTTCCCTTTATCAGTAAATTTAATAACAATAGAGTTGCAATATTTGCCTTTGCAAGGTCCATTTGGGCCACCATTGTTATGAGCACACCCACTTTCACAGTACTTATGTCTTTCCCTCTCACCCTGGTTTGACTTGTCATAGCCACTGTTCCGTTTCACCGTGATCAGGTCCCATGTGGAAGAGGGTTTCCAATGGGCCTCTCCAGTAGTTTCACAGCCCCATGCAGCACAATAGAAATCAGAGACCCTCCCACACTTGTGCCAGAATTTCCAACTCTGGCCTTGGCCGGGGCACACATAAAATTCTGCAGACTGAAGGTTGGCTCAGTACCACTGTCCCAAGCACCTGAGGGTGCCCCCTATCCCTTTCGGGCAGCACTTACTCTCAGCTGGCGGTTTGGAAAGATCTGTGTGGTCAGAGAGATCCCAAGTGAGTGACCCAGCTCCCAACTTACAGATATCTGGCATAAGATCTGGCCACCAAGTCCAGGGGTGTGGGGGCACACTGCGGTAACTGACCAGACAGTGTTTCCTTCTTCATTGATCACCTCCCAAGTCTGTTGCATCGAGCATGGGAGTTGGTGTCCTGACTCAGGGTCACATCTGCGATGCAGGTACAGCTTAAGAAGATTATTAGTCGTCTCCATGGTCCACTCATCTTGATTAGTCTCAGGGGGAGCTCTTTTAACATGTGAGGCATGAATCCAGGTGGGAATCCCATCCACCTTGACCTCAGTTGGGGTCCTCAACAGTACCAGGTAGGGTCCTTTCCACTGCAGCTCGAGGTTCCCTGCTCGGTGTCTCTGTAACCAAGACAGCATCTCCAACCTCGAACTGGTGAGGAACAGCGGTGTCCCCAGGTTTAGGCAGCTGATTTAAGATGGCGCTGGTTTTCCAAGACCAGCTCAGCTTTCTGAGTAAACAAGCCCATTGCACATCCATCGGCCTTGAGCTCCTCCCGAGTGGGCTTATGCTAATGAGGTATTGGCAGCCTAACCTAACCTGAGAGAACAAGCCACCTAGCCTGCCTAGGGCGGATATATAAGCAGCTCATTTCTGCTGCTCGGGGTCCCCGTCCATAAGTCAAGATTCGTTCCTGGAATAAAGCTGTCTGAGCAGGATCCAACCATGTCGTGTCTTACTTGCTGGTCAAGGCAGGACGCGACATCTGGTGGCCCGTGACGGGGACCCGAGGACTTCGCCCTCGTGGATTCAGAACTCAGCAGCTAGGAACAGCGGTACCAGAAAGTCCTAGGGCAAGGTAAGGCCCTAGAAGTATTATGTTTATGTTTGCTGTAGACCCGGTGTGGGTCGGTCTGTGTTGTCGTTATTGTGTTTTTTTTTTTCTGGGGTATAGTCTTTGCTTCTGCTTAAATTGTCATCGTCCAGGGCATGAGTGCATCTGCTGGGAAGAGAGATCAGAGACACAGGCTGTAATTCGAGTGTAAGCAAACTCGCCAGCCGCCTCCTCAGTAATCCTGCACTATTTGTCTGTCTCCTTCTGTCTGTGTTTGTCTCTCTGAGTCTGTCTTTGATAACGTGCCCAAAAAAGTCTGAGGTAAAGCCGCAAGAAAGTGCCCGGTAAGTGGGGCCAAGTTTTAAAGTTCTCGGAAGGAGACAATTTCAAGGTTCCCGGTTTAGGGACAATTTCAAGGTTCTCGGAAGGAGACAATTTCAAGACCAGGAGCAATAAACGCTTTGGTGTAAAAGCAATTAAGTCTCCAAGACGTGGAGCAAAAGTTTCAGTGTGGTACCAAACGAAAAGTGAAAGTAAAGAAACAGAGACATAAAATGGGAAATTCTCTATCTCACCCGCTTTTTAGCTCTGCTTCCCTTAAAGGCAGAGGGAGTCCCTCCCTCCGCACCACCGGCCTGGACTCCCTTGCCTAGGTAGGGTGCTGGGACGGTGGAGTGCAGTGGGCAAAGAGAGATTATTTTTAAAAAGATAAGAAGTTGAACCTTGAAAATAAAAGAAAGAGGAAGGGTATAAGGAAAGAAGTTGCCCGCTCTCTGGTGTGTTAACAAAAAGAAAAACAAAAAAGCTTATTACAGAGCTGTCCAGAGAAGCAAGAGATGATTGGGGGACTCCCTAATCTCTCTGGCTATCTCGAGGAGAGATTCTCAGTTTTGTTTTCTATGTTTATTGTCTGTCATTGGTATACCAATTTGTCCATACATGTATCATATGTTTGTTTTGTCTGGCATGAATGGTTGTGTTCTATGTCTCATGTTTTGAAAACTGTTTGTTCAATTTACTTTGAAACTTGCTTGGGAAGCAGTCTCAATTTACACAGCAAAAACTGATAATTTACCCTGCTCTGTGGCTGGAAGAAGACACTGGCAGAAACAACCTTGAAAAGTATTAACTGTTTTCATAAGCGGCTCTTGGAAGGAGGCCAACAGTTTCTGCAATAAGGGTGTCTCCCAGCTTGATAAGTACTTTTCTCTTAATTTACAGCTAAAAAGGTAAGAAAAATTTGTTTAAATGTGCATTTATTTTTATTCTTGATTGATATTAAAAATGTAAATTTGCTCATTGGATATGATTACAAATTTACAATTTTGGTAACAAAAACTAAATTATAGCTGGTAATTCAAAGTTGGAGTCATTCAGAACCAGATATTTTAAAGAGATCTCGATAAGAGTTTAATCTGGGATCAAACATGAACACCTACTTTTGCTGCACAATTGGCTGATAACAGAAAGATAATTTTACAGGAAATAGAAAAAAACTGTTATTAATAGATATATTATATTAATTAGTTGCTGGCTGTTTTATAACAGTCCTTTGATACAAGAGATTATTACTATGAATTTATATTTCTTTACTTCCATAAGAAGTTTTAACATCCTATTATAAAGCTATTGCCATGTTAATATAAAATCATAGGTCAAGATCACAAAGTTATCTTGAAGAAGAAGTTAATGAAATATTTCTTATTCCAAATAATAATATGATTGATTGTTAAAACTATTGATATTTGGCCTTATACATGAATAAAAGGACAATATATATAATTAGATTACATGGTTACTCTCTTGGGTTCCCATGCTTCAGTACAAATAATTAAACTATATGCTGTAGCCACTGTTTAAAATGCAAAAAATTAGGCTTTTAATTGGGATACTCATAGCCAAGATATGAATCATGGTTTATAATTGCTTGAAATTGTTTCTTTTTAGATATTGCTAATTTTCAAATTTCACAAATATGGCTCAATTTAAGAAACATATATTTTCCCTTAATTTTATAAGACATTTAAGAGCTCATACTAGATTGCCTAGACCCAAGGGAAATGCCATAACAAATTTATATATTAGACAGACTACAGACCTTGGGTTGTTATATAATAAAAGTTTGTCTATCTAGATTGCTGTGCCACCGTAACTGATCTGCCTTTTGTAATCCCTGAGACCAGAAACTACAGTTTTTGGCACTTAGAACCTCATTCTAAGAACAGCTAAAGATTAAATAGACAGCTTTACATTGTCTCAGAAAAACTACTGGGCTTTGATTTATGCCTACAGGTCTGAGGCCACTTAAACAAGTTATTAAAGAGTTTATTATTAAGTATAAAAGCTTCTTATGAAAACTACCTAAGAAAACAGTATTAAGAGAAGCAAAGAGCTCTACTTAAAAAAGGGCAAAGAGTTCAGTTTAATCTCCCCATAAAGTTTGCCCTCTTATCCTTAGAATAAATGATCACACACTATAGAGTTTATTACAAGTTCACACCAAGGACTAGATCATGAATTAAAGTAGAAGTTTATATAAAGAATGTTTACAGTGAACCTATGGCTAGATATTAATGGAAAGCCTTGCCTCAAGGGATGGCTAACAGCCCTACTCTATGCCAGAAATTTGTAGATAAAGGTATTAGATAAACTAGAGAACAATTTCCTTCAATTATGTGTATTCATAATATGGATGATATATTAATTGCTGCATAAGATATTGATATATTGACAACTACATATACACATATGGGAATTAATTATCCTGCCTACTCAAATGTCTCCTACGGGTGCTTTATATCAACAAGGAATTTTGTGCTGGATACACGGGCCCCATAGTCAAACCACCACTTTGAAGTCATATCCTGAAAAGATAACTGAAACAATTCAACAGGAAAGAAAGCTAAATATATATAATTCATTTGGGAAAAGATCCTGCAAACAATTGTTTTGCCTTATAAAGTAGCACAGATCACTTGGTTATTAAATATGCTTGATGAATTTGCAAGTTTGATTGCTAATTATGTAGGAGAAATATCACATACTTATCCACTTGATAAACTGCTTAGCATTGCTACATATCACAGATGGCAAAATTATTTGCCATATATCAGGCTATGTTGCTGCTTTCTGAGGCCCTTAATATTATAACAGATAGCATGTATGTTGTTCAAGCTTTTCATTAGTTAGAAACAGTTCCTCTTATTAAATCTAAAGTATCATTTATACAACAATATTTGAGCTTGATTCAATCCCTTTTCCAGCAAAGAGAAAATCCTATTTTTATAGGTCACATTAGAAGTCACTCCATTTACCAAGACCAATGTCTTTGGAAATCAGTTAGCTGATGATTTAACTAAAATTCAAATATATAATGTTCATAAGGCACAGGAGCTTCATGCTTTACACCATGTGTCTACAAAGACTCTAAGAAAGATGTTCTACATAACTAGAGAACAGGCTAGAGCAATAATTAAAGACTGTTCAGCCTCTGCTCCCTTAGTTCCTGTTCCTCTTTATGGCATAAATCCAAGAGGACTGGTACCTAATGATTTGTGGCATATGGATGTTACACACATTCCTCAATTTGGGAAGTTATCTTATGTTCATGTAGTAGTAGATACTTTTTTCCACTATGTTATTGCATCTGCTTTAAGTGGAGAGAAATTATCTCATGTATGTTCTCATCTATTAAAAAATCAAATTAATAAAATAAAAAGGTGGGATATGGGGAATAAAAGATATCCCTTCCTCTATATTTTCACATTCTCTATTTGTTTTGAATTTTCTTACATTGGATGATGCTGGTCTGTCTGCTGCAGACCATCAGTGGAGTGTAGGAAGTGTTAACAAACCCTTAGTGTATTGGAAAGATCCTGTAGATGTCACTATGCGTGGCCCTGATCCAGTATTGGTCTGGGGTCGTGGTTATATTTGTGTTTTTTTCTACAGACGAAACGTCTCCTAGGTGGATTCCTGAACAGTGTATCCGACATGCCAAAACCAAACATGGGGCGGATGAGGAGAAAGATCCCTGAATCGAGAATGGGAGATGGGTGTCAACAGGCTGTTACAAATCTTTGCAATGCTGATCAGCATACTTGGGTTGCTGCATCGGGATGTCGAGCTAAAATATATTGGGCTTATGCTCTTTATCCTCCTGTCATACATCCTGTGACATGGGAAGAATCTGTTCCTATTGGTAATAATCACACTAAATTCATGGGACACTTTTCTGACAGTCACATATTAGCTTACCATGCTTATTTCAACTATTCAGGAAGCTGGATGGACTTCCTATTTGTTCTCAGTTTAATCATGCTATGCCTTTATATGAAAAGGTAACTATGCAAGATGATGGGGATACTAATGTTACAGCAGGTATCCATTGGACTCTTGACTTTTATTATCCAGATTTTCAAAACGTTACCAGAGGACTTGGGAGAACATCACTTGGGTCAAGGATGCCCTCTACTTCTTTAAAGTATGGGCAGGAGTACTTGTCTCGGGGGCTGTTGTTCTCCTGGGATGTGGTTTCTGCCTTTGGTTCCTGTGTTGCTTGCGCCGTGACCATGCAAGACATAAGGCTGTAGTTTACCAAGAGCTGGCTGCCATGGAGGAACGGGCTTCCCCAGGTATTTGGCTGGCCTCCCTTAGGGAGGCATAGTGGGGAACTTTCTGGACCCGATATTGACCGTCCAGGCATTATCCCTAGATCCTGACCATCTTGACCATTGCCAATGATGTACACTCATGAGGCTCCTACAGCATCACCTCAATGTTTCTGAAGCGGGGAGTACCAGGAGCGCCTCGACTAGAGATGTTCTCAATCCTGAGATAGATTCTCTGAAAGCATGTTTGAGTGCATAGAGGTTTTGTGCCAAATATACCTCTCCCTGAAAAAAGGCACAAAGGCGGGTATGGGGAAGAACATAATCCTCCATTACAATGCCTTCAACACTTGCACAAGGGCTCAGACCTCTGCTTTCCAAGCTGACTTGCCACCACAGCAGTGGCTCTTTCAAGGAGTGCCTTCCAACGCCTCTTGCCAACCACCTGGTGAATGAGTTCAAACATGCTTGGGTGTGGGAGGCCTAGGAGACGGGTCTGAAGGGTCCAGAGGTGACCTACTTCAAATTTATTAAAATAAATAAGGGGGAAATGTAGGCAGCCAATTTAAGATGGCGCTGGTATTGGGATTATGGGAATATGTCATCACATCTAACTAATTTTGTAGGTTCCCACCTTTCAAAAAGCGTTCTCTTTCTCTCTTTCTCTCTCTCTCTCTCTCTCTCTCTCTCTCTCTCTCTCTCTCTCTCTCTGTGTGTGTGTGTGTGTGTGTGTGTGTGTGTTGTGTGTGTGTGTGAGTTTCCATAGGAGCTGAGATCCAAGGATTTAGAGCCAAGAGATGAATTGAGCAAGTGCGGGCACACCCCATGCTGGTGTCTTCTGCCTTATGTTTTAAGACACCTGTCTCAGGACTGTCCTCCCACTGGTAGCATCCTCTGGATGCACAACACTCCCAACTCAACAGGGAGTTCCCAGGACAAATCTCAAAGTATCCCTGCACGGGATGGAGCCGGGAGATCTGGGAGCCACGGGGCAGAGAATGATGGTCCTGCAGCCTGGAGGTCAGAGCCTACTGTGCTCAGGAATCAGGTTAGCCCACAGCAGTTGGAGCCCAGTCACATCCCTGCTACAGCTCAGACATGAGCTGCAGTTCTCCCAGTAAACACCAGGGGGTGACATTGGAACATACAATCAATACTGGGACACCTTTCCCAAAGCACTAAGTTACTGTGCAGACTGGTTTCCATTCTTGTCCCAGCAGATCTGGATCCCCCCCAGGAGCTTACTCTAACTTATTGGATTCTTCTTGTGTGTTTGAGGAATCCACTCTGTTAGGGCCATAACTCGTGAAGAAGACAAGGTGACCACAGGGGGAACAGTGAGAAAGTGACTAGAGATATCCCTGAACCATCAGACTCAAGGCACACTCAGCCAGCACGGGATGCTGGGAGTCTCTCTGAAACCCACCATGGGATGATATTCTTTCCAGGACAACCTGTACACCCAGGTAGAGTAGAAGGTGGGAAATCCAGGAGGCAGAAAGAATTCTGGGATAAAGCCAGGCAACAGTGATTCGCCTAGAAAGATGAGAGGAGACACAGACACGTGATACCCTGAGCACAGGTAACCAGACAGATTCAGATGACTAAAATCTGTATTCCATCTTTGCTACCCTAGACCCAATGGGAGGGCACCCTGGGGCCACTCTTCCCCAGCTCTTACATGACTTATACTTTCCCTTCTGCAGCTCTCCAGCCTGGATCTTATTCTTTCTCTGGCATGGCGATTCTGCTTCTTCCTTGGTCCCCTTGCCAGAGAATCCTAAAGTCCCGCCTCTGTCTCCCTGCCCAGCCATTGGCTGCTGGCAACTTTATTTACCAGGACTAGCTGGGAGCAGGTTCCTGCAGTGTCTCACATGTGGAATTCTAGTGCAATTTTGGGGACCCATAATGCAAGCATTGGACCAAATCCAAAAGAGGTGAAAAATATTGATCTATTTGCATTCTTCTACTCACAGCCAGTTTAGACTGGTATGACTTGTTTATGATGTTTTCTTTTTTTCCATCATATGATTTTGACTTCTTTGTAAAAAATCAAGTGTCCATAGGTATGTGAATTTGTTTCAGGGTTATCAATTTTATTCCATTTATCAACCTGTCTCTATACCAAGAGCATGTGGTTTTTATTACTATTACTTTGTAGTACAGCTTTAGATCTGGGATGGTGATTCCTCCAGAAGTTCTTTTTATTGTTTTAGCTATTCTGTTTGGTTGTTGTTGTTTGTTTTTCCATATGAAATTGAACGTTTCTCTTACAAAGGTCTGTAAAGGCTTGTGTTGGAATTTTGATGGGAATTGCATTGAATCTGTATATTGCTTTTAGTAAGATGGCCAATTTCATGATGTTGATCCTACCTATCCATGAGCATGAGAGATCTTTCCCATCTTCTGATGTTTTCTTCAGTTTCTTTCTTCAGGGACTTGAAGTTCTTTTCATATAGGTCTTTCACTTGCTTGGTTAGATTCCTCCAAGATATTTGACATTATTTGTGGCTATTGTGGAGAGTGTTGTCTTCCTATCTTGTTTCTCAACCCATTTATCATTTGTATAAAAAAAGGCCTATTGATTTCTTTGAGTTGATTTTGTATCCAGCCACTTTGCTGAAGGTATTTATCAGCTGTAGGAGTTCTCTGGTAGATTTTTTTGGGTTACTTATGTATACTATCATATCGTCTGCAAATAGTGATACTGTGACTTCTTCCTTTCCAATCTGTATCCTCTTGATCTCCTTCAGTTATCTTATTGCTCTAGCTAAAACTGCAAGTACTATACTGAAGAGATAGGGAGAGAGCAGGCAGCCTTGTCTTGTCCCTGATTTTAGTGGAATTGCTTTGTGTTTCTCTCCATTTAATTTGAGGTTGGCCGGTGGCTTGCTGTATATTGCCTTTATTGTATTTTGGTATGTACCTTGTATCCCTGATCTGTCCAAGACTTTTAACATGAAGGGATGTTGGATTTTGTCAAAGGCTTTTCCAGCATCTAATGATGTGATCATGTGTTTTCTTTCCTTCAGTTTGCTTATATGGTTGGTTACATTGACAGATTTTCATATATTGAACCACCCCTGCATCTCTTGGATAAATCCTACTTGATCACTGCGGATGATGCCTTTGGTGCATTCTTGCATTCGGTTTACAAGTATTTTATTGAGTATTTTTGCATCAATGTTCATAAGGAAAATTGGCTTGAAATTCTCTTTTTGAGTTGGGTCTTTGTGTGGTTTGGGTATAAGGGTGACCATGGCCTCATAGAATGAGCTTGGTAATGTTCCTTCTGTTTCTATTTTGTGAAATAGTTTTAGGAGTGTTGGTATCAGCTCTTCTTTGAAAGTGTGGTAGAATTCTGTGCTAATACTATCTGGTCGGTGGCTTTTCTTTGGTTGTGAATCTTTTAATGACTGCTTCTACTTCCTTAGGGGTTATAGGACTATTTAGATAGATTGCTTGATCTTGATTTAACTTTGGTAAGTAGGATCTCTCTAGAAAAATCATCCATCTCATTTGGATCTTCAGTTTTGTGGCATACAAGGCTTTGAAGACTATTGACTCTTTGGACTTCCTCAGTGGCCGCTGTTGTGCCTCCTTTCTCATGTCTGATGTTGTTTGTTTGGATTCTGTCTCTCTGCCTTTTAATTAGTTTGGCTAAGCATTTGTCTATCTTGTTGATTTTCTCAAAGAACCAGCTCTTGGTTTTGTTGATTCTTTGTATTTTTTCTCTTTGTTTGTAATTGATTGATTTCAGCCCTGAGTTTGATTTTTCCTGCCATCTACTCTTCTTGAGTGTGTTTGCTTCTTCTTCTTCTTTTTTTTTTTTTTTAGAGCTTTCAGGCACTTTTAAACTATTAGTATGAGGACTCTTTAATTTCTTTATGGGGTACTCAGTGCTATGAACTTTCCTCTCAGCACTGCTTTACCAGTGTCCATAAGTTTGGGTTATGTTGTACCTTCATTTTCATTGTATTTTGGAAGGTATTTAATATCTTTTTTTTCTTCTCTGATCCAGTGACCATTGATTGGAGAGTTGTTAAATTTCCATGAGTGTGTAGGCTTATTGTTGTTTCTGTTGTTGTTGAAGTCCAGCTTTAATCCAGCTTTTGGTCTGATAGGATACATGGGATTATATCAATTTTCTTCTGTCTGTTGAAGGGCTTGGTTTGTGACCAAGTTTCTGGTCAACTTTAGAGATGGTCTCATGAGGTTCTGAGAAGATGCTATCATCTTTTGTGTTTGAGTGAAACATTAACTGGAGCTCAGGGAGTCTTGTGGAAGAGTTGGGGTGAGGCTTTAAGGACTTGAAGGGGATAGGAACTCCACAGGAAGACCAACAGATTCAGCTAACCTAGACCCTTGAGATTGAACCACCGACCGTAAAGTGAGCATGGGCTGGACCTAGGCCCCTCCTTACAAATGTTGTATATGTGAGTAACTTGATCTTCATGCAGTTCCCCAACAACTGGAGCTGGGGCTGTGCCTGACTCTGTTGCCTGCCTGTGGATCTCATTCCCCTAACTGAGCTGCCTTGTCTGGCCTCAGTGGGAGAGGATGTGCCTAGTCCTGTAGTGATATAATGTGCCATGGTGGTGGGGTCCTCCCCTACTCACATGAGAAGTGAGGGAGGGGGAGGGACTGTGTGCGGAAAGGCGGGCGGGGGGGCGGTCTACAATTTGGATATAAAGTGAATGAATAAATAAATAAATTAAGGAAAAAGTATAAAAGAAAATACAGAGACACAACTCAATACAATGTGAAGGAAGGTTACTCCAATATTTCCTGCTTTTAGTCTAAGAAATAGCTTTATCTGTACATTAATAAATTATATATAATACGAACAATATGAGAACTATCAAGTAAGTGTTACATCTACTATGTCCAGTCCATTTGTATTTGGCAACCTAGGAGAAAGTACTCTACTATCTATCTGTCTGATCTTGATGAGTTCAAAGTTCTGTGTGGATTGCTGTCTGTATGCAGGTAAGGGTAGGCATAAGATAAGGCTAGAGCCTGGAATTGGGCAGCAGAAAAAGAAGATGGGCTGATAGCTTTAGAGATGAGACAGATAGGGGCAGAGAGGACAGGAGGTCAGAGAAGATGAAGGAAGGAGGGGATGAACCCAAGCCAAGTGGCTTTAAAAAGCCACAGGTGGCTACGACTATCGTAGAAGGGATGGAAAATACAGGACAATTTGTCCAATCTAGGTGGGGCAGCTTGTTGGCTCTGAGTTCATTGTGTGGGTGCTTTGTGAGTTGAGAATTTACTGATATAAATCTGACTGATAAATTACAAGCCTCTAGAGTTTTGATTTTACTGGCTTATGGGATATTTGTGACAGCTAGGCACAGGGGGCAGATGACTTGGAATGTGAGGAGGTTCCAGCAGTAAATGAACCATGAGTTGAGTGGCCACAGCTCAGGAACCATGGTGGCAGGAGACCTCATTACTAGAGCATAGCCAGCGATAGTGCAAATTGTTTTTTAATTTTACACCCTACATTTCTGTACCTAAATCACTTTCTTATCACCACTTAAGAGTTCACATAAAACATCTTCTTAGATCCTAAAACAGTTTCTTAGGTCTTAAGTTATTTAAAGTTTGTTTCTCAACCTTTACATCTCAAACTTTACATCTCTCTTGTCAGTTCTCTTTTTTTGAATCTAATAACACAGTAAACTGTAAGACTGTAACTATCTAGTCTACAACCCCATCAGAGACCTGAGAAGGATACATTTTATCTGAGTAAACAGGAAGTGCAGAGCAAGAACCTCAAGTACTAATGACAGGGACTAATGGCTACCTTTACAGTCATCAAGGTTCCACCATGCTGGTGGGGCATGCATCTTTGACTGCCAGGCCATGTACATCTGACAGACTTCTCTGTGAAGTAGGAATTTTGATGGACTGTCCTACTTTGTCATAACTGTAACTCTGGTTCCAGAGGATCTGATACACACACACACACACACACACACACACACAATGAGGCAGAACAACAGTGTACAGAAAATGAAAATAAATAAATCATTAAAAATTCCATTGTGAACAGCAATACTTTGACTTCTTCCTTTCCAATCTGTATCCCTTGATCTCCTTTAGTTGTCTTATTGCTCTGACTAGACCTTCAGACACTATATTGAATAGGTAGGGCAAGAGTAGGCAGCCTTATCTGGTCCCAGACGCTAGTAGAATTGCTTTAAATTTCTCTCCATTTGATTTGATGTTGCCTATTGGCTTCCTGTAAGTGCTTTGATTATGCTTAGGTATGTGTCTTGAATCCCTGATCTCTTTAAACTTTTAGCATGAAGGGCTATTGAATTTTGTCAAGGCTTTTTTCAAGCATCTAATAAGATGATCATGTGATTTTTTCCTTCAGTTTGTTTATATGGTGGATTATGTTGATATATTTTCATATATTGTACCATCCCTGCATTCCTGGGATAAAGCCTACTTGATCATGGTAGATGATGCTTTTGATATGTTTCTGGATTTGGTTGCAAGTATTTTACTGAATAGTTTTTACATCAATATTCCTAAGACAAATAGGTCTGAATTTTCATTTTTTGTTGAGTCTTTGTGTGGTTTAGGTATCATGGTGACTGTGGTCTCATGATGCTTTGTTATGCTTGCAGACAGGAACCTAGCATAACTGTCTCCTGAGAGCCTTCATCCAGCAGCAGATGGAGGCAGATTCAGAGACCCACAGCCAAACATCAGGCAGAGCCCGGGAAGTCTTATGGAAGACTGGGAGATAGAAGTGAGCAAGTCAGAGGGGTCAAAGACACCACAAGAAGACCCACAGGGTCAACTGATATGGAACCTTGGAGGTTCACAGAGCCTGGGCCACCAGCTAGTGAGCATACAGGATGAGGTCCTAAATTCCCTATACATCTGTAGCAAATGTGCAGCTTGGTCTTCATGTAGTTCCTCTAACAAGTGGAGCAGGGGCTGTCTTGGTCTCTGTTCCCTGCCATTGGATCCCCTTCTCCCATACTGTGACTGCGTGGATGGGCCTCAGTGGGAGAGGATGTCCCTAGTCCTGCTGGTATTAGATGTTCTGGGTGGGGTGGTACCAAGGGGGACTCTTCTTCTCTCAGGAGAAGGGGTGGGGCAACAGGAAGAGGGATTTGTAAGGGTGGGACTGGGAAGAGAGGCGGGAGGGTTGTGATCTGGATGTAAAGTGAATAAAAAAAAACCCAGGAGACCTTTCAATGTTATCTCCTCTCCCATTCCCCTTATCCCATACCCCCTCCTCCTATTCTTATGAGGGTATGTTATGAACATCCTCCCAAACCCATCTCCCTGCTCTCAGATTCCCCAACACTAGGGAATCCAAACTTTTGGGGACCATGGTCCTCCAATTCTACTGATGCCTGACAAGGCCATCCTCAATTATCTGTTCTCAGGCTGGAGGTTTAGAGTCTGGGAGATATGGTTGAATCTTTTGATACTCCTTCTAAAAAGGACAAAAGCACCCACACTTTGGTCTTCCTTCTTCTTCTTGAGTTTCATGAGGTCTATGGTTTGCATCTTAGGTATTGTGCACTTTGGGGCTACTATCCATTTATCAGTGAGTGCATACCATGTGTGTGCTTTTGTGATTGGGTCACCTCACTCAGGATGATATTTTCCAGCTCCATCCATTCGCCTAAGAATTTCATGAACTCATTATTTTTAATAGCTGAGTAGTACTCCACTGTGTAAATGTGCCACATTTTCTGTATCCATTCTTCTGTTGAAGGACATCTGGGTTCTTTTCAGCTTCTAGCTATTATAAATAAGGCTGCTGTGAACATAGTAGAGTATGTCCTTGTTATCTGCTGGAGCATCCTCCCCGTCCCTCTAGACTGTGTACAGCCCTTAAAGAAGAATGCTGCCCTTACATTGACAAGACAGGGATTGTTAAAGAGAACATGAAAAAGGTCAGAGAAGGCCCTGAGAAAAGACAGAGAGAGAAAGAGAAAGATGAGAGTTGGAACAAGGATTGGTTTTCAACCTCTCCATGGTTGTCAACCCCACTTCCTCCCATCCTGGGAACATGTATTGAGTTATTTTTGCTGATTTCTTTTGGTCCCTGGGCCTTAAATAGACTGAGTAACATTGTGATACAACAGATAGATAATTTGGTAGCAAAACCTATTCAGATACATCAGCATAAGTTAGTTATGGAGGACCACGAGACTCAAGATGAGGTTGTTACTCTATCCAGGGTGTTCCCAAAATGCACCTCCACCCAACCTAAAAGAGGGGAATTCCACCCCTAGACCAAGCAGAGAGGGGCTAACCAGAACCCCCTCTGACTGGCAATTTGAATTCTTGCTTAGGCTTTGAGGTTAAGCACTGCAAGGGAATATAAATAAAAACTAAAAATATCTCTCTGGGTTCCCTGAGAGACAAGCTTGACTGCATAGAGGTTGATGTCAAAAGTATCCCCTCTCTAGGAAAAAGACATCAGGATGGGTATGGCCCTCTGCGTCACTGGATAACAACAGGAGGACCGGAGCCATTACAAGGTCCCCTTCAATTATTGGAGGTCAGGCCTCTATCCCCGCCTTCACAAGATTAGAATCGCCAAGACCCTTCTATACTTAGAGAACGGAGGAGATGTCAGGGGCAGCCCTGCTTATACACTGAAGGCCTAAAATCAACCATAGGTCTAAAATCAGGAATAGGCCTGACATACATACATGCTATCACAAAGTCTTGGGTCTCTGTGGAAAAACACTGAAACAGCAGGCTATAAGCTGTTGTAAACAGGCAGGTTCTGTGGAAACTTACCAGCCTGAGTAGTCATAGATCTTATAAATAGGCAGCCTCAGCGGACAGTACCAACTTAGATAAGCACAAGTGAATCATAGGCTGAGTCATAGTGACCTGTCCGCTGAACCTTCACCCAGCTGATACCCTGTTCTGAATGGTATCCGTACTCCCCCTGAACACCTATGCTCCGGTGTCATTCCCTTGCCCACATCCTGCCTTTCTGTGTTTATAACCCCTGCATGAATGAATAAATTATGGTGTGATTTAAATAATTAAATAAATTAATTTCAAAAAAAAGAAAAAAAACACAGGAGACTAAAAAAAGATTTCCATTGTCCATGCCCCATAATTCCCTTGTCCCTTCTTCATTGATTAGCTAGCCTCTAGGCTGGTTTGCTGTCGGACTGCATAAGGGTATCCTGGTTCTTGGCTGGGCATGGGCCTAGAACCCCGAGACTCCAAGGGAGAAACGGCAGGAGTTCGGCTACGTCCCCAGAACTCAGGGTCCTGAAAAGCAGTCTAATCTCCATAGACCTACATTGTTCAGTCGCGAAGGTCATTACAGCCCCTCCCAAAGTGCACAGGGTGTAACTACAGGCCTCAGGCCCTAGGGATTTACATACTAATGAAGGTCAGAGGGCGGAGCCAATTAAGCATTCCTCCCCTCCCCAGAACCTCCCTCTTTCTCCCTCCCTACTTAACTCAGGTCTGCCCTGAGTTTGTGGGGGTACTTCCAGATCCATCTACCATCTGCCATGACAATAAACCCTTTTGGAACCAAGGACTTCCTCGTATCATTGGGGCCTGCCAGGCCCGCCGCCCGCTGAAGCCTCCAGCCCCTGGAACCTGGGACCTTCCTCCGGTATGTGACACAGGCTGCCTGGAAGCCTCCAGGCAGCCTCCACCCCGAAGGCCCCGGGCCGCGTGCCGCGTGGGCCCTGGGGCCTGCCACCGCGGACTCCACCGCTGCGGTCGCCTGCGGCCCGCCATTTTGTCCCACATAATGGCGCCCAACGTGGGGCTCCGAACAGCCACGCAAGTACAGACAAGCTAGCCGAAAAGCCGTCTCTCAGACAACCACCAGGACCCACATCTTCAAGCAAGCTAACCAGGCCGCCAAGTCTGCTAAGCAAGTACTCTAACCAAATCTCTTCCTCGGGGTGCTGCCAGGGCCTCTTTCTTCCCTCCCCTTCTCTTTTCTCTCGGCTGTGGGTAGGCCGGCATGCGCCCACATGCCCCCGTCTCAGTCCTTCCACGGCCTCAGAGCCCAGGGCTTGAGACCAGTCGATCCCTAGCCGCCTGCGGGCAAAGGGATTCCCAATTCCCCCTATTTTCTCTCGGCTGTGGGTAGGCCGGCGTGCGCCCACATGCCCCCAGTCTCAGTCCTTCCGAGGCCTCTCAGTGGTTTGAGAGCCCAGGGCTTGAGAACAGTCGGTCCCTACTAGCCGAATTCGGGCAAAGGGACCCCCAAATCCAAGAGCTCTGCACCCCCGTGGAACCAGACTGAGTTTGTTCCCCGCCCAAGTACGAGCCCAGCCGTGTCTACTTGATGCAGTGTGAGACAAACACAGCCAGACCTTCTGTGGCCCTCCTTTTCCCTGGTGTTGCATGAAATAAACTCAGCCAAGATCCCGTGAGCTCCTGCCATGCTGAACTACCATCCCAGCCTACTGTGTCATGGCAGACACATGGACCCACAACGCAACAGAGACTCACGCCCACGAGTGCCCATTTGCTTGCGGGCCTACATCATTCCCTACAGGTGGTAGAGGATGTGGGCAAAGCCAGCTCCAAGAGTACCCCCCGCTGGTGCCTGCCAAGAACCTCTCCACGAACCGTGAGTAACTCCAGCCTAGTTCACAAGACTAGGCAAGTCTCTCACTGTCCCTCCTCCTCTCTCTCTCTCCCTCCCTTCCCTCCACGTGTTCTCCAGCTCAAGGGCAAGATGGCGGCGACTTCCTAGCCTCCACTCTGCCCATCCCCAGCTCCACAGAGAAGGCTCCTTCACGGCTAACTGTTGTCTTTAAGGCCACAGTGCCTGCTACAATCCTTGTTCTAAAACTCATTTCCTTGAGTGAGAGACTCCTTGAGGCTGAGACTGTCCTGTCTCTCTCAAAAGCTCGGACTTCAGTCTTTAACACACTGCCTGCTAGTGTAAGTTTCTTCCCATGTGTTCTCCAACTCAACAAGATGGCGGCGACACTCTAATCTCTGTTCTCTGCCCCTCCCCCAGGGGTCAGCCTTTCATGCTCTGCCTGCTAGCTTCTCATGAACACTGACTCTAAACTCTAGTCCCCAGTGATTTTCCCTCAGGGGGTCAATCTTTCACAGGCTGCCTACTAGCCTAACATAGACTTCCCCCACTCCTCCGTCATTTGCGGCCAGTTCTGGCTGCCTGAAGCAACAGGGCCGGTACCCTGGTTGCCCCCTTCCCCCTTCACCTCCTAGGTCATTTGCGGCCAGCTACAGCCCAGCTGGCTTGCCTGAAGCCCCTTTGCCCCTGTGTTCCTTTCAGTTTCTTTATCGCGGCTAAAACTCCAGGCTGAGCCTGGAGAAACTGTGCCCAACTCCCAGCTTCTCCCAGGAGCTGCCAGCTACACGCCAGCTTCCACGTGTCTCTCTCCCATAACTCAGTCTCTCACACAGAACTTTACTCTTACTGACTGTCCTATCAAGCCTCTAAGTTTTTCTTCAAGGTTGGCCTTTTACTTCTAAGAAAAACAAATGGGGAATACCCTGGCCTCTCTGCTAGAACACCCAGCCGCCACATGGCAGAGCAGGCCCCTCCCCCACTGCTTCTAAACCTGCCATTAATGCCTTTCTTCCCAACAGGAAGACCTAAGACAACAGTGTTTGTGCTTTTCAACCCAAAATTTTTTTGCTTTTTCTTACTCACCAAGTGCCTTCTAAGACAAATTTCCTCAAACACTTTTGCCTTTCCAGGATCTTAATGACAGACCTTGATGTGCTTGTTCCCAAGTGACCTAATGCTTAATATTCAGCCTTTGCAGAAATCCCAAGGCCGGGGTGCTGCTTTCCTGTTTTGATTATCCTATAGGTTCTCCCACAAGTCCAGTGGAGATGCCATCTTCTGGAACCTGCCTGAGATGCTAAGCTGCCTTCTCCCCAGCCATCTCGTCAGACTGCAGACTCCAGAGACACGCTGAGATCCAGACACAAAGCCACCTCCTGGAACCTGCCTAGGAGGCCAAGCTGTCTTCTTCCAGCTACACTGCTTAACTGAAGACTCCAAAGCTAAATCCTACAGAAGACAGATCCAGACCTTCCAGCTACAGATGAACTCTTTTGCCAAAGTCAAATAGCTAAAGTTACATGTTAGTGAGGAAAACTTAATGTCTATCTAGATTAGTCAGATGTTATTACCCTCAAACTGTATCACCTGTATTCAATTGATTCAGTGATCCTTTGCCTTCCCAATCCCCACCCTCAACTCCCCTTCCTTCCCAATCCCCACCCTCAACTCCCCTTACCCTGTGACTTAATTGTGCTAACCACTCTGGCCTAAATAGTGCTTTCTTTTAACTTCATGCAAAATTTCTACCACAGATGACACAGTGACTCCCCTTTTTTAAAAAAGTAAAGGGGAGGAGATGTGGGACTGCGTAAGGGTATCCTGGTTCTTGGCTGGGCATGGGCCTAGAACCCCGAGACTCCAAGGGAGAAACGGCAGGAGTTCGGCTACGTCCCCAGAACTCAGGGTCCTGAAAAGCAGTCTAATCTCCATAGATCTACATTGTTCAGTCGCGAAGGTCATTACAGCCCCTCCCAAAGTGCACAGGGTGTAACTACAGGCCTCAGGCCCTAGGGATTTACATACTAATGAAGGTCAGAGGGCGGAGCCAATTAAGCATTCCTCCCCTCCCCAGAACCTCCCTCTATTTCCCTCCCTACTTAACTCAGGTCTGCCCTGAGTTTGTGGGGGTACTTCCAGATCCATCTACCATCCGCCATGACAATAAACCCTTTTGGAACCAAGGACTTCCTCGTATCATTGGGGCCTGCCAGGCCCGCCGCCCGCTGAAGCCTCCAGCCCCTGGAACCTGGGACCTTCCTCCGGTATGTGACACAGGCTGCCTGGAAGCCTCCAGGCAGCCTCCACCCCGCAGGCCCCGGACCGCTGCCACGTGGGCCCTGGGGCCTGCCACCGTGGACTCCACCGCTGCGGTCGCCTGCGGCCCGCCATTTTGTCCCACAGTTTGCTTTCTTTATTGTTTTGAACACAGCAGAATAACAACCTGAAAAATTACTCTCAAATTGTTATATAAGAAAGAGTAGGCTAATTCACAGAGAAAGGCACATGGAGAGGTTTCCAGGGCTAGGGCTGTACCATGAGAGGATTTTGACTAGTGGCTAGAGTTTTTGAACAAGTGATGAGAAGTACTAGAAAAAGTAAAATTTGTGCAGCTGAAAATAATCATTGTTACCCAGATAATGGTCAAGATGTCATTTTGGGGTAAATATTTCAATACTAAAATAAAAATTCTTTAGGTACAATGTGTAAAACACATCCACTCTGGACAGGCAATCCCCACTATACTCAAGGGCAGACCTCTCAGCACATTTGGGGCAACGATAGCCAAGAATTTAGAGATGAGAGATTGGCAAATCAAGAACAGGTGCCTCTGCCAAACTGGTGCCCTGTACCTTAACTCCCAAATAGAGTGTCCTCCTGTTTCCAATCTGCTGAATGCCAGCCGTTTACTTGACCCAGACGGAAACCGAGGCCAGGAGAAGAGAAGCTCTTCTGCTGTTGACATTTGCCAACAGTAAGGCCCACCATAATCGGACAGTGGCAGGCAGTGGCAACAGACAGGCCAGAGTGCAAGAGGGAGGAGCCTCCTGCCATGCAGGCCCCTGGGACTGGAATCCTCAACCCTTGATGACAACTATCCCTGCTCTTCTGTATGTCTGTATGTCATGATAAATTCACATAGAAACTAAGAGTAGCTGACTGGCCACATTACACACATATACACAAGACTTCAATAATGGAGTCAACACAGACATTCCTTCCTTTAACCTCAAGAGTGAGAAAGGTTCTCTAGTCTTACTAAGGTTATTCCTGGACTGCTTTACAAGAGCAAGAAGGACAGAGAAAGACCCAAAGGGAAAAGTGAAGGGTGGGAACAATGAAGCTGGTTCTATCTGTAGACAAATGGTCCTGAGCATAAATGATCCTTAAAGTGTCAACAGAAAACTTTAATTTTAATTTTTTAAAAGTTTATTTGTAATTACAGCTCTTAAATCCTTTAACCGCCCTTCTAGCCCACCACCCATCAGAGGTAGTGGAAGAGAAATGATACAGGGGAAGTGGACCCATTTAGAAAGGTTCTTTGGAGCAACTCCCATCTGTTTTGTCTAAAAATAGGCAATTTAGTTCACAGGTTAACAGGAAGTGGCAGCTTGATTCACTCACAAACACTTTACAGAAATATTGGCAGTCCAGCTCAGTAGAGTCGGGTTAGCAGAAGTGGTGGCAAGACCTAGCAGCTAGGTCTCATCTTAATTGGAAGGAATTAGCAGAGAGGAACAGTAGGAAAAGTTCTTGGCTGTGTCTCTCTCAGTGAAGACAAGAGACTAACAAGTATTTAGCTATGTAATCAAGTCAAACTCATTCTCCGTCAGGTCCTTTTTATACTCCCTCCAAACATGTGTCCTACGTGGGTCTTGCCACGACATGTGTCTTGTCTCATCACAAGTACTGTCTCAAGTGAGCTCACTTTGTCAATCAGTCCCAGTCCGTAGAAGTGGCAAGAAACTGCAGCACACCATCAGAAGTGTTCTGATGCATTATTCTGTATGGAGACCCAAAAAATGGAGCTCAATTACGGAACAATGTAAGGCAGAGTGATATATGCATGTTGTTAGCAAAAACAAACAAAAAAACAAACAAACAAAAAACATGTCCTTGCACGTGCTTGCTTTAGCAAAACATCTTTTCCACTATGTCTGCTTTAGCTCAACATTCCTTCATGAGTCTGCCTTAGCCTTCACCTGTGTCCGCTTCAGCAAAAACACTCGTTCACGTGTTGGCTCCAGTAAAACACCATCCAACACAACTGACTCTCCAAAGAACTTTTAAGTTTCCACTTCAGAAAGCTGTGGGTGATAAACACTTTGAGGAAACAAAGGCCACACAGCAGCTCCTCTGGGTACCAAGGAGTGTGTAGCATTAATAGTACTGGATGTCCTGTCAGCTCGTCCTCAGGAGCTGACTCTGAGTGACTCAAGGATGTTCATGCAAATATCCTCCACAATCTTTGCCCGGAGGAAGCTGTCCCTGGCTCTGTAACATCGAGAAAAGACAACAGTGAAGAGCTAAAGGTGTTAGAAACTCGGTGCTTCTGCCAGTGGGACTGCTTGGGTCCTGGCCATCAATGCTGACCTCCTGAGACTGATCCTTGGGTCCCAGATAGTCATGGATGCAGAGCTGCTCACAGAACTCAGCCCTTTCTGCTGAACTTTGGCTACTGCTGACTTTCAGACAGGGGGAGTCACAGTCTTCGATTCTATACTGTCCTAGGCACCCAAAAGGTGCCAATGCATAATTCCAGTGAGAAGACCACACACACATTATGAAGACATTCAAGTGGGGGAAATGGCGAGTGGAGAAGAGTGGGAAGTGAAGGGGGAGGGCTGGAGATTCAGAGGGCTGAGAACAAGGATTATGTACATGTATGAAATCATCAATGAACAAATTTAATTAAAAAAAAAATCAACCAAAGGGAGCCAGAGAGAGGGCTCAGTGTGGACTCAAGTTGAATCCCCAGAACTCATGTGGCAGTTCAGAACTGCCTGTGGTGCCTCCTCCTGGCCTCCGTGTGCATCAAGCAAGCACATGTCACACAGACCCACATGGGAGCAAAACAGTCATACACATAAAATAAAATAAATAGTTTAAGAACATCTCTAAGAGCCAGACCTGATGGTTGTATATCTTTGATTGCAGTGCCAGATCTATAAAGAGAGACACTGTCTCAGGGGAAAAAAGTCAGTAAATTTAACTTGGGATTACACAGAATTTACAACACTTGTAAAAACAGTCATAAACAGGCTTCTGACATTCTTTAGTAGGTATCAAAGACCTTCCAAGTGTGTAAAACATTGCATATGGTGGCCAGGCAGCAGCACTATCCAGTATTCAGAACAGAGTTATGTAGAAAACAGTGAGTTAGGAGGAAGTGTGAGTTCAAGTTTTATAAGAGCTAACATCACATACATACCAAAAGACTGCTTAAATACAATTCTTCATGACTGGCTACCAGTAACAATTTGATTAGTGTAGGTACCTTATGTACCTATGTACTGGTGTCACATGAAATATTTCTCAGGGGAAAAGGCCAGGACTGGAAAATGTTTAAGATGTCCTGGCATAGAGAGGCTGAGGAGTGAACTCAGACAGCTACAGCCACCTACTAGTCAAAGAAGATGTCAAAGCATACACTGGAGAAGTGACACCCCCCCAACCCCAACAAAGGGGCAGGAAGCTGCATATCCACATGAGGAAAAAGAGAGGAGACGCCATCTCTCACTCTGTAGAGAAAGGAATTTGGGGTCTGGGACACACCTAGTCAGTGGAGTGCTTGCCTACCCTCCATGAAGTGTGGGGTTTGATCTCCAGCAGTGTACAGACCACAGCAAAGCCATTCTGAGAATGAAGGCATAGCCAGAAACCAACAGGAAACTGTCAAGAAAGTCTGTGAAATTTCAAAAGCTTCTTCATAGCAATCATCAGAGTAAATTGACAGCCTTCAGAATGGGAGGATTTACGTTTTATATACATGAGAGGAGATTGAGACTAAGAACATGCAAAGAACTCAAGAGGCCCAGAATATGACACATGGATAATTTGCTGCCTATTGAAGAATGAGGATCTGAGTTCTGATGTCCAGCCATCCTGTAAAAGCTGGAAATGGAGGAATGGCTCTGACATTCTTCTCTGGCCTCTCAATGTATACACGAGGACATGCAACTATTCTCACATATTGGCACACATGAACACATGCACACCAACAACACAAATTACCTCAGAAAAGTCAACATTTAATTTAATTTTACTTTTTTTTGACAGAGTTTCTCTGTGTAGCCCTGGCTGTCCTGAAACTCACTCTGTAGATCACGTTGGCCTTGAACTCAGAGGTCCACCCGTCTCTGTCTTCTGAGTGCTGGGATTAAAGGTGTGTGTAACTACTACCTGGTTCCCCTGAAAATTTAAAGACCGGGAAATGACCTTCCAATTCACAAATGGGTCAATGGATTGAGAACACATGAACAGCCATCAAAATCATGGAAATGTTAAACACTTAAGCCATTAATGCAACTCAGTGAGACTAGCACTGGATCACAGGGCATCCCTGGCAGGGTGGCTGTTCAGAAAGCAAGTGCTGAAAAACGCTGCTTAGAACACAGGGCACACAGAAGCTGTGTATCCTGCACATGGGAATCTCTACTGCACCCTGCTGGTCAGTCGTCAATACCTAAATCTGTAATCCAAGTCTGAAATCCAAGTTTCCAAAAAGTCTTTTAAAGATGGTGATAATGTGAACATGACCTGTATTGGAAACGCCAGTGGAACCCTCATCTCATGGTTCTACAGTGGAAAACCAGTGCTTTGGGAACTTACAAGGGGGATTCAGCTGTTATGAAGCAACCAGGATAATTTACATATACACGCTAAAAATGGGGATACTGGAATGTACCATCTCGAGATCACCAGTGACCTCATCTCCAAAAAGAGCAATCCGTTTCTCCTGGCCATGTTGAGTGAGCAACCCCTCATCTCTTCTCGTACACACATTTATTTATTCTGTTTTTACAAAAACAGATTTATTCTTATGATAACATGAGAGCCATGGTACCAGTGTGTGTGGGAAAAGGGGCCGCAGTGGAGGAGTCCCAGAGGCTTCTAAGCAGCGGGTCCCAAATACAGGAGAAAGGTCTGGAGTTCCAGAGGCTGGAAGCTTTGGTGACAGCAGGCCCCAATGATACGAGGAAGTCCTTGGTTCCAAAAGGCTTTATTTTCATGACAGGTGGTGAATGGATCTGGATGTACCCATCCCTTGAAACTCAGGGCAGACCTGAGTTAAATAGGGACGGAGAAAAGGGGAGGTTCTGGGGAAGTTTAATTGGCTCTGCCCTCTAGCCTTCATTAGTATGTAAATCTCTCTAGAGCCTGAGGCCTATACTCTTACCCTCTACCTGTGCACTTTGGGAGGGGCGTGATGGCCTATGGGACATGAACATGTTAGGTCCTTGATAGACTGCTTGTCGGACCCGAGGCTTCTGGGATGTGGCCCAACTCCTGCCGTTTCCCCTTGATCTCCAAGGGTTCCAGCCCCACCTAGCCAGAACCAAGTTATACCCTTCCACATCTCAACGTTCTTTTACCTGGAATTCATTGCCCTATCTTGTACTAATGTAATGGCCTTACCAATTCTTTATCTAAAAAGATATGCTTGTTCACAGTCCCTTTACAAGCACACATAAGAAAGATTTGCTTCACGTGCCCATTTAGCCAATCTCCTATAACCGAAATTATAACATGGTACTGTAGCCACAACGAATCTAATTTCATAATGTCCTACTTATGCCAATATTGTATGACAAGCCATTGGAAAAATTGTTAAGCAATTTCCCAATTCCATATTCCATTTAATGGAATGATTTTGCTAGGCTGAATTCAGATGTAAGATACCTTAGTAAGATATCTATGAAAACAAAAGAATTGCCTTATCGGGTTACAAATTGCTCTGAAAAAGACAAAGCATGGTCCTGTAATTACTAGAGCTAAGTAATTCTATAGGAAATATTCTACAGAATTATAAATCAGGTGAAAACCAATTAGAACTCAAAAAGATTTTCATAAAATGCTTGGGAGATACTAAACATGCTACAGCCTGCAACTGGTTTTACAATACAAGAGTATATTAATTTCCTTTCATAGATTCTTACCAGGTGATAAAGACATTTAGACAAAGGATTAATCAACTGAAACCAAAAG
Source organism: Mastomys natalensis (assembly GCA_021653895.1). Lineage (NCBI taxonomy): Eukaryota > Metazoa > Chordata > Mammalia > Rodentia > Muridae > Mastomys > Mastomys natalensis. Next base: position 39,202 of record JAJTUV010002353.1, read on the forward strand.
CATAGGCTCCAGTAAAAAAGAATCTAAAGAAGCAATAATAGTCATATTGATCCAATGATTTTCTGTATTTTAATAATCTTGCCTTTCTCATTCTCCACATGGAATTCTTAATGCGACGAAGATTATTTCTTAGAATAAATATTACCCACAGCAGAGTAAAAAATTTAAAAATCTATATAGACAAGCTTCTGAATTAATTCTAAAAAAATAAAGATTGAACTTCAATTAGTCTGAAATGGATCCAGCTGAGATGTGTGGTACTTTTACTATGCTGATTTCGCTCATTATGGAATAAGATGAATTCAAGATTTTCAATTTTTAGCAAAAGATTTTCACAAAACTTCTAACTTAAGTTCACCGTTCATTCAACTACAAAAAAAATGATCAGAAATAGAAATTATTCTTGTACATAAGAGATATCAGATACCATGAGTGTCTACCAGGTCTTCTAGCACAAGATAATGTATGAAGTTGAAAAGCGATTGATAAAAAGTGTACTAGAAGCTTCAAAATTTCATAAAAACACTATGTTAACAACAAAGGTTTATAGAAAAAATTTTATCATATGAGCAAAAGCCAAGGAAATTGTAAATAAATGTCTCACTTGTTCTTTATGTAACCAAACTCTCTGCAGGAAATAACCCTAAAGGCATCTAAAGAAATGAAGTTTGGATAATGGATGTGTTTCATTTTGCAGAGTTTGGAAAACTGAAATACATGCATCATACTATAAACACATATTGGATTTCAATGAACAACTATTTTAAGTTCTGAAACGGCCAATTCTTTAATTAATGTTTATTAGAAGTTATGGCAATTGTGGAAATACCTAGACAAATTAAGACTCACAATGCTCCAGCATGTTGCTAGAAAATAAGACATTTTTGCATATTATAATATAGAACATATTACAGGTATATCACATAGTCCTACAAGAACAACAGGTGTTGAGAGATCCAGTTGTATTTTAAAAGAGATGCTTAGGGAACCTGGTCCCTTTGCCTGGGGCAGACCCTAAGCTGGTTGCTCCTGTGGAAACACCGATCCTGAGACATCCTAGAGGGGCCCACTGCATCCAGAGCAGAGGGTAAGACACCTTGCACACCACTCCACGCCACAGAGTTACAACTGGGACTCAGGGGGATGTTAAGGAATGAGAAGGCACCCAAACCACACCTCTCTGGAATACCATCCCCCTTCCGCCCAGAACTTGGTCCCTTTGCCTGGGGCAGATCCTTAGCTGGTCTGCTCCTGTGGAAACACTGATCCTGAGACAACCTAGAGGACCTACTGCATCTAGAGCAGAGGAGGACCTACTGCATCCAGAGCAGAGGAAGCTTAGGATCACAGGAACACAGAGAATCTGAGGAGATCTGACACAAGCAAGATAACTGGAAAGACAGACTCCAGTCAGACACAGTGAGCACAGGTAACAGTAGAGTCAACCAGATGGCGAAAGGCAAGCGCAAGAACACAAACAACAGAAACCAAAGTTACCTGACATCTTCAGAACCCAGTTCTCCTACCATAGCAAGCCCTGGATACCACATCACACAGGAAAAACAGGATTCAGAATTAAAATCACTTCTCATGATGATGATAGAGGATTTTAAGAAGGACATAAGTAACTCCCTCAAAGAAATACAGGAGAACACAGGTAAACAGGTAGAAGCTCTTAAAGAGGAAACACAAAATCCATTAAAGAATTGAAAGAGAACACAGGTAAACAGGTAGAAGCCTTAAAGAGGAAACACAAAATCCTTTAAAGAATTGCAAGAAAACACAACCAAAACAGGTGAAGGAATTGAAACAAAACCATCCAGGATCTAAAAATGGAAATAGAAACAATAAAGAAATCTCAAAGGGAGACTACTCTGGAGATAGAAAACGTAGGAAAGAGATCAGGAGTCATAGACGCAAGCATCACCAACAGAATACAAGAGATAGAAGAGAGAATCTCATATACAGAAGATACCATGGAAAACATTGACACAACAGTCAAAGAAAATGCAAAATGCAAAAAGCTCCTAACCCAGAACATCCAGGAAATCCAAGACACAATGAGAAGACCAAACCTAAGGATAATAGGTATAGATGGAGAGTGAAGATCCCCAATTTAAAGGGCCAGTAAATTCTTCAACAAATTTTTAGAGGAAAATTTCCCCAACCTAAAGAACGAGATGCCCATAAACATACCAGAAGCCTACAGAACACCAAAGAGACTAGCAGAAAAGAAATACCTCCGTCAACATAATAATCAAAACGCCCCAAATGCACAAAACAAAGAAAAAATACTAAAAGCAGTAAGGGAAAAAGGTCAAGTAACATATAAAGGCAGGCCGATAAGAATACACCAGACTTTTTCACCAGAGACTATAAAAGCCAGAAGATCCTGGTCTTCTATTATACAGACCCTAAGGGAACACAACTGCCAGCCAGACGCTGTACCCAGCAAAACTCTCAATCACTATAGATGGAGAAACCAAGATATTCCATGACAAAACCAAATTTGCACAATATCTTCCACAAACCAGCACTTCAAAGGATAATAGATGAAAACGCCAACACAAGGAAGGAAACTACAACCTAAAAAAAGCACGGAAGTATCTTCCAACAACCCCCAAAAAAAGGTAGCTACACAAACATAATTCCACCTCTAATAACAAAAATAATAGGAAACAACAATCATTTTTCCTTAATATCACTTAACATCAATGGGACTCAACTCTCCAATAAAAAGACGTAGGACTATCAGACTGGATACATAACAAGACCAGAATTTTGCTGCATACAAGAAACACACCTCAGTGACAAAGACAGACATTACCTCAGAGTAAAAGGCTGGAAAACAATTTTCCAAGCAAATGGTCCCAAGAAACAAGCTGGAGTAGCCATTCTAATATCAAATAAAATCGACTTTCAACCAAAAGTAATCAAAAAGATAAGGAAGGACACTCATACTCATCAAAGGAAAAATCTACCAAGATGAACTCTCAATTCTGAACATCTATGCTCCAAATGCAAGGGCACCCCATACATAAAAGAAACTTTACTAAAGCTCCAAGCACACATCGCACCTCACACATAATAGTGGGGGATTTTAACACTCCGCTTTCTCCAATGGACAGATCATGGAAACAGAAACTAAACAAAGACACATTGAAATTAACAGAGGTTAAGAACCAAATGGATTTAACAGATATCTATAGAACATTTTATCCTAAAATAAAAGAATATACCTTTTTCAGCACCTCATGGTACCTTTCCAAAATGACCTATAATTAGTCACAAAACGTCCTCAACAGAACAAAAAGATTGAAATAATCCCTTGCATCCTATGAGTCACCGGATTAAGGTGGTCTTTGATAAGGACAAAACGAAGGGAAAACCAATGCATGTGGAAACTGACATGCTTACTCAGTGATGACTTTGTCCAGGAAGAAATACAGAAAGAATTAAAACTTTTTAATTTAACGAAAATGAGGAACATCATACCGGAACTTGTGGATCCATGAAATAGTGTAAGAGGAAAACTCTAGCTCTAAGTGCCCACAAAAAGAAATTGGAGAGAGCACATTAATAACTTGACAGCACACCTGAAAGCTCTAGAACAAAAAAGAAGATATACACCCAAGAGGAGAGGGTCAGGAAATAACAAATCAGGGCTTTAAAAACAACCGTAGAAACAAAAAACTGTACAAAATATCAACAAAACAAAGGGTTTGGTTCTTTGAGAAAATCAACAAGATAGATAAACCCTTAGCCAGGTTAACCAAGGACACCGAGACAGTTCCAAATTAAAAATAATCTGAAAAGGGAAAAATAACAACAAAAAAAACCCAGGAAATTCAAAAAATCATCAGATCCTACTACAAGGCCTTACTCACCCAAAAATAGAAAATCTGGATGAAATGGACATTTTTAGACAGAAACCAGGTACCAAAGTTAAATTTAGGGCAAATAAACCCTCTAAACGTCCTAACCCCTAAAGAAATAGCAGCAGTCATTAAAAGTCCCCATCAAAAAAAGCCCCGGGGCCCCGATGGTTTTAATGCGAATTCTATCAGACCTTCAAGGAAGATCTTAATACCAATTCTCTTAAACTATTCCACCAAATAGAAAAGAAGGGGAAAACTACCCAGGTTCGTTTAGGGAAAACTACAATCACACTCATACTTAAACTTACACAAAGACCCAAAATGAAAGAGAAATTCAGACCAATCTCTCTTATGAAAATCGATTTCAAAAAACTCAAAAAATTCTAGCAAACCGAATCAAGAACACATTAAACAATCATCCATCATGATCAATAGGCTTTCTTTAGGAAAAGCAGGGATGGTTCAATATTCGGAAATCCTCAATGTAATCCACAATATAAACAAACTCAAAGAAAAAACCACATGATCATCTCACTAGATGCTGAGAAAGCATTTGACAAAATTCAAAAATCCCTCATGGTAAAAGTCTTGGAAAGAAAGGAATTCAAGGGCCATACCTAAACATAGTAAAAGCAATATACAGCAAAAAAGAGCCAAAATCAAAATAAATGTAGAGAAACTTTAAGCATTCCCTTAAGATCAGGGACTAGAAAGGCTTTCCCACTCTCTCCCTACCTATTTTAATTTATACTGGTGTCCTAGCCAGGCAATTGACAACAAAAGAAGTCAAAGGAATATAAATAGGATGGAAGAAGTCCAAAAAAATTTACTATTCGCAGATGAATGATAGTTACTTAAGTGACCCCAGAACTTCCACCAGAGAACCTCCAAACCGTAGGTAACTTCAGCAAGGTGGCAGGTTATAAAATCAACTCAAACAAATCCGTAACTTTCCTCTACGTGAAAAATAAAAAGCTGAAAAAGAAATTGGGAAAAGACACCCTTCACAATAGTCACAAATAATATAAAATACCTTGAGATGAACCTAACCAAAAGATTTAAGCTCTGTTGACCAAGAACTTAAAATCTCTGAAGAAAGAATTGAAGAAGATTCAGGAAATGGAAAGATTTCCCATGCTCGTGGATCGGCAGGATTAATATAACAAAAATGGCCATTTTGCCAAAAGCAAACTACAGATTCAATGCAATCCCCATTAAAAAAAATCAACTCGATTTCTTTACAGGGCAGAAAGAGAAATTCTTTAAATTTATTTGGAATAAAAAAAAACCCCGGAAAAGCGAAAACCTTCTCAACCCAAAAAAAAGAACTTCCCCGGGGGAATCGCCATCCCTGACCTCAAGCTGTACTACAGAGCAATGTGATAAAAACTGCCGGATTGGTACAGAGAAGGCGGAAATCATGGAATAGAATTGAAGACCAAAATGAACCCCACACCTATGGTCATTTGATCTTTGACAAAGGAGCTAAAAACCATCCAGTGGAACCCGGACAGCATCTTCAACAAATGGTGCTGGTTCAGAAAAATGGTGCTCTTTCTTCTGGGTGGCTATGAATCAGTCAAGATGGCTATGAAGAGGATCCATCCATCCCTGCTTTATGGAATAGTTACAGGAGCAGTGTTTGGCTTTGTCTTGTATGTTTTTATTTTATCTTAACCATTTCTCTTACTTTTTTTTTATGATTGTGTAATGTGGGTACTTCCTGTCAACCTCTGCCCTCGTCTATCAGTGTCCTTGCTTTTCTTTCTCTGCTCAGAATGACAAGGTCTCATGAGGACAGAGAATAAGCCGGTCTTTGTTGAAGCTCTGGCATCTCAGAAAGTCTTATGTCCCTGTGCAGGTATGAGTATGTGTGTACCCAGAAACCTGTATGTCAAGAATTTGATCACCTCAGTTTTACTTGTGTGTGGGGAGTCACAGTGATGTAGTTACAGCGCCAGTCTTATGAACATGGTAGAAAGTGGGAATTACTGTTGGAGCTGAGAACATTGAACTTTCTAAGTTAATTCCCATTCACTGAAGGCTTCCTATTTGGAGCATCTGCCCATCTTTCTGTCCTGCCCTAGGGACCAAGCAGAAACAGTGTGACCTCTCTTGGGTTTGTTCTCCCTCAAGAGACCCTGGCTCCTTCCTGCCCATCCTCCTCCATCCTAGCCCGAGGGCTGGCTCCCTCACCTGTGAGCAGGAAACCTGGCTAGAAGATGTCCCTGCATGGGGAGGGGCTGAGAGGAGCTGCATGGTCTCTGCTGCTGGCTCTGTCCCCGTGTGGAGAAGAGTTTCAGCTCCTCACTGCTGTCAGGCCCTCCACTCTGGTGTCAGCACAGCTGCTCTATTGATCTCAGTGTTCTTCCAGGCAAGAAGACCTCCCAGGGTCACACGAGCTAAAGACAAGGTGTGTAGTCAGGACTTCTCCTTGTCCTCTCCCTTCCTGGTATTGGAACAAATAATGTCACAGGGGCTTGAATATGGTTTAAACCTTAGAACTTTTGCTGGGACAGTTTCCAGCTAGTTCATCTGTCTTAGCCCACCTCGTATAGCCTGAAAGCTGCCACATGGCTAGCTCTGTACCTTTCTGCTCCATTGTGGTTCCTGTCTGTCTGCTTCTGTGTCTGCTCTTGATCCCCTGCTTCTGTTTTCTTTTACTGGGTCATTCTCTCTGCTCAGAAGTACTGCCTTCTTCCTTCCTGTAGTTCGTGAGTGGCTCACCACAAAAACTGTTGCACCACTAAAGCCATCAAGAGTACAGTAGGTCCCTCCTTCTTCCCCAACCTGTGGCCATAACAGTAATTAATTAATTAATTAATTAATTAAAACAGTTCCACAGGAGATGCCCAAAATGGCAGCTCCACCACATCTCTTCAGCCTGCATTGTCAGAGGAGCTGTTGGAACTATCCATGGTAGCTTTTCCAGGCTTTCATGTCTCACTGGGTAGCTGCCCCTCAGAAACTATCCTTGACAATGGCAATCCCTTCTCAGCTTCAGAAGACTGCCAACCTGAGGAGCTGTCCTCAGTTTCCTGCCTCACCCCACAGCAATCCTGAAACACCACTGCAGGAGTTTTCCCACAGGGGCTGTCCCAGGCGTAAGCCCCCCCCACCCCCAGAGCGCCGCTCCGGTCTACCCCAGCCACTCTCCATGGATTCGGGGTTCCAAGGAGCTGTCCACAGGAGCTTTCTCAAAAGGAGTTGTCCACAGGAGTTGTCCACAGGAGATGTCCAGGGCACCCATGAGCTGTCCTAAGGAGCTGTCCTACAGCCAGTGTCCCACAGGAGCTGTCCACAGTGGCAGCATCTGCTCTCTAGTCCCACACACACAGTATCCCCCAGAGATGGACCTTAGTAAAAGCTGGGTGCAGCCAGGAAGGACTTTCCACACTTAACCCTTTAAGCCCAATGCAGGGAGAGAGGGGTGAAAAAAGTCACGAATTTCTAAGAAGAAAATTCACCAATTCCTTAACTTTCCACAAAAACCTACCAATCCCTGAGCATGAAGCTACCAATCCCCGAACAGGAGTACTTACCAATATCTGACACGCACGTACACCTCCAAGTGAGGATTTAAAATTCATCAATTCTCATTTAGGAAAGTCTCTGCCCTGAGAACTCTACCTCTCAGAAATACTTTTGGGCACTGCCCGCTGTCCAGTTCCCTGCTGTCTGCTCCCCCATGAACAGACTGAATTTTAGGGAAAGAAGAAGAAGAAAGCACAAGAAGAGAGAATTGAAGAGGAGAGAGCTGAGGCTCCTGAGCTCGTCTGCTCAGCTGGGATTCCCTCCCTGGGAGTTGCAGCACCTCTGCTGAGTAGGTCTCCTCTCGGGGCTATGAGGTTCCTGAACACCAGTGTCTCAGGATGCCCTGCCATTGGGATACCTTCTTCCCTCAGAGCTGTGTGGTTCCTGGGCTTCTGAGTCCCAGGATACCATATGGCCAGAAACACTTGAATTTCCTGTCCAATTATTGGCCATCAACACATTACTATAACCAATCAGTAGCAAGACATTTTTGATATGATTCTATATTGCCTTAGGTAGGTGAGGAAGGAAAAATATTTACAAAATAGAAAATCTGGTGATAAGCCATAGAAACAATAATACCACAATCCTGCCAACATTCAGTTCTGTGCCTGTACAGAATTAAATACCAATTGAAACTACAAAGACACATCTTCACACAATGTGTAGAAAGGATTATCCCAACAGCCACCATCACAGCCTCTGTCCAATGACAGATGTGTAGATTCACTTGTCTCAGAAGGAGTTTCATGTTCTGAGTATGAAAGAGGAGATGGCATGTGTGTCCTGGGAAGGATGGGGTCCCCTAATGAGAGGTTAGATGGCCATGAGCTCCACTGTCTGCTGCAGAAGGTCCAGGAAGACACAGTGTGTGTGTGGGTGGAGCTGTGGCCCAGGCCTGCTCCTGTCCTGACTACCATGTATAAGAAGCATCTGTAACTCTCCTGCTGTCTATTGCATTTGTCTGTGGCAGATGCTTGAAGGGAGGGGAGTGCCCAGGGCCCTCTGAGAGCACAGGCCCAGGAATGGCCAGTCATAGTACATCAGGTGCCTGATGGGGAACTGCTAGATCTGTGGAAACAAAGGCTGGTAAACAGGTGCTCCTCACTTGTGCTCTTTCTTCTCTCCTCTCTCTTCTCCTTCTCTCTCTCTCTCTCTCTCTCTTTCCTCCCTCCTTAGACGGCACTATGATCATGATTTCAAGATGTCATTAGATGGGCGTTAGTATGGTGTCCTGATGTGGCTTCTGGAACATAGGCCTGGTGGGCCCACCTGTTCCTGGAGCACTGGGCCAGTGCTGAGAACTGTTAAAGTCTTGTTAAGCACTTGATGTCAATGCTAATATTAATAAAAAAAGATTTTATCTTAAGTGCTCCTTATGTTTATTGTCCTGTACAGGACCAAGGAAACTGGTGGGGGAAATGACCAGTTTGACTCACCAGTTGCCACCTTTTGGGCATTTCCAGGGGGACTGACTGGCTGGAGAATGGGATGTCAGTCAGATCCCCAGCTGACCATTCCCAGGTGGGAGCACCAGCCACCTGATCACTCACGGACACTTGAGGGAGCTCCACAAGATGAAACAGCTTGTTCCAGCATGGTGAGGTGTGGCCCTCACATGACCTCAAACAGCCTGCCACACACTTTCCCTGGAACACTTCCACACAGCTGGGGTTTGTATTCCAACGAGGCCTAGCTAGGATTGTTTTGACTGATGCAACAGAGACAGTGTCCTGATTGTCAGTAGGACCCATACTTTCTAGGTAGGTCCACGGTGACTGGAACTCACATCCCTTTCTGGCTGTATAAACATGCTCTTCTCAGGGTTTGAGCCACTGCGAGACACGCCCATGTTCCTTTTCCAGTTCACACTCAGGACAGGCCACTTGTGAGATTCTTTGTCTTAGTTTGGGTTTCATTGCTGTGAGGAGACACCATAAGCAAGGCCATTCTTGCTGGAGAAGGAGCTAAGAGTCCTCTGTCTTGATCCAAGGCAACCAGGATAAGAGACTGACTTCCGGACAGATGGGATGAGGGACTCATTGCCCACTGCCACAGGAACAAATTTCCCCCCAAAGGCCACCCCTCCTAAAAGTGCTGCTTCACATGATCATCTTATTAGATGCTTGAAAAAGCCTTTGACAAAATTCAATTGCCCTTCAATGCTAAAAGTTTAAAGAGATTAGGGATTCAAGGCACATACCTAAGTATAATCAAAGCATTTACAGGAAGCCAATAGCCAACATCAAATCAAATGGAGAGAAATTTAAAGCAATTCTACTAGTGTCAGTGACAAGATAAGGCTGCCCATTCTCACCCTATCTATTAAATATAGTGTCTGAAGGTCTAGTCAGAGCAATAAGACAACTAAAGGAGATCAAGGGATACAGATTGGAAAGGAAGAAGTCAAAGTATTGCTGTTCACAATGGAATTTTTAATGATTTATTTATTTTCATTTTCTGTACACTGTTGTTCTGCCTCATTGTGTGTGTGTGTGTGTGTGTGTGTGTGTGTGTGTTGGGTGTGTGTATCAGATCTTCTGTAACCAGAGTTACAGTTATGACAAAGTAAGACAGTCCATCAAAATTCCCACTTCACAGAGAAGTCTGTCAGATGTACATGGCCTGGCAGTCAAAGATGCATGCCCACCAACATGGAGGAACCTTTGGTGACTGTAAAGGTAGCCATTAGTCCCTGTCATTAGTACTTGAGCTTCTTGCTCTGCACTTCCTGTTTACTCAGATAAAATGTATCCTTCTCCAGGTCTCTGATGGGGTTGCAGACTAGATAGTTAGTGTCTTACAGTTTACTGTGTTATTAGATTCAAAAAAAGAGAACTGACAAGAGAGATGTAAAGGTTGAGATGTAAAGGTTGAGAAACAAAACTTTAAATAACTTAAGACCTAAGAAACTGTTTTAGGATCTAAGAAGATGTTTTATGTGAACTCTTAAGTGGTGATAAGAAAGTGATTTAGGTACAGAACTGTAGGGTGTAAAATTAAAAAACAATTCGCACTATCGCTGGCTATGCTCTAGTAATGAGGTCTCCTGCCACCATGGTTCCTGAGCTGTGGCCACCCAACTCACGGTTCACTTACTGCTGGAACCTGCTCACATTCCAAGTCATCTGCCCCCTGTGGCTAGCTGTCACAAATCCCCCATAAGCCAGTAAAATCAAAACTCTAGAGGCTTGTAATTTATCAGTCAGATTTATGTCAGTAAATTCTCAACCCACAAAACACCCACACAATGAACTCAGAGCCAACAAGCTGCCCACCTAGATTGGACAAATTGTCCTGTATTATTCCATCCCTTCTACGATAGTCGTAGCTACCTGTGGCTTTTTAAAGCCACTTGGCTTGGGTTCATCCCCTCCTTCCTTCATCTTCTCTGACCTCCTGTCCTCTCTGTCCTTATCTGTCTCATCTCTAAAACTATCAGCCCATCTTCTTTTTCTGCTGCCCAATTCCAGGCTCTAGCCTTATCTTGTGCCTTCTCTTACCTGCATACAGACAGCAATCCACACAGAACTTTGAACTCATCAAGATCAGACAGATAGATAGTAGAGTACTTTCTCCTAGGTTGCCAAATACAAATGGACTGGACATAGTAAATGTAACACTTACTTGATAGTTCTCATATTGTTCGTATTATATATAATTTATTAATGTTACAGATAAAGCTATTTCTTAGACTAAAAGCAGGAAATATTGGGGTAACCTTCCTTCACATTGTATTGAGTTGTGTCTCCGTATTTTCTTTTATACTTTTTCCTTGATTTATTTATTTATTCATTCACTTTATATCCAAATTGTAGACCCCGCACCTTTCCTCACACAACCCTACTCTCTCCCTCACTTCTCATGTGAGTAGGGGAGGACCCCACTACCATGGCACATTACATCACTACAGGACTAGGTACATCCTCTCCCACTGAGGCCAGACAAGGCAGCTCAGTTAGGGGAATGAAATCCACAGGCAGGCAACAGAGTCAGGCACAGCCCCAGCTCCAGTTGTTGGGGGAACTGCATGAAGACCAAGTTACTCACATATACAACATTTGTAAGGAGGGGCCTAGGTCCAGCCCATGCTCACTTTACGGTCGGTGGTTCAATCTCAAGGGTCAAGGTTAGCTGAATCTGTTGGTCTTCCTGTGGAGTTCCTATCCCCTTCAAGTCCTTAAAGCCTCACCCAACTCTTCCACAAGACTCCCTGAGCTCCAGTTAATGTTTCACCCAAACACAAAATATGATAACATCTTCTCAGAACCTCATGAGACCATGTCTAAAGTTGACCAGAAACTTGGTCACAAACCAAGCCCTTCAACAGACAGAAGAAAATTGATATAATCCCATATATCCTATCAGACCAAAGCTGGATTAAAGCTGGACTTCAACAACAACAGAAACAACAAAAAGCCTACACACTCATGGAAATTTAACAACTCTCCAATCAATGATCACTGGATCAGAGAAGAAAAAAAAGATATTAAATACCTTCCAAAATACAATGAAAATGAAGGTACAACATAACCCAAACTTATGAACACTGGTAAAGCAGTGCTGAGACGAAAGTTCATAGCACTGAGTGCCCCATAAAGAAATTAAAGAGTCCTCATACTAACAGTTTAAAAGTGCCTGAAAGCTCCAGAAAAAAAAGAAGCAAACACACTCAAGAAGAGTAGATGGCAGGAAAAATCAAACTCAGGGCTGAAATCAATCAATTACAAACAAAGAGAAAAAATACAAAGAATCAACAAACCCAAGAGCTGGTTCTTTGAGAAAATCAACAAGATAGACAAATGCTTAGCCAAACTAATTAAAAGGCAGAGAGACAGAATCCAAACCAACAACATCAGACATGAGAAAGGAGGCACAACAGCGGCCACTGAGGAAGTCCAAAGAGTCAATAGTCTTCAAAGCCTTGTACGCCACAAAACTGAAGATCCAAATGAGATGGATGATTTTCTAGAGAGATCCTACTTACCAAAGTTAAATCAAGATCAAGCAATCTATCTAAATAGTCCTATAACCCCTAAGGAAGTAGAAGCAGTCATTAAAAGATTCACAACCAAAGAAAAGCCACCGACCAGATAGTATTAGCACAGAATTCTACCACACTTTCAAAGAAGAGCTGATACCAACACTCCTAAAACTATTTCACAAAATAGAAACAGAAGGAACATTACCACATCATTCTATGAGGCCATGGTCACCCTTATACCCAAACCACACAAAGACCAACTCAAAAAGAGAATTTCAAGCCAATTTTCCTTATGAACATTGATGCAAAAATACTCAATAAAATACTTGTAAACCGAATGCAAGAATGCACCAAAGGCATCATCCGCTATGATCAAGTAGGATTTATCCAAGAGATGCAGGGGTGGTTCAATATATGAAAATCTATCAATGTAACCAACCATATAAGCAAACTGAAGGAAAGAAAAACATGATCACATCATTAGATGCTGGAAAAGCCTTTGACAAAATCAACATCCCTTCATGTTAAAAGTCTTGGACAGATCAGGGATACAAGGTACATACCGAAATACAATAAAGGCAATATACAGCAAGCCACCGGCCAACCTCAAATTAAATGGAGAGAAACACAAAGCAATTCCACTAAAATCAGGGACAAGACAAGGCTGCCTGCTCTCTCCCTATCTCTTCAGTATAGTACTTGCAGTTTTAGCTAGAGCAATAAGATAACTGAAGGAGATCAAGAGGATACAGATTGGAAAGGAAGAAGTCACAGTATCACTATTTGCAGACGATATGATAGTATACATAAGTAACCCAAAAAATCTACCAGAGAACTCCTACAGCTGATAAATACCTTCAGCAAAGTGGCTGGATACAAAATCAACTCAAAGAAATCAATAGGCCTTTTTTTATACAAATGATAAATGGGTTGAGAAACAAGATAGGGAGACAACACTCTCCACAATAGCCACAAATAATGTCAAATATCTTGGAGGAATCTAACCAAGCAAGTGAAAGACCTATATGAAAAGAACTTCAAGTCCCTGAAGAAAGAAACTGAAGAAGACATCAGAAGATGGGAAAGATCTCTCATGCTCATGGATAGGTAGGATCAACCTATCATGAAATTGGCCATCTTACTAAAAGCAATATACAGATTCAATGCAATTCCCATCAAAATTCCAACACAAGCCTTTACAGACCTTTGTAAGAGAAATGCTCAATTTCATATGGAAAAACAAACAACAACAACCAAACAGAATAGCTAAAACAATAAAAGAACTTCTGGAGGAATCACCATCCCAGATCTAAAGCTGTACTACAAAGTAATAGTAATAAAAACCACATGCTCTTGGTATAGAGACAGGTTGATAAATGGAATAAAATTGATAACCCTGAAACAAATTCACACACCTATGGACACTTGATTTTTGACAAATCAAAATCATACGATGGAAAAAAAGAAAACATCATAAACAAGTCTACCAGTCTAACTGGCTGTGAGTAGAAGAATGCAAATAGATCAATATTTTTCACCACTTGTGGATTTGGTTCAATGCTTGCATTACGGGTCCCCAAAATTGCACTAGAATTCCACATGTGAGACACTGCAGGAACCTGCTCCCAGCTAGTCCTGGTAAATAAAGTTGCCAGCAGCCAATGGCTGGGCAGGGAGTCAGAGGTGGGACTTTAGGATTCTCTGGCAAGGGGACCAAGGAAGAAGCAGAATCGCCATGCCAGAGAAAGAATAAGATCCAGGCTGGAGAGCTGCAGAAGGGAAAGTATAAGTCATGTAAGTGCTGGGGAAGAGCGGCCCCAGGGTGCCCTCCCATTGGGTCTAGGGTAGCAAAGATGGAATACAGATTTTAGTCATCTGAATCTGTCTGGTTACCTGTGCTCAGGGTATCACGTGTCTGTGTCTCCTCTCATCTTTCTAGGCGAATCACCGTTGCCTGGCTTTATCCCAGAATTCTTTCTGCCTCCTGGATTTCCCACCTTCTACTCTACCTGGGTGTACAGGTGTGTCCTGGAAAGAATATCATCCCAGGGTGGTTTCAGAGAGACTCCCAGCATCCCGTCCTGGCTGAATGGGGTTTGAGTCTGATGGTTCAGGGTATCTCTAGTCACTTTCTCACTGTTCCCCCTGTGGTCACCTTGTCTTCTTCACGAGTTATGGCCCTAACAGAGTGGATTCCTCAAACACACAAGAAGAATCCAGTAAGTTAGAGTAAGCTCTGGGAGGGGGATCCAGATCTGCTGGGACAAGAATGGAAACCAGTCTGCACAGTAACTTAGTGCTTTGGGAAAGGTGTCCCAGTATTGATTGTATGTTCCAATGTCACCCCCTGGTGTTTACTGGGAGAACTGCAGCTCATGTCTGGGCTGAGCAGGGATGTGACTGGGCTCCAACTGCTGTGGGCTAACCTGATTCCTGAGCACAGTAGGCTCTGACCTCCAGGCTGCAGGACATCATTCTCTGCCCCGTGGCTCCTAGATCTCCCGACTCCATCCGTGCAGGGATACTTTGAGATTTGTCCTGGGAACTCCCTGTTGAGTTGGGAGTGTTGTGCATCCAGAGGATGCTACCAGTGGGAGGACAGTCCTGAGACAGGTGTCTTAAAACATCAGGCAGAAGACACCAGCATGGGGTGTGCCCGCACTTGCTCAATTCATCTCTTGGCTTAAATCCTTGGATCTCAGCTCCTATGGAAACTCCACACACACACCACAACACACCACAAGAGAGAGAGAGAGAGAGAGAGAGAGAGAAGAGAGTGAGAGAGAGAGAGAAACGCTTTTTGAAAGAAAAGGTGGGAATCTACAAAATTAGTTAGGTGTGATGACATATTCCCATAATCCCAATACCTGCCAAATGGGGGCAAGAGGATCACCGCAAATACGAGGCCAACAGGTCTAAAAGTTGAGTTCTGGGGAGATATAATGAGACCTTGTCTCAAAAGCCAAAGGTGGGGGAAGAGGTCTGGGGATGTGCCTCAGCTGGTAGAGGGCTAGCCTAGCATGCATGAAACCCTGAGTTCAGTCTCCAACATGCCATCAGACTGCGTGTTGAAGTGGGAGCTGACTTTGGAAAGTCAGTTATGTCAAAGAATGTTTGGCTGAAGCAGACACAGGTGAAAGGAAAATTCCCTAAGGCAGATTCGTGAAGAAACATTTCTCTGAGCAAGCATGTGAAAAGACTCATGCTGGAAGGATTCTTTGCTAATGACACACATGTATCACTCTGCCTTACGTGTGTTGTGGAGCTCCTGGTGATGTTAGGCAGATTCTTGCCACTTCTGTGGAATCAGGCCGATTGGCAGAGTGATGTCAGCTGATACAGACTCACTTGGAGTTTGGCTAAGTCAGACTCTCCTGCTGAGGCAAGACCCGTGAAGGACACATTTGGAGGGAGTATAAGTAAGACTCGATGGACAGTGATGTGGGCTTGCTTGCATAGCTAGCTTTGCAACACTTCTTGATCTCTGCTTCACACTGAGAGGCACACCCAAGAACTTCTCCTGGGGTCCCTGATGGTCCTGGTTCCTCCTGCTGATTCATGCTGAGGCCGAGGACTGGCTGTTCCTGATAAGTTGTGCCACCGCTGCTGATTCACGTTTGTTATCCCGAATCTACCGATCTGGAATGCTGCTATATTCATGAAGTGTTTGCAAGTGGATCGAGCTGCCGCTGCTGACCTGTGAACTGAACTGCTGATTCCCTGACAAAGCAGATAGGATTTGCTCCAAACAAACATTTCTCAACAGGTCCACTTAGCCTGTATCATAGAAACCTTTGTTTTCCACGACCTCTACTACACGGGAGGTTACACCATTTAAGAACCATCACTAAAAGTAGGCATTGAAATAATTAAAGGCACAGGGTGTGGTGGTGTATGCCTGTAATCCCAACACTTGGGGAGGGAGACAGAAGAGTCGGGAGCTCAATATCATTCATAGGCACTAGCCTGGGCCACATGGACCCGGCCTCAAAGGAATCAAAACCAAAGCCACAAGGACTGGGGTGTAGTTCAACTAAATGGACAATGCTAGTGCTAGGTTCAGGCTAGGAATACAACTCCATGGCCAGTGTGTGCATGGCATGTATGAAGCCCATGGTCCCATCACTAACACCAACATTTGTACACACATGCATGCACATACACATACATACACACACAAACATACATACAAGCATATACACCCATATACATGCACACAAGCAAAAACACATGCACACACACTTCAGTCCCTAGCACTGAAAGGAGAAAAGATAACTTGCTATTCTGAAGCATAAAGTAGGTACACTAGGCTTGGCTGCTTCTAGAAACTCTAGGAAAGAGTCCACACTCTACTCTTCTGAGCTTCTGGAAGCTTCCTGCTTTCCTTGTGTCATTCCACTCTTTTGCTTCTGGCATCCTGACTCCTGTTGACTCCATTGGTCGGCCATCCTTCTGATAAGACCCTCCTGATTCATCACCCAGTCACCTATGATAAATCATATCCCCATTTCAAGATCCTCAAACTGGCCAGCCTGTATTGTCACATGCCTTTAATCCCAGCACTGGGGAGGCAGAGGCAGGTGGATCTCTGAGTTCAAGGCCAGCCTGATCTACAGAACCAGTCCAGGAAGGCCCAGGCAACACACACACACACACACACACACACACACACACACACACACACACACACATCTCCCAAGGGCCATGCAGCAGGAACAACAACCGGCTTTAGAACTCACGAAATCCATTCCTCCAGTTAGCACAGTCATAATGGCTGTACCTTGGGCATGCATGGTCCTGAAGACCACCTGTCCTGAGGACTTCACCCTGTTGTAGAGCTTTGCTCTGGTTGTGGCCTTCACTTCCCTCTTCATCTACATTGTAAGAAAACTCTAATGTCGGGCCATGGGAGGGCCCATGGGCCTGGAACCCCAGACTGCAGGTGTTTGGCCACGTCCCCAAAACCCGGGCCCTGCTCCTTTTAACCTGTAACTTCAGTCACGTAAAACACAGGTATGGGGCATGACTAAGAGTCCTCTGCCTTGAAATTTACATATTAATAAGGCCGGGGGACATAGCTAATTAAATTTTCTCCTCCCTAGCCCCTCCCCTTCCCACTCCTAAATATAAGGGAGGCTCCTCCTGGCATTTGCCCTGGCGGCACATCATCCAGATGCAACTATCATCATGGATAATAAAGCCACGTGTCTTCTCAGGCCTGCTTCCAGCATCTGAAACTCTAGACGTTTTCATCTATGTGGGAACCACCACCGCGGGAAAAGCTCTGGCCCTGGGACTCCTCCTCTGCCCTCGGGACTCCTCCGCCGCCCTCACGCTGGCCCAGGCCCAGGGGCCAGGCCACCCCGCGCGTGTTCTTCTTTTTCTTTTTTTTTAACCCACACTCTAAGGGGGCTTTTAGGCCCTCACTGGACAGTATCATTGGCACTCACAATAATAATACTTGGTCTTTTTCAGACATTGCTGCTGGAGCAGAGTGTGATTCTATCACCACCCTAGGTAAGAACTTAGAAATGTAGATTGTCAGCAATGACCACCACACTTAGAAAGCGCTTGGAAAAATAAAATTGTTAGTGAGGCCAGGCTGAGATGTTTTGAGTGCTGTCTCTGATGCAGAAAATCTTAGGGAACAATTTGAAGTTTGGAAAGGCACACTTTTTATAGTTAAGCTATTGATGTTTTAAAGTCAGGGAACAAGAGCAATGGCTGTTGTTGCTGCCGGGACTTTTACTGAGGCTGGCCTAGTGATGACTGGTCTTTTTGTACCCACTTTTGCCCTCAGCTCCCTGATATAATTTATAAGAATTTGCTGATGAGTAGATATGCATTCTGAGGATTTAAAGTAGATATATATGACTGATTGTTCATTATATAAAAGTTTAGATCTGAGATTTTTTTTTTTAATATTTGAAGCTTTTATTTTTTAATTCTTTTTTCTTTTTTTTTTTTCTTTAATGTATTCCTTCTTTTTATTTAATCTTTTTTTTACACTCCAGATTTTACTCCCCTCCCAGTCCGTCCTCCGACTGTTCCACATCCCATACCTACTCCCCATCCTCCTGTCTCCACAATGATGCCAACATCCCCCACTACCCCGCCCCACCAGACCTCTAAACTCCCTGGGACCTCCAGTCTCTTAAGGGTTAGGTGCATCTTCTCTGACTGAACCCAGACCCAGCAGTCCTCTGCTGTATATGTGTTGGGGGCCTCATATCAGCTGGTGTATGCTGCCTGGTTGCTGGTCCAGTGTCTGAGAGATCTCGGGGATCCAGGTTAATTGAGACTGCTGGGTTTCTCCTACAGGGTCGCTCTCCTCCTCAGCTTCTTTCAGCCTTTCCCTAATTCAACCTCAGGAGTCAGCAGCTTATGTCCATTGGTTGGGTGAAAATGTCTGCATCTGACTCTTTCAGCTGCTTGTTGGATCTTTCAGAGGGCAGTCATGATAGGTCCCTTTTTGTAAGCGCTCCATAGTCTCAGTAATAGTGTCAGGCCTTGGGGCCTCCCCTTGAGCTGGATCCCACTTTGGGCCTGTCGCTGGACCTTCTTTTCCTCAGGCTCCTCTCCACTTTCATCCCTGCCGTTCTTTCAGACAGGAACAATTATGAGTCAGAGTTTTGACTGTAGGATGGATCTGTGATTCTTTTAAGATTCTTACAAGATTACTTTTAAATATAAATAATAAAATAATTGATCCTTTCTTTGCAACTGCAAATTGTTGCCCACCAGTAAGATAAACTGGCTAAGCAAACTACCTTGCTTGCTCACACTTTGTTAATCTATAACAAGTTGCTTAGTTATGAATGTACATAGGTACTTGGGAATAATTTGTTTTCTTTACCTGAACTACATAATGTTTTTCATGTAAAGGTATTGGGGAAGATACTGTTTTTAAATATCATTTACTAGAAGAAAAATAGAATGTAATTACATTGTAATTCTATACTGCGTGAAAGATTTAGCGAGGATATATACGCTATGAAAGAAAAAAATGTGTGTTGGAGCTTGCTCCATCCAAGTGTGTGTGCGCGCACGCGCGCGCACGCGCGTGTGTGTGTGTGTGTGTGTGTGTGTGTGTGTGTGTGTGTGTGTTTGTATATACGTGTATATGTGAAATGCTTGGAGCCTACTTGCTGGAACTTTTCTCCATCCATTCAAAGTGTGAATATATGGGTATTTGTCTGTCTGTCTGTATGTATGTATGTATGTATGTATATATGTATGTATTATGTATGAATGTATTTGTATTTGTGAAGTTATTGGAGCCTGCTTTGTTTCATCCTCTCTCTCTTCTCTCTCTCTCTCTCTCTCTCTCTCTCTCTCTCTCTCCTCTCTCTCTCTTCTCTCTCTCTCTCTCTCTCTGTGTGTGTGTGTGTGTGTGTGTGTGTATTTTCTATCTTTCCTTTTCTTTCTCAGTGGCCCCTAAGAGTTAAGAGAAAGAGTTCAGAATTCCTCACTAGCCACAAGGAGCGTCAGCCCCAAGGAATCAAGTTTTGTTCCCTCAGAGAGAAGTCTGCTGAATGATTACTCTAATCACTGGCTACCAGCAGCGGCAGCCTCCGTAGACTGCTATCACCACTGACCCAATCTCAATGCCAAACCTTGATGCCTGCCTCAGTTTACCCTGTGGTACCAAAACTATCTCAAACCCTCCTCCAAAATAAAAGATTCATGAATGAAGCCTTAAGGTACACATCTATGATTCAGCCCTTGGGAGGCTGAGGTAGGAAGATTACAAGTTCCAGGCCAGCCTGCACTATAAAGAAAGGGGGTGGGGCATTTGGAGAGGAGGGAAGGAGAAGGCAGAGTCTTTTAAAAGTAATAAAATGCAGTGGTTTGAAGGAAAATGTCCCCCATAGGCTCAGACAGTTGAGTGGTCGGTGGTGGGTTGGGGAGGTTTAGGGAGAAGCTTGGTGGAGGAAGTACCTCACTGGAGGTGAGCTTTGTCAGTTTAAAGCCTAGCCATTTCCGTTTGCTTTCTCTGCCCCTTGCTACAGCCGAAGATGTGAACCCCCAGCTTCTTGTTCCCGATGCCATCCCTGCTATTTGCTACTATATGTCCCCACTATGCTGGACTCTTAGCCTCCAGCCTATCAAAGGTCGGATGGTGTGGTGGTTTGGATGCAAACAGCCGGGATAGGCTTATAGGGAGGGGCACTAGTAGGAGAGATAGCCTTGGTGGAGGAACTGTGCCCCTGGGGTGGACTTGGAGGTTTCAAATATTCCAGCCAGGCCCGGTGTCTTTGTCTTCCTCTTGCCTTAGGATCTGGGTGTAGAATTCTCAGCCCCTTCTCTAGCACCATGTCTGTTTAATTGCCAATATCCGTCCTGCCGGGACCATAATGAACTAAACCTCTAAACTGTAAATCAGCAACAGTGAAATGCTTTCCTTGACAAGACTTGCTGTGGTTATGGTGTCTATTTGCACAATAAAAACCCTAATCAAGACAGAATAGAAGATGGTACCAGGGACTAGGGTATTACTGTGATAGGCTGGACCATGTTTTTGCCTGGAGAAATATGGAACAGCTTCAGACCGTGGACCACAGAAGCAACTGGACACTTTTTTTTTTTTTTTTTAGTTTTTTGTGACAGGGTTTCTCTGTGTAGCCCTGGCTGTGCTGGAACTCACTCTGTAGACCAGGCTGGCCTCGAACTCAGAAATCCGCCTGCCTCTGCCTCCCAAGTGCTGGGATTAAAGGTGTGCGCCACCACCACCCAGCGCAACTGGACACCTTGAGTGAGGCTTAATGAGCCATCCTTGCGGGAAGACAGTGGTGCTGAGGATGACTGTGAAGGCCGGGCTCAGGAGGCTTCAGAGAAGATCCATTTGCGGCCCAGAGATAATTTCTAGGACATTTTGGTGACAAATGTGGTTGATTTCTGCCATTGTCCAAAGAATCTGCCTGAGGCTACTTGAAGAGTTGTGAATTAATAGTTTGGGCGGAGGAAATTTCCAGACAGCCTAGCATTGACTGTATTGATTGGTTATTAGTGGCCAGTCTTATGCAGATCTATATCAACAGGAGCAAGCTGAACAAGGAAAAATATGAAAGTACAGCTTGAGGCAGAGGCTAGTGGATGTCTGAGTATGAGGCCAGCCTGGTCTACAGAGTGAGTTCCAGGACAGCTAAGCTCAGGCAGTGAAGGAAATTCCACGAAAACCAGAAAGCTCTTGGGGGTGTATTTGAACTAGGGGGACTTGGTCCAGCCCCAGCAAGCTGCAGAACTGGGCAGCTTTGGCCAGGTGGTTCTGGCTTTAGATTGAAAGATACACAAAAATGGTTGTGGAATCTCAGTCCGCGTTAAAGGAAAGCAGCTGAGGCCAGGCATGTGTCAGGGAGGTCCCTAAATAGAGAGGCCCAGAGAGGTCATTGTGTGAAACTGTGAAGGTGAAGCCTGGATTGTCTTGGAGACTGAAAAGTGTTAGAGATGCAAGAGACATGGGATACTTGTCCAGGAAAGCTGCTAACAGGGAGTGGAACCAGCCTAAGAGAAAGAAATGTATTGCAGTCAACAAAGCTAAAAACAGTTAGAGATCTAAAGAATAAGGAGTCTCCTGATCCCTAGGGCCAGGGAACTAGAACCTAGTTTCACCCTATGATTAAAATGGAGTCTGAAAACAAAATGGCAGTACTTAGGACAAGATCCTCTAGCTTGTTCCCAACACCATAAACTGGAATGGTAGCGTGGTCCAAGACTTCTCACCCCATGTAACTCCTAGATCACTTAATTCTTTCTCATCCCTGCCATTCAGCTCTGTCTGCAACCCTGGCCAAGGCTGGAATGCCTGCTGTCTACAGGCCTCCATGCTTTGTTTCTTTGCAATTGTATCTTTACAATTTCTAACTAAAGATAGAATGAAACTCTGAAGCCTTGTGTCTTTGGTCTGTCTTTGTTTCTACTCTAGGAAGCCTGCATTTGTCTTCTTAGTTCTCTCAACATTCCTTTGTAGCTTAAAAAAAAAAAAAAAGTTGCCTTTGATTCCTTTTTTAAAATATATTTTTATCACCACTTTGTTTGTGGGTTCTTGGTGGGTTCCTCTTTTATCTTTCCCTTACCATATCTTCTGTGTCTCAGCTCAGCTTCTCCTGACTCCACAGTCTTCTCTCTGCTTCTTCTGTCTCCTACAGTCTGCCTACACCCCAGTCATGCTACTTTCT
The DNA here is from genome assembly GCA_021653895.1 of Mastomys natalensis. Taxonomy (NCBI): domain Eukaryota; kingdom Metazoa; phylum Chordata; class Mammalia; order Rodentia; family Muridae; genus Mastomys; species Mastomys natalensis. The sequence goes on from JAJTUV010002353.1 coordinate 61,776, forward strand.
CTTTAACCACTACCCTTTCCGACTCCTTACTCTCCCACCTCACCCCTGAGAAGTCCAAGAGCCAACTGTCATTGAAGAGCATAGGATCATTCAAAGGACTGATACATAAACTATTTCATACTACATCCCCACTCATTTGTTTTAGCTACTAATTATGTAATTTTGAAACTGCTTCTCAGTTCTTTCTAATGCCTTCAACAGGGTTCTCAGGGGTCTGATGTGATCTTTCTGTTGATTCTCAGGAGCACATCCACAACCGAGGCAACCTAACAGTGATGTTTCCCTTTCCTGTAATTTGGGTACTGTTTATTGAATCTTTTTTATTCCTAGACTGTCATCTTATAACATCTTATGTTTTGGGGTTCCTCATCGAAGCCTCTTAATCTCCATCCTGATGTCTGTTAACCTTTGGTTTACAACTCTGACTTGGGCTTGCTGGATGCGGTATTCGGCATAATCTGTTTTACAGTCCTGCCATGGGCCTATTGTTGCTCTGCTCTGTGGATGGCTCTGTATTGCAGGAGACCAAAGTCCTGCTCATAGGCCTGCCGGTGGTTAGGTGCTGAGCATTTCTTGTCCAGGCTTTTCTGGCTGGCAGGGAAGGCAGTGGCTGGTCAGGCTCTCTTCTTTGCTCTTTTTGGGTCAGTGATCAAGGTTCTCAGAAACCTTTCCTGCTCAACTCTGAGATTTATTAGTTTTGATGGTATCCACAGCTTTTCGTTTCCTGTGGAAATATAAACAAATCCACATTCCCTACCCAAAATATTCACTGACTTCTATTCTGACGTTAACACATCCTTATAGTACAAAGTGTGATTTAATTCTACAGGTTGGTTTTGGTTTTGGTTTTGGTTTTGGTTTTGGTTTTGGTTTTGGTTTTGGGTTTGGGTTTGGGTTTGGGTTTGGGTTTGGGTTTGGGTTTGGGTTTGGGTTTGGGTTTGGTTTTTAATAGCCCAGTGTCTCTCAGCCACTGTTCAAAAAATGTAAAGTTAACAGAGCACTATTTAGTCTATCCCTGGGGGGGGGCGGGGGGGGTCTTTATTCTTCCTTTTTAAAAAAAAAAAAAAAGTACTTCTTTTAAGGTACAATTAGATCTTTCTACAACTGCTTGTCCTGTAGGATTGTGTGGTATGCATGTAATGTGCTTTATATCATAATATGCAAAGAATTGCTTTGTTTTACTGGAGACATATGCAGAGGCACTGTCAGTCTTAATTTGTATGGGTATCCCCATAGTAGCCATGACTTCCAGCAAATGTGTAATTACAGAATCAGCCTTTTCAGAACTCTGTCAGGGGCAGCCCTGCTTATACACTGAAGGCCTAAAAACAGCCATAGGCCTAAAAATCAACAATAGGCCTGCTAACACAAAGTCTTGGATCTCTGTGGAAAAACACTGAAACAGATGCTAGAAGCTATTGTAAACAAGCAGCTTTGGTGGAAAATTGCCTGGCTAGTCATAGACCTTGTAGATAGGTAATCTTGGTGGATAGTACCAACTTAGATAAGGACAAGTGAATCATAGGCGGAGTCATAGTGATCTATTGTCCTGTCCTGCAGGACATTAAACAGGAGTTCGGGGAGATCACCTGAAAGGGGGTGGGGGAGTTAGCAGACAAAGACACCACGACCTGTTTAGTTGATCAGATCGCACTGTTTACTCTTTCACACACAGGTTATATACACAAAAAGGCAGGATGTGGGGAAGGGGATGACGCAGGAGCGTAGGTGTTTAGGAGGAGTACAGATATCTTCTAGAACAGAGTGTCAGCTGGGTGAAGGTTCAGGAGACAGACCGCTATGACTCCACCTATGATTCACTTGTCTTTATCTAAGTTGGTACTATCCACCAAGGCTACCTATCCACAAGGTCTATGACTACTCAGGCTTGGCAGCCCTCCACCAAAGCTGCTTGTTTACAGTAGCTTCTAGCCATCTGCTTCAGTGTATTTCCACAGAGACCCAAGACTTGGTGCTAGCAGGCATGTATGTCTGGCCTATTGCTGATTTTAGGCCTTCAGTGTATAAGCAGGGCGGCCCCTGACAATCTGTCCCCTGAACCTTCACCCAGCTGACACTCTGTTTTGGAAGATATCTGTACACCCCCTGAACACCTACACTCCTGCATCACCCCCTCCCCGCATCCTGCCTTTTTGTGTATATGACCCCTGTGTGAATAAAGTAAAATTGGAGATTTGATCAGACTATAGACAGATCACCATTTTTTGCATTTGCCTGTTTTCCCTCATCTTCAGGTGACCTCCCCAGACCCCTGTTTAATGCCCTGCTGGACAGAACAGAACTCAAAGCAGTTGCCCAGTGAAACCCTGAGTATGAATCAATGGAATGGTATAGAAACTTTAGTTTTCCAAAATCTGTATAATGAAACATATTAATCTGCTATATTTCATTTCTTTTGGTACCCTTAAAGGTTAATAGCACATGTTTCTACAAAGAACAAGTAGGATATTTTCCTATAATTTCCTTGACTTGCCGCCAAGTGATAGAAATTTTTTCATTAAATCTTTACTGTGTTAACGTTTTTCATAAAATTTTGTGAGTTCTAATACATTCCTGTTAATAATTGCTCAATTTCTTCATTTGCTTGTGCTAACGGACCTAGCAAACCTGTATGAGACCAAATATGGGTGATATATAATGCATAATTTTCTGTTTCCAATTGTCTGTTTGGTTGTATAAATAATGTTAATTCAGAATTATCAAGAAGAGATTCAGCAGTTTCTACATGCAAAACAACTCCTGCATATTAAGAATCAGCAATTATATTAAGGGGTTCAGGAAAATCTAATAAAACCATAAGAATTGCATACAACTCTGATTTTTGAACTGAAGTATATGGGCTTTGAATTATTTTGTTTATTTTTTTCTGACTTATAGCCAGCCATTCCCAATTTATTTGCATCAGTATAAAATGTAGGCACTTCAGGACTTGGCATTCCTTTTATAATACATGAGCAAATCAAATTAGTTTTTTTTATATAAACTGAACATACTCGCTTTTAGGACATTTGCTGTTAATTTCTCCTGTTATTCCTATTCAGGAAGCATTCATGAACACCAGAAAACCACCAAGGAGCCGATTCCAATGCAATCACACTAGAATCTTTATTCAAGCTCGAGCTTGGGCTCACCCACCATCTCTGATGCAGCAGAACAGGAGCCTTGAGCCCTTAGAGGGACAAGGTTTCATAGGAAATGGTGGGCAAGTGAAGGGGTTTCCAGCTTGGCAAGCATCTAATTGAATGACTATTGTAAGTCAACAGGTGGGTGCTCTGAAGCAAAACCATGAACAATCACAAATGGTTTGAAAGTACATCTAGAACTATCAAATTAATCCTGGTTAGCTATTGCTAAAGAATAACAAGGGAGTAACTCTGGGGTATGGGCCAGGGACAAGCTATGTCATCCTTTCTGGAACTTGGATGCAGCTTGGGTTCTGCTGCAGGTCAAGTTTTCAAATCCTTTTTCTTTTAAAATGGAGGTCAGTCACAGGATGGAGTAGGTTTGGCCTCTGGATCCCGAGTAGTTGCTCCAAGCTCTTTGCCAATCTTCACTGATTACTCGTAATAAAGTAATCTCACTATGATTATAAGGCACTATGACTTCTGCTGATTCTATTCCTGATAATTGATGTAGTCTTCTTCTTCCTTTTATAATTAAATCAAACACTATGATGGCTATTCCTGATTGTCTACTTGGCTACATCTGGAATGAACTACAATCCAGAAATGGAGGTTACACCTGTGATCCAGATCTTGAGTCTAGAAGACACAGGCTTCTGACCTGGATGTTAAGTTGGGATTACACACAGTTTAGTTTTGTTTTGTTTTGTTTTGTTTTGTTTTGTTTTGTTTTGTTTTGTTTGATCTAGATCTTGAGGTCTAGTGGCCATGAAAAGCTTAGGACCAGGCAAAGTAGTATAAGCCTTTAATCCTAGGAGACTGAGGAAAGCAGATCTCTGAGTTCAAAACCATCCTGAGAGAGAGCAAGTTCCAAATCCAGGCACAGTGGTACACATCTTTATCTGGACCATACCTTCTGTTGGAAGCCTACATAGGACAATGGAAAAAGAAAGGGTTTGTTCTTTGTCTATTTGCACTTACTTCCAGCATATCCTTTGGAACCTATTTCTTCAGGATTCCAGCTTATACAGAAGGCCAGTTAATCCAATTGTAGGCCAAATCCAAACAGCTAGCCTCTTGGGACTGAGAAACTCCTAGACTCTTGTACTTCCTATTCACAGCTGCCCATTGTTGGGTTAGTTGGATTGCAGACTGTAAGTCTTCCAATAAATTCCCTTAATAAATAGATATTCCATAAGTTCCATAGAGAACCCTGACTTGACCAAGCCAGCTCAGTCAGTAAACAGGTTCTCCAGGGCAGGAGTGAGGATTAAAAAGAAAAAAAAAACAATTAGACAAAATTGTAGCATGACCCCAGCCAGTTCTAAGGCTGATGCAGGTTTATTTTTTTCCCAATCTGCTTTTATACCATTTTAATTCCTTTCAAGTAATAAGGTCAGTTCTAAGTTGAAAAACAAGCAATACAATAAACACAAATAGTTAAGGAACAAGCAAGGCAATAAACAAAGTCTTGTGATCACTGTTTCTAAGGGCTTATCAGGATGACCAAGATATCTGAGCCTACTTCCCTGTCCTAGCACAAAGTCATATTCATACATGAAGCCTACTTCTTTGTTCTAGTCTAAAATTAGATTCCTGCCTGAGCTTACTTCCTTGTCATGGTCCAATGTCACATTCCTGCTGAAGTTCATTTCCTTGTCCTGGCCCAATGTGAGATTCCTGCTAAGTGGCCCCAAAAGCTCTCTATATATCTCTAATTTTTTATTTTGTTTGTATGCTGAGAAGATTCATTCTAAATACTATCTTCCCTTTGCATTATGAGCCTAATAGGAGAATGAGTCAAAGACAAAATAACCAAAATGATCCAGTTTGGGATCTATGCTATCCACGTATGATCTTGCAGTCTCTTTTCTAATAAAGTTAACTCTTTCTCTGCTTCCTTTGTTAGCTGTCTTGTACTGTCTAGTCTGAATCTCCTTGTAATGTTTGAAATGAATTACTTACCTCATGAGTAGTTAATCCAATGTTGGGCCATAGCCAATTAATATCTCCCATTAATTTTTTTTTAAATAATAAAGAGTTTGCAACTGATCTTTTCTGATCTCTGTCTTCTGTGGTTGAATTTTTGTTGACTTATTTTATAACCTAGATAGTGGATAGAATCTCCTGTCTGTATTTCTTTTTCAGAAGCAATCTGCAAACCCCAACAAGGCAAAATTCTTTTTTGTTTCATCAAACATTTTCTGTAAAGTATCTAATCAGCCAACAAAATATAATCCATGTAATGGTAAATAATAGACTGAGGAAATTGCCTATGAATTATTTATAGTGGTTGTTGTACAGAATATTGACATAAAGTTGGACTATTTGACATTCCTATGGAAGAATTTTCCACTGACATTTTTTTCAGGTTGAGCATTTTTATATGTAGGCACTGTAAAGACAAAATTTTCCTTATCCTGATCTTATAAGGGGATAGAAAAAAGCAGTATTTAAAATCAATTACTATCATAGGCCATGCCTTAGGTAGAAGAGGAGGTAAAGGAACTCCAGACTGTAACTGAGCCATTGGTTGGATTACTCTATTCACAACTCTCAAATCTGTTAACATTCTCCATTTCCCCAATTTCTCTTTTATAACAAATACACAGGAATTCCATGGGCTGGTAGACTCACATTGAGCCTCCAGTTGCCCTTTTAACAACTGCTTAAGTGCTTGTAAATTTTCTTTATTTAAGGGCTACTAATCTACATACACAGGTTTGTCAGTCAACCATTTTAAGGGTAGGACCATTCATATAATCTCTGCAGTGCCCCCTCCTTTATAAATTTGGAAACTCAATCCCTATTTGTGTACTATTTCTGGACAACCTGCACAATCTGGGGTTGTTCTGGATGACATTTTTCAACACTTTCCCCTGAAGCAACTTCCATTTTACTCCTTATTATAGAGATTGTCTCTGGTATTGAGGGAATATTAATCTGAGTTCCCCAATAATGTGATAGATCTTGTCCTCATAAATTTATGGCTATGTCAGCCACATGAGGCCTTAACTTCCCTGTTTGACCTCCTGGTCCTACACATTCAAGCCATCATAAACTTTGTTTTGTCTGAGATAACTGTCCAATTTCTAGAAATTAGGTATAAACTTCTGCAGCAACAGATGCTAACTGGCTTGAGATGGGGCCCTAGACACAGGAAGCAGACAAAACTCCAACTGCAGGCTTCCTCCTGAATGGGCTTCAGGTTCCTTCTCCCTCTCGCTCTTCCCCTTACACTTCATTGCTCATTATCCCAGACTAAGATTTTTACCCTGTGTTTTAAATGTTTTGCTTCACCCTATACCCATACAAAATGTTCCACAGAAACTCTCCCAATGGCTTTCACCTTACAACAGCCCTATTTATTCCTGATATATCTGCATAGACCTTTTAGATGCTGTGGAGAAACTCTAGCTAAACAGGACTTCATCCCTCTCACCTCAGGCCAGATGTAATTACTTACATCTGTCTTCTATGCTTTCTCTTCCCTTCCTTTGGTACTCTGGCTGCCTGCTGTGCCTGCCACCTCCCTTTGGTGCAGTGCCCCCACTGGTGGAGCTAGTCACTCAGGCTGAGTCAGCTCTGTACTTGCTTCCTCTCCTTGGCTCTCTCCACCTCTCCTGCCTCTACTCCCCCAATTCCAACCCACCCAGGAAGCTTCTCAGTTTTACTCTGTATTCAAATCATCTCCTTATGATTATTTTTCAAAAAGTCTCTCCAGATATGCAGGGCAGCGATCACATGATCACATCACAGCCGTCAAGTCAAAACTCCCTGCTAACTACCAGTGTACCCCTTCTTCAATGCCCTCCAACAATGACCCTCCTTATCAGAAAACAGATAGAAAAAATTGTCACCCCTGTCCCGCATTTCTTATATTGCCTTAAGAGTTTGGAATGACAGTTTCATGTAAAATGCTGTACTTTCCAGCTTCCCTTGTGGTCAGGCAAGGCACCTCAAACAAGGAGGACACTGCTGCAGTCCTTCCACCCTCTACCACTGCTCTAGTCAGACTTCATCACCTGCTCCAAAGCTGCCATCACCAACCAGTAACTCATGTCCCCAGCCCTTACTAACTTCCAATTGCCTTCCTATGAATTGGTACTTCATTTTTTAAAAAGTACTGCATGCTTCGTGAAAATTAGATTCTATGTGACACGCATTTTGTTTCTTGCTCAATGTTTTTCATAGTCACCCATGCCCTAGGCTGTTCAGATCTTTGTAGGAGGAGCTAAGGTGGGAGGAGTTAGGAGAGGAAGAGGAAAAGGAAGAGGAGGAGCAAAGAGAGCAGAGATGTAGGAGGATGGAGAGCCACACAGGTATGGAGAGCACTCGTGGGGAATAACTTATAAACTTATAATTAGGTTAGCTAATTGGGACACAACTCTCTTTGTATGGGCATCTTGTTATTAATCATTATCAATATATAAGCTTTGATTAATCTATAAGAATTAGAGCTCATTCTCTTACTGGGCCTGCATGGATGGCGGAATGGTCTGGGCAATTGCGGAGACAGCATGAAGATTGACAGAGCCATCCCTCACGCTGGCATCTAGTGGGTGGCAGGGTTGGTGTTTCTGGTGGTTCTAGCTGCAGCGTACACATAGCCTCAAGCCGAGAAACATGGCGGTTGGGCTAGGCAGAGCTGCTGCAGCTTAGATAGTCGGCCTGAGCTAGAGGCCAGTTTTTATTAACTACTACAACAGATCTTCATGCTACAGATTCCAATTCATAAGTCTTGAGGCAGTAGGAAGAGTTGTCCCGTACATAGTGTGGACCCGAGAGGACTCTACTGTTCACTGAAGCTTTCATACGTTCCTGAAGACCAGTTTCTCTATCCGTATCTGTTGGCCATCCCCGTGCACAGCATGAAGAGTCACATTTCCTCCAATGTCCCATCAGTCTCCTCAGAAGTGAGCACTCTACCTCAGCTGCAGCACTGTCTCAGGAGCTACTGGGCTTTTATTATTGCTTACACTATCAGTGTATCTACTCTCTGTGTGTGTGTGTGTGTGTGTGTGTGTGTGTTGGTGTGAAGGGGGAAGAGGGAAAGGGAGAGGGAGAGAGACAGACAGACAGAAGAAAGAGCAGTCTGTATTATGACACTCTATGGGTCATGGGGCTGCTTGCAAGAGTCAGTTCTTTCCTTCCACGACTTGGGTCTCAGAGATTAAACTCAGGTCATCAGGTTTGGCAACTTTACCTGCTGAGCCATCTTGGTAGGGTAGCAACTTATTTGAAAGGAGAAAATTTGCATAGAAAGGATTTGCTGCCTCTGTTAACTCAGACCTCTATACAAATATCCTCACTCCCAGCAGAACATGCTTTGGTAAACAACTATGAAAATGTCATTGTACATTGTCCAAAAATGTCCAAATATCTCTTCTGAAAAAAATTACCTCTCACAACACCCCACCTCTCTATCCCCAGCTAAGATTCTTTACCTGCTCACTGGGATAGCTATTTTGCCAACTGAGAACTGAACAGGAGTCACATTCCCTGTTGGCTGGAGCTGTGGCTCATCATAGAGTCCTTGCCTAGAAGCCCCCAGTGAGAGGCTGGGGGCATGACTCAGTGGTAGAGCCCCTGCCTAGAACCCCCCAGTGAGGGGCAGTGGGTGTGGCTCTGGTAGAGCCCCTGCTAGAATCCCCCCAGTGAGGGAGTGGTGTGGCTCAGTGTAGAGCCCTGCCTAGAACCCCCAGTGAGGGGGGCGTGGCTCAGTGGTAGAGCCTGCTAGAATCCCCAGTGAGGGCTGGGGGGTGGCTCAGTGGTGACCCTGCCTAGAATCCCCAGTGAGGGCTGGGGTGGCCAGTGGTAGAGCCCTGCCTAGAATCCCCCAGTGAGGGCTGGGTGGCAGTGGTAGAGCCCTACCTAGAATCCCAGTGAGGGGCTTGGGGTGTGTTTCTTTTTTTCTCTGTTAGCCGGGCTTCTGAACTACTCTTGACAGCTGGCCTGAACTCAGAAATCCGCGCTCTGGCCTCCAGTGCTGGGATTAAAGGCGTGCGCCACCGCGGGGGGGTGTTTCAAGTAGAGAGAAAAGCAAGGCATGAGTAAAGCATGGCACATCTGTTCCAGTAACTTTATATTAACATTAAATTATGAAGCTGGAGAAATGGCTCAGGTCAGAGCGCTTGATGTTCTGCAGAGACTTAGGTTGATTTCAGTAGGCATATGGCAGCTCACAACTGTCTGTAACTCCAGTTTCAGGAGATCCAACACCCTTTTCTGGTACACTTCCATACAGGCAGTGAAATGCCAGGCATATTAAAATAAAAATAAATAAAATTTTAAAATAAGATATAAATGGGCTGGAGAGATGGCTCAGTGGTTAAGAGCACCATCTGCTCTTCCAGAGGTCCTGAGTTCAAGTCCCAGTAACCACATGGTGGCTCACAATCATCTTTAATGAGATTTGAAGATATAAATTCTACACTCTAATTTTAAGCATTCAGGCAGCCATGTTTTAAAACGCTGAAAGTATAAACAGTGCTGGAGACGTAGCTCAATCGTAGAGTGTTTGCCCAGCATGAGCAACGCCCTGGGTTCTATCCCAAATACCTCTTCCACAAATCCTAAGGGTTACAAATTTTGGAGGTTCAGGCATGGGGCATACACCTATAATTTCGGCAATGGAGAGATGGAGTCTGGAATACCGGGAGTTCAAGGCCACACTCAGCTGTCTAGCAAGGCGGAGGTTAGCCTTGGGTGCATGAGATCCTGTCTCAAAAACCAAAATGAAACAAAAATATCAGGCAAAAAAAAAAAAAAAAAGGAGGGAAATTAAGCGAGTGTCCCAATAAAGGAAAATAGAGAAAATATGATTAATGTTTGCAATGGAGTATTTGGCTTGAAAAAGTCAGATCAGGTATGTAGCTCAGGTCTGTGACCCCAGCAGTGTGTCTGTCACCCCAGCATTCTGTCACCGTAGCAGTGAGATAGCTGACAGAAACTGTGAATTCCAATCCATACTGAGGTATGTAAAGAAATCCTGTAACAAAAATCAATTGGAATGATGGAAGAAAGGACTGAGCGATGGCTTTGTGGCTAAAGTGCTTGCCTTGGGAGTATAAGAGCCTGAGTTTGAATCCCCGGAACCAGTGTAAAGCTACACAGCAGTGTAGTGAATATTTGTGATCCCAGCACCTCCATGGGAGTTAGGAGATGGAAACTGAAGACTCGGAAAGATCTCTTAGGCCAGGTAAAGTGATGTAGAGCTATAAACAAGAGAGACTCTATCTCAGGGTAGAAACCAAGAAGCAATGCCTTAGCTCCTCCTCTGATATACATAGATGCTGTGGCATGCACAAACCCGCTCTCACGCACATACACGGATGCCGTGGCATGCACAAACCCATACTCACACAAATACACAGAAGAGGAGGAGGAAGGAAGGAAGAAAAGGAAAAGAAAGGAAGGAAGGAACGAGTCTAGGACATGGCTTATGGGCAAAAAGCATTTGCTATGCAGACCTAACGGCCCAAACCAGACTGCCATCTCCTAAGTGAAAAGGCCAGGCTCAACCAATCGGGCCTGTAATCCTAGCATTGGGGCCTAGGGGGTGGGAGCAGGCAGATCCCAGACTGGCCACAATGGGATGCTTCCAGTTCAGATAAGAGACCTTGTCTCAAGGGTTTACAGTGGAGAGCCATAGACGAAGACAATCCCACATGCCTGCACATATAAGTGCACATATATTACATACCACACACGAAAAATGGTTAAAATAATCAATTTTATGTTATATGACCACAATAAAAGCATATAAAATCAATATTTTATCCCTTATATTCAAAATGTCACTTCAACATATAGTTGTTGAGTTGTTTAAATTGTTGAGAGGTTTTACCATAGAGGTGTTTGACCTTTGTTGTGTTCCAAATCTCAGTTTGAACCCACCACACTTCAATTGCTTAATGGTCATGGCGCCTACCACACTACAAAGAATTGGTCTTCAAACCTGTCTGTCAAGATTTCATCACATTTGCGAAGCACCTGGTCTCCAGGCCACACTGCAAACATCTCTACAGACACACCTGTGGCTTCTGTGACCCTTCCAAATCTACAATCAAACTTGCCACATCACCCAGGCCAATGGCAGGATCTCCAACTGCACATCTTTGGGTAGAGCAGTCTGCTGAAGGAGCACTATGGATTCTCTTCTCCATCTCTGCTCTCCTTTGCATAAATTTGCATATCATTTGCATGTCACCCCCAAATCCCTTCAGATGGTCATCTCGAAGTCAGGGAGGCGCTGGGCTGGACAGGATCTCCCTGAATGGCCTTCCCTCTGCTTCCCCTGGGGTCCTTTGTTCTCTTCAACACAAGAGCATCCTCTGTCGCTCTTCTCCTCCTCCTCCACCTTCTCCTGCTCCTCCTCCTCCTCTTCTTCCTCCTCTTCCAGGATGGTGACCAGTTCCTCCCGCAGGGTCCCCATCTCCAGTCCCAGGTCACACAGTTGTCCCAACAGCTGGACATCCACTTGGCGAAGGTTCCTCTGTAGGAATAAAGGACCACGATGGAGATACCACACAGGGAGCAAGAAAACTTGCCAGAGCTTCAGGAGGGCAGGTTTCAGCTCAAGTCCTGTCCTGCCTGGCCAGGGCCCTTCCTGATTCCCGGGCTCTTTTCTGCCTGTATCTCTTAGTCTCTGTCTCCACATCTCCGGCTCCATTTTCTCACCCTTGCCTTTGGTCTCTCCCAGTTCCCATTCCATCTGAGGTCCTGTCTGTTCCTGCTCTCGGTCTCTGATTTCTACCTCTGTTCTCTGGGACTGACTCCAATCCTGTGTCTCATGCTCTGTACCATTTTATTTTATTTTATTTTATTTTATTTTATTTTATTTTATTTTATTTTATTTTATTTTATTTTTACACATGATCTCAATCTGCAGCCCAGGCTGAACTTAAGCTTGTGGTTCTCCCGCCTCAGGCTCCTGAGCACCACATTACATACTGAGCCCCAGGCCCTCCTGATCCTGAACTCTGTCTACCTTTATAAGTATTCACTCATATTCTTCCCTCTCTTACCTCTCTAAGGCCCTTTTACTCACCAACTCCTCCCAGATCCACAGCAGCAGCTCCCTGGCACCCCCAAGTTCTGCCCCTGAAGACATAAGGGCCTGACCAGGGTTCCCCTCTGGTGGGGCATCCTTAGAGCCTTGGGAGTGGAACCCAATCCACTGGGCTCCAGTCCGGCCTGCTTCAGCTGCACCCACCGCTCCATAGTCCAAACCATGGACCGAAGAGCAGGAAGTAGCAAGGTCCAAGTGACCCAGTCCCCTGGGAAGCTGTGGGATGCAGGGAAGGCAGGGAGGGGCTGACAGAGACATCCCAAAGTCCATTCTTCACTGTGAATCAGCTGGTCACATTTTCTTTTCTTTTTTTTTTTTTTTTTTTTTATTCCTGGAGTCTAACCTCCATGATCTCACAGGGTCCAAAGATAACCCTGAGCAGAGGTCCAGCTTTATCCTGTTGCCTCTCTGGCTGACACCCTTCCACCCCCCCACACACACACACCCCTGCTTAAGGCACATGGTACTTGGTGCTCAATACCTGAAGGGGCTGAGCTGTCTTCCTTCCTAGGTCCTCCCTGTTGCCAGTCTTCCTCAGCCTCTTTAGCTGAACAACTTTGGTCAGCCCCCAACTTGGTCCTTGTCTGTACACACACACACACACACACACACACACACACACACACACACACTGCTGTGCCTGAAGAACCTCCATATGGAGGCTGCAGGCTACCATACAAAAGCTGGTGCTGCTAGCCCCAGACTTGCCAGCATTGTATCCTTGTAGAGTGGTCAGAACTGAGAAGTTCTCAGGTCTTGCTAGGTATGCCGGTGTCTCAGGGCCTGGGCTTAGACCTCAACTACCCACCCCACCTCCCAACCCAGACTCCAATTCTGTTAAGTCTCACATCTTGACATCAGTTTGGTCAGCAAAGAATTCCCACTTTGGACCCACCCCACTGGACCCATTTCCTTGTTGATATGGAAACAAGTCACCATAATCTGTGTAGCTTAAAACAATGGAAGGGGTTACAGAGATACATCAGAGGGTAAAGGTGCTTGCCACCAAGACTAATAATCTGAGTTCAATCCCCAGGACCAACAGGATTAAAGAAGAGAACTTAACCTTGCAAGTGTCCCTCTCTCTCTCTCTCTCTCTCTCTCCTCTCTCTCTCTCTCTCACACACACACACACACACCCACACACACACACACACACACACTCTTCTGTCCCTAGCACTGAAAGGATAAAAGATAACTCTCTTGCTATTCTGAAGCATAAAGTAGGTACACTAGGCTTGACTGCTTCTAGAAACTCTAGGAAAGAGTCCACACTCTACTCTTCTGAGCTTCTGGAAGCTTCCTGCTTTCCTTGTGTCACTCCAATCTTTTGCTTCTGGCATCCTGACTCCTGTTGACTCCATGGCCATCCTTCTGATAAGACCCTCCTGATTCATCACCCAGTCACCTATGATAAATCATATCCCCATTCAAGATCCTCAAATGGCCAGCCTGTATTGTCACATGCCTTTAATCCCAGCACTGGGGAGGCAGAGGAAGGTGGATCTCTGAGTTCAAGGCCAGCCTGGTCTACAGAATAAATTTTAGGACAGCTAGAGTAGTCAGAAATGCCCTGTCTTGAACCCCTCCTGCAAAAAAGGGAGCCTTAAACTGGGCCTTGAGGTATACATCTATGATCCCAGCCCTTAGGAGGCTGAAGCAGGAGGATTACAAGTTCCAAGCCTGCCTGAATTATACACTTCTAAGAAAGGGGATGGGGCATTCAGGAGAGGAGAAGTAATAGTTACTTTTTAAAGTAATAGTTAGAATGTGGTGGTATGAAGGAAAATGTCCCCCATAGCTCAGACAGTTGAGTGGTCGGTGGTGGGTTGGGGAGGTTTAGGGAGAAGCTTGTGGAGGAAGTACCTCACTGGAGGTGAGCTTTGTCAGTTTAAAGCCTAGCCATTTTCGTTTGCTTTCTCTGCCCCTTGCTACAGCTGAAGATGTGAACCCCCAGCTTCTTGTTCCCGATGCCATCCCTGCTATTTGCTACTATATGTCCCCACTATGCTGGACTCTTAGCCCACTGGGCTGGAAGCCAAAAGAATCTTCTTTCTGTAAGTTGCTTTGAGTCACAGCATTTTATCACAGCAAGAGCAAAGTAACAGCTACATAACAGTCTCAAAGGATACAGGACAGGCCATCTGTGGTTGGGGCTATTCAGTCTACAACACCACACCTCCACACCCGCTGCTCCTTGTTCTTCCATGTCCATGAGTGGCAGCCTTTGGTTTCTCAGGCTTTTGTCTCTAGCAGGTCTCACCTCGGCCGGGCCGCCCACCACCTCGTTCAGCACTCGCCTGTACTATGCAGTAGCCTCTTTGCTGGTCTCAAGGTCTTTGCAACATATAAATCAGATTTTGAAACTCCTCTCTCCCTCTGTGACTAGACAAGGCAGCCAGCCCCACTGCCCAACTCTGGTCACGGCTCCACCTCTTGGCAAGCTGGTAACTAACTCAGGCCTTTTGTACTGGCTGTAACCTCTGTCTGAGCAGCTTTATTCCAAGCCTTTGGGTAGCTATCTCTCTCCTGTCACTCACTGCGGTTCCATGCACCTGCTCTACAGACCTTCACCGATATGCTCCGCCACACCCTAATACATTGCCTATTTTTAACCTACTTTTTATCAGACACTAGCTTTAATTCTGTATTAATTTCTTATCTATTGCCTCTCTGCCAAGAATGACGACTACCTAAAAAAGGGCTGTCAGTGTGACCCAGTACCCACTGTGAGAGCTCAGTAAACACTGAGTTAATGAACGAATGAATGAATAAGAGAATCCACCAAGACTTTACATTGAGGGCTCAGCATGTGGCTCAGTTGGTAAAGAGCTTGCCTAGCATGCAAGAGGCCCTAGGTTTAGTCCCCAGCATCTGACCACAGCACACATATGCCTGCACTCATATACATAAAATACATACACACACTAATAAATATAAGTTTTTAATTGAAAAAAAAACGGCAAGTATAACATATATGAGAGACCCCATTTAAAAGTAATAACTCTCTTAGTAAGTCTAGATGTGAACTCCAAACTAAAGACAGCCTCTTATACTCAAGTCTAACCTGGCCACTACCTCGTCGCTGAGGAAAGAAGCCTCCATGGCAGTTAAGAACACTGACTACTCCTTCAGAAGACCTGGGTTCAATCCCCAGCACACACACATGGGGGCTGGCAACTCCAATTCCAGGGATCCAACATTCTCCTCTGTTCTCCAAGGCATTGAACACACATGGTGCAGAGCTACATGTACACAAACACACACAAAATAAAATTTTAAAACCTAATAATAAGGCCAGCAAAATAGCTCCTGGGTAAAGGTGCTTGCCGTGCAAGCCAGGGGACCTGAGTTCCCATCCTGGGGCCAGATTCTGCTCATCTCTACACCTGCGCCGCGGCATGCACGCGTGTATACACACAATAATAATAAACAAAAAATAATAATCAGCCGAATTGATTCTGCTTTAAAGAGATACCGGGCAGAAACTGAAAAACCAATGCGCGCGCGCCTTTAAAAGGCGGGCTAAAACAAACGGAGGGGCGTGGCCACAAGTGAGGCCTTGGTGTCTGAACCACGTGTTAGGTGGGAAAGTCCCGCCTCTTCTGTTTACGTTACCTGGCAAGATGGCGGCGCCCAGAGCGGTAGGTGACCGCGGCGGCCCGAGCCCCGAACTATAGTTCACTTTGCAGCTCGGCTCTCGAGACCTCTGTCTGCCTCCTGGGAAACAAAAGCCTGCGGGAACAGAACGTCTCCTGCCGGACCTCGCCCGGGAGACGCCGTCTGGGGCTGCCGAGGGCCACAGAGGGTTGAGGGTGGACTAGCCAATCAGAGGAGTAGGACAGCTCTTCCTGGGAGAAGGGACCGGACACAGGGCAACATAAAATCCTGTCTGTAAATAACTAAACCTTAATAGAAAAAAAAAAAAAAAAATCAAAGAACGGGTGTGCAGGCAAGAGCCGAAAGTCAATTTGGAGGTCGAGGAAGAACTGGGAATTCATAGATTGGTTACCTGGAGAATGTATTTAGTAGAGTAGATATCAGGGAGCATACCTGTAAAGAAATTAATGATGAATGGATGACAAAAAATAGACATTCAGCAAAACCAGAAGAATTGGGTAAAATTTGGATTGGGGAAATGGTTCATTATTAAGCACATGCCCTTGAGGCATGAAGACCGGAGTTGGTAAAAGATGGGCATCTCAGCTCACCTGTAATCCCAGCACTGTGACTGGCTAGACTACCTGAGTTGGGGTGCTACAGGTACAAGCGAGAGACCCTGCCTAGATATGTAAAGTAAAGGACAATTTAGGAACACTGTCTCAACTCTGGCCTCCATACATGTGCACATTCGTGCAAGGACATCCATACATTCGAATATGCATACACATGAATTCACATTATACATGTATCCAACCCCTACAACCCCCAGAGTGAACTGGTGAGAAATTAAGGTATAATGGGGATTTGGGGAAAAAAAATAAGGATTTGGTGGGAAATTAGAAGAACTTGAGAAAACCAAGACTGGCTGCATTAAGGAAAGAATTTATGGTTGGTTAATGGAAGAATTTGGAGAAATGTTTTGAATCCCAAAGGTTAAGGATTGGGGGATTGACCATGGTGCTGGGGGATTGACCATGACGCCTTATGAATATTAAACAGAGACCTCTGTTTATATAGCTGAATAACCACAATTGGGTCCTTATGATAAACAGAGCCTCTGTTAATAAGTCCTGAACTACCCCCAAATTAGGGTGGGGGTGTTACCAGAAGGATTTTGCAAGCTCAGGAAGCATAGGCTGAGATTAAAGATCATGATGTCAGAGTTAGGGGTGGAATCCAGCTCCAGGCTCAACCTCAGTCCTTTCCCTCTCCCCTTCTCCAGTTCCTGCACCTGGGCGCCCGAGAATGGAATGGGAGAGCCAGGGGCATCCAGAGCATGAGTGAGTTGGTGACCCCAGACAGCAATCGGGAGAAGAAGAGAACGCTGCTGCAGTTCCTCTCGGATCACTTCCAGGACATCCAGACTCTGAGAGAGTACTTGCTCCAGAAACGGATCTCTAAAGTCAACTGGGAGAATCGGTGAGAACCTATGGCTGACAAGACCCCAGGGAGATCCTGCTGGCCAGACCTCCCAGTCAGAGCCCCAGCTCCTGCTTGGTCAGACCCAGGCCAGGCTGTGGTTCCCACTGCCAGCATTACAAGCTCACATCTTTATCGCTGGCCCATTCCTTCTCTAAGACTCATTAATAGACACTTCCACCACCACGTGCTTGGGGGGGATCAAGCTGGCTTCTCAGACATACTTAGCTACAACTCAAATCGCTGATGTCTCCCATTTAAAAGACATCTTACTCTCAAGCTGTCCCCATCCAAAGAGTTGGTGTCGGTGGCACCCAGTTGCTAAGGATAAATCTTAAGGTGTTTTCTTTGGCTTCTCTCGGCCTTCACATCTAGTCTATCAGTTCCCAGGGTCCCATCACTGTGTGGTCTGCTCTGATATCTTTTATTTTAAGGTTAGAGTCTTAGCCACTGTTCTATTGCTGTGAGAAGACACCATGGCCAAGGCAGCTTTTAAAAGAAATCATTTAAATGGCAGCTTGCCTACAGTTTCAGAAGGTCAGCCCATGACCATCATGGTTGGAGCATGGCCCCACACTGGCATGGTACTAGAGCAGTCGCTGAGATGCACACATTGCAAGCTTAAAGAGAAGAGTGTGAGACTGAGCCAGGCATGGTCCTTTGAAATCTCAAAGCTCAACCCCAGTGACAACTTCCTCCAACAAGGCCACACCTGTTAATCCTTCCCAAAAGTTCTACCAAGGGGGAGCCGAGCACTCAAAGATGAGCCCATGGAGCCGCTCTGACTCCTGCCGCTGCACTCAGTTATGACGTCAGCGGGGAATCAATGTGGATTCGCTGCAAGAGCCCCCCTTACTGCTGAGTGGAGCCAGCTCTAGCCTCATCGTCTGTTTTTGAGAGAGGCTATCACATAGCGTGGGCCGGCTGGCCTCAAGCTTCTCATCTTCCTATGTGCGCCACAGCTGGCCAAGAAGTGACTTTTAACATCTACTCTAAATGAGTCTCCATAGTCGGGCTGCCCCTGATGTATCCTCGTCTCAGAACTGGTTCTCTGTGATTTGCTCCTGATACTTCCTGCCTTGTAGTTGAACAGAGGTGGAGACAGTTGTCGGCTTTGGTCTCCACTGTGATCGCAGTAAGGCACTTAATGACACACAGATTGGCAGCCAGGCTAGTCTATATTTGCTTCGTGCCCTGTGGTCTGCCCCTGGATGAAACGGTACACGGTGAGAGGTCCCAGGCTTCACCTCTGCTCTCATTTTCTCTGCAGACCCTTCACTAAGATCCAGGAGAAATATGGCCCGTATGTCACAGGTGCTCTCTTCATCCTGAAGCAGGGAGGCGCAGTGAAGTACGGTAGCAGTGGTGACGGGATGTGGGAGCGGGGTGGAGCGCCTCTGCTGTCTAATGGCTGTGTGGTGGGGGGCCCTGCTCCTTGACTTCAGTTTATCATTTACAAGGAGCTAGCTGGTACCCAGAGTTGAGGAGGAAAAGACAGGACAATCCATGAGGCTCTCCTGCTAGCCAGTCAGCCTAGCCAGACTGGTAAGCTCTTGGTTCAGTGAGCAATCCTGTTTCAAAGCACAGTGGGAAAACAGCTGATGGGGATGCCCAGCTGCCCGCTGACTTTCATGCATGCACTTGGACACATGCACAAAGCATGCAAATACATTTTCAATTAACAGCCACCCCTTTAATCCCAATGCATGGGGGCAGAGGCAGCTGGCTCCCGGTGAGTTCTAGGCCAGCCATGCTACCTCTTAAAACCCCCTTAAAAAAAATAATTAAAAATTATTACAGCCAGACGTAGTGTCACATGCCTTTAATATCAGCACTCAGGAAGCAGAGGAAGTTGGATACCTGTAAGTTGGAGGCCAGCCTGGTCTACAGATCGAGTTCCAGGACAGCTAAGGCTACACAGAGAAACCCTGTCTCGCAAAAGCAAAAAGAAGTGTTTTTCTGCTGGGAGGTGGTGTGTGCCTGTGATCCCAGGACTGGGAAGCAGCAGCAGGTGCATCAGTGTGTCTCCTAGCCGGACATGGTGGCATGTGCCTGGGAGCCTGACTGCTTTGGGGGCTGAAGCAGAATTATAAATTCTGAGCTCCATAACAAGATCCAAGACCCTGTCTCAAAAGAGAAAGTCTTTATGCACCTTCTCCGTCCTTCCTTGTTGTATATACATCTAAGCATGTATTCAGTGTACAGTGTCCTTCTGCCACAGCGTGGAGGTCAGAGGACTACCTGAAGGAGACCTTTCTCTCCGTCCGCTGTTGGGGTTCCAAGGCTCACTGGCTGTCAGTCTTGGCATCAGCTTCACCCATTAAGCCATCTGTCAGCCCCCTGGTTATTTTTTCTTCTTCTTTCTGGGAAAATACAAAGTTTCTGTAGGCCTTATCTACTCTTCCTACCTGGTTTGAGCACCTGTGCCAACATTAGGATGAGATGTGTCTGAAAACTCTTGTCAGTAAGAACTCGTGCATGTGGCTTCCATTAGTGTGTGTTGGGGCCGGGGGTATTGGTAAGGTCTTACTCTGAAGCCCAAGCTGGCCCTGTATTACCAGTGATCCTGCCTCAGCTTCCCAAACATTGGGCTTTGCCGAGCACTATCTGGGGCTTCTGGTGACCCGTGTGAAGGAGTATGAAGAATGCTATCTTACCACCATTGCCAGATGGCCGCCCATGGGAAGCTGGGCAGTGACCCTCAGCCGACTCCTCATTCTAGGTTTCAGGACAAGGAGTGGATCCGGCAAAGTGACCGTGGCCGTTTTCTTGCCGAGTTCCAGCAGTTCCAGAAGGTGCCTGTGGAGGCTGTGGATGCCAGTGGCTGTGCCATCAACTACCAGGGCCTGAGTAGCCTCTGTGAGTGGGCCGGAATGGGGGGTTTCCCTTTGAGGTTGGGCTCCAGAAAGGCCCCTGGTGCCACCTGCCTTCTTACTCACTAGTGCCCCTGAAGGAGCTGCAGTCCCTGTCCCTGCAGCGCTGCCCCAACTTGGACGACTGGTGCCTCGGCCGCCTCTACCTACTGGCTGGCTCACTGCAGGAGCTCTCGCTGGCTGGGTGCCCCAGAATCTCAGAACGGGGCCTTGCCTGCCTCCACCACCTCCAGTAAGATCTCTGCTCAGGCTGGCACAGGGAAAAGTCGGGAGGGGAATCCTTGGTGCTG
This sequence comes from Mastomys natalensis, assembly GCA_021653895.1. Taxonomy (NCBI): domain Eukaryota; kingdom Metazoa; phylum Chordata; class Mammalia; order Rodentia; family Muridae; genus Mastomys; species Mastomys natalensis. The sequence continues at coordinate 82,237 of JAJTUV010002353.1, forward strand.
CTACCCATCTGCCTGTACCCTGACCTAGTACCCGGGATAGGTGGGCACAACTGAGCATTCTGTGTCTTGAGAAGGACTCAGTGACTCCTGGCTTTGCTTCCTTTGTATATGGATGTTAGTCACACTGTTGCGGGAGAGAAAGTCAAAGAACCATATTTATAGTTAGCAGTGAAGTTCTCATAGCAGTGAACTTAGCTAGCTACAGAGTTTTACCGGCGAGCCAGGGCCATGGCTCAGTGGCATACCAGTTACCTAGGATCCTCCAGTGAAGGGCTGGGAACTCGGCAGAGCTACAGTGCTGCTTAGAATGTACAGTAAGGGGTTAGGGCTGTGGGCAGCAGTAGAATCTACTAATTCCTGGATTCCGTCCTTAGCAAGTGCACATGCAGATAGACACACAGAATAAAAAGAAAACTACCAGTTGTAATCAGGGTCGGAACCCGCCCTTCACATACACACAGATGCCACTCACATCTGTCCTCCTTGCCCCTTCAGGAACCTCCGCAGGCTGGACATCTCAGACCTCCCTGCCGTGTCCCATCCAGGTCTCACCCAGATCCTGGTGGAAGAGATGTTGCCCCACTGTGAGGTCCTTGGAGCTGACTGGGCTCAGAATCTGAAGCCGGGGCCAGACGAGCAGCCACTGGACTCATCTAGTCCCCTTTCTTCCTAGCCTGTGGCCCCACTCTCGAAGGGTCTTGTGGGCTTTGTGGAGTGTCTGAAGTCTTCTCACACTCTGGCTACTGGTGTAATTCATTCAGCACGAGAAGGAGTACAGGCAGATAAGAAGACTGGGTCAGGACTGACTCACTCCTGCCTGCATCCGGCAGATGTCTGTTGCCTGGTCAGATAGCCTTCCATGCATAGCTGCACGCAGCTCCAAAGTTCCCCATTATCCCTGTTTGTCAAGGAGATTCCCCCAAAACTCTCCTCATACATGTCGACAGGGACTGTGGTTGACATGAGACACTGCTGGCCTTTTACAATGATAGTTCTTCCCTGTGCCTACACTGACTAAAGACCAGCAACACCCCAACCCCCATGGCATTACCCATTGATGTACTGACTTGCACCTTCAAGTGTGGGAGTCTGAGTGTGTCTGCCCATACCATCCCCAAATGGAGATGAGTGTTTGAGAAAATAGTCTCTTCATCTGGCACAACAGACTTCTGTCAGTAGAGGGCGCTGGAGAGAATCCAAAGTGCCGAGGACTGTGCAGGGACTTTAAAGTGTATCCGGGTGCTACAGGTCAGCAGTTCCCCTAGCACCCAGATTGCTGGGTGGCCAGCAGCTTCCCCTGGCACCCATGTTACCAGTGGTCCTGTCATGACTCCAGTACACTGCAGAGATGTGTGATTCTTTATATTAAACGTCTGCTGTTCACATTACTCTGGCTTTTCCTCCCAACTGGATCCAGACGGCACCATATGCAAAGTTCTGGGCTAAAGATTCAAGATGGACTTGGGAGAGCTAGGTCTCCGCGAGTATAGCAGTAAGTTCCTTGCTGAAAAAATAAAAACAAGATGCCATAAATCCTGTCCTGCAGGATATCCCAGACAACCTGTGGTAGATGCCAACTGCAGCATGTGCCCTAGCTGCTGTGCCGACAGCTGTGGCTGCAGAGATGGTGAGGGTGCTGGGATCTGGGGAGCACCCTGGAGTGCTCAGAGGGTGCATGCGTGTGTGTGCATGTGTCAGAGCTCCCATGACAGCCCCAGAAGCTCATTCATGGAGTGGAGTTGGACTCATAATCAGGCCTTGACCCCTGTCCCCACCCACTTCAAGGCTCTTTTGCCAATGCCAAGGAACCACCAGAACCATCTGGCGATGACCTCACCTGGGCCCTTGCTTTGAAAGGAATGCCCATTGTTAAAGGTGTATTTTATTTATTTTTATGTAAGTGCATCACATTGGGTACAGTGCCCACAGGAGTCAGAAGAAGGCATTGGATCCCTTGGAATTGGAGTTACAGGTGGTTATGAGCTGTGGGTTCTGGGAAACAACCCCAGGTCCTCTGCAAGAGCAAAAATTGCTCTTAACCACTGAGGCTATCTCTCCAGCCCCACATGTCCATTATTCTTAGGACTCCAGAAAGTACTCAGATCTGTCTACATAGCAAGTTCCAGGACAGCCAGACCTACATAGTGTGAAATTCCATCTCAAAATACATAATATGCATGCATACATGAATGTATACATACATAATCAAGAGTGTCCCCTATTGCTAACAAATCCATAAAACCTAGGATCAAATCCACTTGCTCCAGAGCTTGGAGAAAGAGGGGCCTGCTGGGCTCCAGCTGATAAGAAGATAGGGTAGTATAGCTCAGTGGTAGTATACATAAGGCTACAGTACTAATCAGTACTTTCTCTCTGGTTAGTTGGTTAACTGACTGGAACATGAACTGACAGTACCCTGCAGTTAGTAAAGCCAAGAAACTAGAAATCTGACATGGGACCAGATAATGAAAATGACCCCAAACTATGGTCTCCCCAAAGTACGCTTTAACCCCTGACCCTTCATTACTCTGTCCCATGTCCTTGTACATCACAGCTTTCTATTGAACCCTCCTGGTTTCAGCAGCTGTGTGGCGGCTTCTGGTTGGACACAGGCTGCACACCAGCCCCGCTTCCTGGGAGACAGTAAGGCCCCAGGAGGCGGTATCAGTCACAGAGCCTTCAGCGCCCTGAGGGAGATGCGCCAGTAGTGCTCCGAGGCCTTGAGGAGCCTCTCCCAAGGCTCTAGGCGAGGCTGGACTTGGCCCTGCCTAGACCTTGGCTATCTTCCTCACCCTAGCTCGTACTTATTCCATTAACGTTCACCATTTCCTCCCCACTCTCTTCCTCCATCGGTTCCCACGGGCTCCATTATTCAAACTTGGAGGGAGGAAATCAGGGCTGGAAAGATAACAGACTCTGGGCGCTGGTACACTGAGTTCCTTCTATATCTGGACAGTCCCCAAACCAGGTAGGGTCAACCGGGGCTTCGGGTTGGGGAGTGGGCTTCCTCCCAACCTAGGTCCCTGGAGATATGAGAAGGCCCTACCTGCTGGCCTCCCAGACTACTGGCAAAGACTCAACAGCAGAGGCCCTAGGGCCGGGATGTAAACAGTCACCCTCCTGTCCCCAGGGGTGGGGTATAAAGCCCAGACATCATAGGCGGGGGGGGGGGGGGGGGGGGGGGGAGGCTCAGCTGGATGGAGGTGGTAGGAACGGCTGGTGGCTCGTGCACAAGTTGGAGGAGGTGCAGGCCCCTAACTCGGGGCTCTCAGTGCACCTCACTTCATTGCCTTCTATTGCGCTCGCGTGGCCCCCCTTGCCTCCCCGCTCTCCCTGGTCTGTCCTTTCCTCTCTGGGTCCTCCTCCGATGGTTCCCTAGTTAGTCAGGCTCTGTTCTGAACTCTTCCACCTGTGTCTTTCTCCTGTTTCCCCCTTTCTCTGCTCTTCTAGTTGCCTGCCAAGGTCTCCCAGGGTTTGTTTTTTTTTTCTCCTCGACATCCCTCCACCCACTCCTGGCCCCTGCAAACACCACACCCTCCCAACCCATCCTGCTCACAGCACAGTCACGACACTTTCAGGCGGTAGCCTCGAACTAGCCCCTTGGCCTCCCTTCTCTTTGCTCATTGGGACCGCCCTCGCAGGTCCGCGGCTTTGGCCACCCCTAAACCTTTCCCGCTGTCTCACCAGAAAACCAGCCCTAACTCGCTGGGGCGCGTCTCCTCGTCTGCCTCCCCTTCCCGGCCCCGCCCCGGCTCCTCCCGGCCCCAGGGGCCCTCCCGCCGCCTCCCCTCCCGCCCGCCCCTCCAGACTCGCAGCGCGGGCTGGGCCGGCAGCCCGAGGACGCACAGCTGCGAGGAGGGAGTCCGGGCAGGGCTTGACCCAGGACCCCAGAGCTGGCGGAAACTGGACCCAGAGGTACCTGGGGCCCCAGGCCCTGGGTGGGGTTACTGAGGAGGTAGGTAGGTTTCCAAGAAGGTAAAAAGGGGTTTCCCCGGGAGCTGGGACTCCTGAAGAGACAGAGGAATGAGGGAAAGGGAGTAGGGACAGCGTTGGAGCGATACTGCAAATAGATATAACACCTTGACTACAGGAAAGGGAAAGAATGGGGGCGGGGGGAGAGGCGGTGTTCAGTCTAGGATAACATTAACTGTCGGGTACTGTGGGTCAGTCTGCCTAGGGTCAGGGTCTCAAAAGCCATTACTGGAACTGGGTAAGACCTAGGCTGTTTGCCTGGGCTTTGCTGGGCCCTCTTTGGAGATCCATCCTGCACCCTAAAGACTTCTGTGGCTCCTTGTGACTCTTGCAGCCCCACTGGTGGCCCTTTCCCTGGGCCGGGTCATGCGTTGCCGCAAGTGCCAACTCTGCCTGTCAGCACTGCTCACACTCCTGGGCCTCAAAGTATACATCGAGTGGACATCTGAGTCCTGGCTTAAAAAGGCTGAGCCCCGTGGCGCTCGGCCCAGTCCCACACCATCCACTGCTGAGCCCACCCTACCCACCAACCTCTCAGCACGCCTGGTCAGACTGGCTCACTGTCCTCTGCTTACTGGAACCAGCAACAGAGGCAACTGGGAGTCCTGCCCAGTACGGACTGTCAGACTTGGGGGACTGCTGCTGCCTCGGAGATCTTGGACTTCATCCTGTACCCCCAGGACCTTCGGCGCTTCTTGCTGTCAGCAGCCTGTAGGAGCTTCCCCCTATGGCTGCCCACAGAAGGCAGCCCAGTGGCCGGCTGCTCTGATAAGGATGTACCCTACTTGCTACTGGCTGTCAAATCAGAACCAGGACACTTTGCAGCACGACAGGCTGTGAGGGAGACCTGGGGCAGCCCAGTCGCTGGGACCAGGTTGCTCTTCCTGCTGGGGTCCCCACTAGGAATGGGGGGGCCTGACTTAAGATCACTAGTGACATGGGAGAGCCGGCGCTACGGTGACCTGCTGCTCTGGGACTTCCTGGACGTCCCCTACAACCGGACACTCAAAGACCTGCTGCTGCTGACCTGGCTGAGCCACCACTGCCCCGATGTCAATTTTGTCCTGCAGGTTCAGGATGATGCCTTTGTGCACATCCCAGCCCTGCTAGAGCACCTGCAGACTCTGCCACCAACCTGGGCCCGCAGCCTCTACCTGGGTGAGGTCTTCACCCAGGCCAAACCGCTTCGCAAGCCTGGAGGACCCTTCTATGTGCCGAAGACCTTCTTTGAAGGTGACTACCCAGCCTATGCAAGTGGAGGTGGCTACGTCATCTCAGGACGCCTGGCTCCCTGGCTGCTGCGGGCAGCAGCTCGAGTGGCGCCATTCCCTTTTGATGATGTCTACACTGGTTTCTGCTTCCGTGCCCTGGGCTTAGCGCCGCGTGCCCATCCAGGCTTCCTCACAGCCTGGCCAGCAGAACGTACCAGGGACCCCTGCGCGGTACGAGGCCTGCTCCTGGTGCATCCAGTCAGCCCTCAGGACACCATCTGGCTCTGGAGACATCTGTGGGCCCCCGAGCTCCAGTGCTGATCCTCAGAGACAAGCTGGGGTGGGGGTGAGAGCGCTGGCCTGGCCTGAATCCCTCCTAAACCCTTCCTAGCCAAGAATGGGCCAGACAAGGTGGCAGACTGTGTTTATCTACTTTCTGATTTTGAAAAATGTGTCCTTTCTACACAGGAGCTATTTCTTCTTCAGTGGGACCCCTGTAGGGAAGGCAGACACTGCTGCCCCTCTACCCTCATGCATGACACTTCCCAGCCTAGCCTGGCAGGTTCCAGGGGGCATCCTGGACACTTCATTGGACATCATGTATCTACCAGCCCATGGGAGGGCTCTCTCTAGAGGGGCCATGTGCCAAGGCTGCCCTCCAGCTTGGGAACATGTATAGAAATAGGTATCTCCAAGCCTTTCTGCCTAAAGAAGTCAGGATGTCCCCAAAGGCTGGTGTGGTGCTATATATTCCTATAATCCCAGAACTAGAGGCTAAAGCAGGATCACAAGTTCCAGTAAGTTACTGTGGAGATACACAAACAAACAATAGCCCCCAAACCAAATCAGTCATGCTGGGCTCTCTTCTCCTCTCCACACACACCCCAGTCCCCAAACTTGAGGAAACAGAGGCCAGAGGAAGCAGACTCAAAGGCAGAGCTGTGGTTTACTTACTCTGCCAATCAGCTATTTCTCTGGGCAAATCCAGGGCCACCCTGCCCTGAGGGCCTTCCCTGACCCTGGTCCCTTCCCACCCCTAAAAGGCACTGTAACAGGTGAAGGGAGTGATGGAGCCACAGCAGTGGCTGCAAACACGGTGCCCCAGTGAAGTAGCCTGGGGGAACAGGAGTGGGAGTAGGAGTCACCCCCTGACACGCTGGAGTGCCACCCTGGCTGCTCAGCATGTTAGCAGCGCTGACTAGCAGAGGGGCCAGCATCCTGCCAGCACTCCTGCTCCACTCAGAGCAGGGATAGCTCATGGCAGCAAGTGCCTCACTTGTCAAAGTGGTCCAGGGGATAGTGCTCCCCATAAGTCTGCAGGTGCCGTGCCAGTGCCTCCTGCTGCCTGCGGAGCTGGGCGGGCATCTCCTGGTACACGTCAGAGAAGAGGAGGCTTGGGTTCGGCTTTAGCTTCCGCTCGGCCTGCTCAAAGGCCTCCATCACCTGAGAGACACGAGGGAGTAAAAAGTGTCTGTTCCCTTCACCCTGCTCTCTCCCAACCACAACCCGTGGTCCAGCCTTGCCCCTTTGAGGCCTCAGCCTGGTGCTATCGAACATTCCAGATCCCCAGCTCTGGCCTGCAGGGAGCTGGCACTGCACTGAGCATCTCTACAGTGGAGGGAACAGGAGTGGAGGGGCAGGATGCAGAGAGCCGAGCCAGTGACCACGGTGCAGCCTGAGGCCAGACCAAGCCTGTCCTAAGTGGACAGAGGATAAAACTAGCTCCAGCCACAGGCCAGGCGGGGCACTCCACTTCACATGGACTGAGTTATGAAGTGGATACCCCAGAAACTTATAGATAACTTGCCCTGGGTTCCACTGTGAAGAGTCTTTAAGGCCATATGGTCCAGGCAGCTTGGCTCCTGAGGCCACACACGGGGACAAGGCTTGCCCAGGTCAGTGTGAACACCCAGGTCCTGTATTCCTGTTCTCCCAGAGTTCTTGCTGTGCAGAAGTCAGCAGAGCACACCCTGGGGCTCCAATGGGCCCTCACCTTCTTCCGTGACTGCTTCCGCCAGGCCTTCTCCTGCTCCTCATCCCACCAACCCTGGTTCAGCAGGTACTGCCTCAGCCTTGAGATTGGGTGGTCCTGCTTGTCCCAGTAATTGACCTCGTCCACTGAACGGTACGCTGAGCTGTCGTCACTGGTGCTGTGGTGCCCAATCCTGCTCAGGGGAAGAGGCATGGATCAGCTGGGAAGGGCGGGGTGGACATGTCAGAAAAGGACACAGGAGTGATGTGGCACAGGGAAGGGAGGCCATGTCTGGGGGCACTGACAGCTTGTTAGAGCTGTGAGCTGCAGGATGGAAGGTAGACAGGCACCTGTAGGTCATGGCCTCAATGAGGAAGGGCTGGTTCTCAGCCACAGCCCGCCGTCGGGCCTCCTTAGTGGCATTATACACCGCAAACACATCGTTGCCGTCCACACGGATTGACATGATGCCGTACCCAGGGCCACGAGCCGCTGCGGGACAGAGAGGATGCCAGTCAGGCCTCAGGGAGAAGAAAGGGAAAGAGGAGAGCGAAGGGTGTGCTCTGCCCACTGCCTCCTGTGCCCTTGCTGTCACATGCCATCAGGGAGAGAACAGGAAGGAGGGCAGCGAGAGAGGGGTCCTTACCTATGCCATCCCCACGGTACTGCTCAGAGGTTGGTGTGGAGATGGCATAGCCATTGTTCCGGCAGAAGAAGATGATAGGACACTCCAGGGTGGCAGCAAAGTTGAAACCGGCGTGGGCATCCCCTTCGCTGGCTGCCCCCTCGCCAAAGTAACAGATCACAATCCGGTTGGCATTGGCCCGCTTGGCAGCATAGGCTGCCCCTACCGCTGCATGGGGACATGGATGAGAGAGTGTGAGCAGGACAAACCCCGCCCCCCCCATACACACACACACACACACACAGGGCCGCAGGCTTGGAAAGTTGTCTCCAGGTACCCAGGGTGCATGACCCCTGACTCCAGCCTGTCATGCTTGCATTTATACCACCTTCAAAGGACAGCCAGATCTGGACCTTCGACGCCAGGGCCAAGCCACCAGCACCTCATATCCTAGTTACTGAGTAGCCCACTGACCCTTAATATGTCATCCAAGGAGCAAGGGGACTCTTACAGTGCGAGTCTGGCAGACTCCTTCCTAATTCTGGGCTCTCAGGCCACTGTGGGCCAAAGTCCCTGCAATAAGAAAGGCCACTAGACCTCACCTGCTCAGTACGCCCCACCCTTAGTCCCTTGATCTAGTTATAACTAAACACATGTATGCCTCAAGGTGCCCACACAGCTCCCTTCCACACTTCCAGTCTGCCTTCCAATCAATCACCTGTGATGCCTCTGCCACTGCCACTGCCACTGCCCCCCAGACATGGCTCTGTGCTGCCTTTCCTGTCACCTGTACGAAGCACTCCAGTTACTGTCTCTTCACACTCTTCCCTGCTGCTCTCCCCCAAGCCAACATCAGTATCAACAGGGCTGACATTTGTCTCTCTTGTTCAGAAAGCCTAGGAGGACACCTAGCATATGGTAGTCATTGAATAATCTGCTGACTAAGGGACTCTGGTGTACCATAATAAACAGAGCTATGCTTCCCACCATTCTCCCAGGAGGTCTGCAGACACACAAGCCACACACTCGGACTGGTGTAACAGCTAGGCTACACCAAGACGTACGCCTCCCATCAGATTCTAGGCCCAGGAGGCCACAAGAGAGCCAATCCTTGGTCTGTGTGCTATGTGGACACAGGCCCAGCATCCTGGCAGTCTGTAGTATGCAGGAGCCTCAGGGCACCCCAGCTCTGGGAAGTCCACTTGGCTCTGAGGACCAAGGCTAGCCAGGGCAGGGTAGACCGTGGTCTCAGCAGTCACAAGTGCCCAGGAGTGAGTTCCTGCCATCCTCTCTACCAGAAGTTCCTAGTAAGTCACTTCCTTCTTCAGCGTCAATTTCCTGTTCTTTGTAACAGGGATAATAATACATGCTAGGTTTACCTCACAACCACCAACAGTGTCATTAGACAATCTTGAGTGTGGCAACAACACAGTGCCTGGCCATGCTGGGAAGTTCAGTATGGTCATGATGACCCAAGGCTGCTTGATAAGGTGGGACACCACAGAGCCCTCCTCTGAGGTCCCTGTATACAGGTCAGGCTCTGACGGCATTTCTCAACTAGCAGGCTGGAGGCCTGAGCCCACAGCTATGCCACAGGTATTGCATGCATGAGGTTCAGAGCACATGTCCTCACCCTGAGGGATCTGCGTGGCCAGTGGAGAGGAAATGGTGACAAAGTGGCGCTCCTTGCAGCCGTAGTGAACGGGCATCTGGCGTCCCTTGCCTGGGTCATTGACGTTGCCGTAGCACTGGGCCATGAACAGCTCCAGCGGGTAGTCCCGGTACATGAGCACACCTGGCAGGAGGAGGCAGCTGTGAGCCTGAGAAGCAGGCCAGTGGGGAGGGGCGGCAGTTCAACCCTGTGGGCAACCTAGAACCATCCCCTTCCTCCCCAAAGCTTCCTACCTAGAACACAGTAGCCAAGTCAGTGTGGCAGGGCAGGCCTTTGAGCCCAGCACTCTGGAGGCTAAGGCAGGAGGGTTGCAAGCTGGAGATGAGTCAGGCCTACGTAGCAAGATGATGTCTTGAATTAAAAGATAACTAAGAGCCAGACTGTAGAAGTTGGGCAAACTCAGGGGGTCATAAAGACAGGCAGGTTTCATAGATATGACCTATCTCAGGAGAGACCTTTATGTTTGGCCCAGATTATCCTTCTTGGTGATGCTCAGCAAGGGGTGAATGGTTTATATGTTAGCACCATCCGACACTCGTCTTTGAAGGGGTATACCTGAACTTTGCGTATGACAGAGCTGTCCTGCACAGAAAATGGCAGGCAAAGTCTTTATAAAAATCTGGTTTCAGCCTTCAGGGCACATGGTCAGTGGGAAAAGACCCATCAGACCATCACTCTATCTGTGGCTTTTCAGAAATCACTTGGTAATTTCATCCATGAACATGAGATGTTTAGGTCATCCCCACACCCCCACTCTGATCCCTAATCCCCACCTCTAACTCTTTTGGGAACACCCTCCATTCTTCTCCAGACTTCATGGTGTTTTCTTTTTCTTTCTTTTTTCTTAATAACTCACTGGCCAGGTATGGCAGCTCCCAACACTTGGGAGTCAGAGACAGGCAGATGTCAGAGACTTCGAGGACAGCCTGGTCTGCACAGTGAGCTGATGTCTAAGTCTCCATGTGCCTGCCCCTGTGCTCACCGACACAGGGGGCCATCCAATGGCCCGTGGGCCACAACACTGAGGGAACGTGGTTCTCCTTCCCCTGGGGCTGTCAACACCCACCTTTTCCACATGGAACCCTGGACCTCAGGCAGGCATGCCAGCAAATAGTCTACCACTGATACAGCCCCAGCCCAAGGCTTTTTTTCCCAATAAGAAATTCTGAGATTTGTGTCTTGAACTAATCCACCTCCACCTGTACTGACAAGAAAGGCCATATCTATTCATAGAAATAAAACCTTTTCTTCAAATAAAATCCCTGGGGGAGGTCTCTAGGACATGCCAGAGACCTGTGCCAGAAGGGAGAGTCTATGACGGTGACTCTAGCTGAGTCTCCTAGCAGTAGGAGATATGGATACTGAAGTGGACTCCCAGTGGACAGAGAAGGACACAAACCTACCCACAAAACATGACCAAAATTGTGTCATGCCTACAAGATATGCAGGGACAAAGATGGAGCAGAGATGGAGGGCATGGCCAACAAATGCCTGGCCCAAACTGAGGTGCATCCCTTGGACAAGAACCAATCCCTGAAACTATTAATGGTGCTCTGCTATGTTTGCAGACAGGAGCACAGCATGGCTGTCATCTGAGAGGCTCTACCCATCAGCTGACTGAAAAAGATGAAGACATCCACAGCCAAACATTAGATGGAGCTCAGAGAGTCTTATGGAAAGGAGAAAGACTGAGGAATCCGAAGAGAACAGGGACTCCACAGGAAGACCAACAGAAACAACTCACCTGGACACATGTACAGGACATGTTGCATATGCAGGTCCCCCAACAACTGGAGTCGGGGCTGTGTCCCTGACTCTGTTGCCTGCCTGTGGATCCTGTTCCTCTAAGTGGGCTGCCTTGTCTGGCCTCAGTGGGAGAGGATGTATCTAGTCCTGCAGTGACTTGATGTGCCAGGGTGGGGTGGTACCCTGGAATGACCTCCCCCTTCTCAGAGATGAAGGGGAGGAGATTATGAGGGGGGAATGGGAGGAAAGGGGGAGGCTGATATTGGGATATAAAGTGAATAAATTAATTAACTGGGGAAAAGCCCTGCTGGATGGATGTCAGATAGCCATCAAAGGCGACTTTCATCTATGTGCAAGTCAGAGGACTGGATGGGTCTATGACTCTTTCAGGACAAGCTGGGACTCTCTCAACATCACTGAAAGGGGTCACAACACACAGCCTTGAGGGAATGCTGTGGGTTATGATGTTCTATAGACCTGCAGAGGCTGGACTCACACAGAAGCATCTTCATGGCCCCTGTGGTCTCCCAGAACATGAGCTCCCTCGGAAGCAGCTGTCTGGCACTGACCGTTCCCAACCCTTTACTGCAGAGTTGTTCTTCATATGAAGTTAATGAGGCTGGGGTGGCTTACCACCACTTGAGAGGCAGGCAGGTAGATCTCTGTGAGTTCAAGGCCAGCCTAGTCTACAAAGCTAGTTCCAGACCAGCCATGGCTACACAGTAAGACCTTGTCTCAAAATAACAACAACAAACAAGGCGGATCACATTGTAAGCAGCATGTTTGTTTCTTTTTTTTAAGATTTATTTATTTTATTTATATGAGTACACTGTAGCTGTCTTCAGACACACCAGAAGAGGGCATCAGATCCCTTTTCAGTTGGTTGTGAGCCACCATGTGGTTGCTGGGAACTGAACTCAGGACCTCTGGAAGAGCAGCCAATGCTCTTAACCCCTGAGCCATCTCTCCAGCCCCAGCTTGTTTGTTTCTTAAGACAGGTTCCACTCGGTAGCCCTGGATGTCCTGGAACTCACTATGTAGATCAGGCTGGCTTCAAAGAGATCTGCTGCCTCTACCTCCTAACTGCTGAGATTAAAGGTGTGCACCACCATACCCAGTTGGCCCAGACTTTCTATGTATATAGGCCAAGCTGGCCTTGAATTTGTGGCAATCCTCCTGCCTCTGCTTCCACATGTGCCACCATGCCTTGGCCTTCAGTCATCTGTCAGATGTCTTTGGATGAGCACAATAAATTCAAAATGGCCTTGCTACACTGCATAGGCAATGACAGAGGAGGAACTCTGGCAAAGGAGGGGATGTGCTTGCCTTGAGACTTCCCAGGAACTCACAAGGCTCAGACATCGGGGCTTCTACACGACAGTCACCACAAAGGGGCAGGAAGAAGATGCTCACACACACAGTTCCAGGCTGGGGTGGGTCTCTGTGGTAAAGTGCCTGCCTCGTGTGTGTGAGGCCCTGGGTTCAATCTCCACCACCACCAAACATAAACAAATTCGACAAGCCTTGGCTCTGCATAGCACCCAGGCGGATCTAACCTGCACCAGGAAGCTGCAGCTTCCATGGGAATCACGGCGTTGCCTCAGCACCTGCTGTTGCTTCACAGTCCTGAACAAACACCACTCCCTGTCACCACCCCAGTTGGGAATGGCCAATATGGTCATGGAGGGCAGCCAGAGTGATAGAGAGGGCTGTTACTGGGTCAGACTTCAGTCAAGAGGACTCACTAGGCCCTGCACCTTGGGAGGCAGATGGTCTAGCTCCCTGCTGATTTGCCTGGCTTTCCCAATTAACAAGGACAACTGCCTCACTGGCTGGGATAGGAACCTCCACAAACCACCCAAACCAGGCCAGCCCTGCCTCCAACACGCCCACATTCTGCAGCAAGGGGAGAAGACAGAGCACTCTGATGCAGTCGGAGACTTGGCCTTCCAGAAACTAGTAGGGACCACCTGCTGCTATGGAGACCTCATCTCCTCATGTCACAGTGGCTTATTTTTACTGGGGTTGGCTGTTTTTAAGGACAGATTCTTGCTAGGTAGCTCAGGCTGGCCTCAAACTTGCAGTCTTCCCGCCTCGGCTCCCCGAGAACTGGGACTACAAGCACATGCTATCTTGCCAGCCTTCTCCGCCTCCCAACATTAAGTAGGAGATGGGTTGCTTCCACACAGGCAGAGCTTATGGGTCCCCAGTGCCTTGGAAACCTGGCTTTCCTTGCTGACGATGCCAGGCCTCAACTATCACAGACTCTGTCTCAACCCAGTATAAGAGGGGTCGGGGCTGGTCCAGCTATAGACTGGATAGCCAGCTTATCCAAGAAGGCCTCTGGACAGTCATCCTGGCCAACACACTTCTAAAAAGCTGTCCCTGGGAAAGACTCCAATGACAAGGTCCTCTAATTCCAAGTGCTCAGCCCTATGCTAGCTTTATGCCAATTACTCGTGACTTTTCAGCAGCCAGCTGGAGCTACCACCTCCTTATAGAGGACAGCATGGCCAGGCAGCTTGCCTAAGATGTGGCAGGTCTAACAAGGCTCGGGATCTGCCTGGCTGTTACTGCCAGGGGCACCTTCCTTTCTGGACCCCAGATAAACACATCTCAGTAGGCCTCTCACCTGGTCCTCACTGATAGATTCTAGTTATGTGCTATGCTGCCAGGCCATGTCCCCAGCTTTCAAAGAGGTTCTTGCCTTATTCTCTGCTCCTGCTTTCCTCTGTATCTATCTCCCTTGCCAGGCCTGATCCCCAGGGTCCTTCTGATTCAGGTTCAGTTCAGGTGCCTCCTCATTGCCACCTTGAAGATGAGAAGACAGTGGCTCCGAGAGGGCTGTGAGCCAACCTTCTTTGCAAGAGGTGCCACCCCACATTTCATAGCTCTGGGAGCCTCCCATGCCCTGCTTCCAATGCTGCTCCTTGGGCTCCTGAGGCCTTCACAGCACCATGCTGTGGGGCTCAATGGAGACCCCAGAGCAAACTACCAACAGACATACCTGCCTCCCGGTACTGGCCGAACACCAGGTCCGTGCGCTCCAGGGCTGCGGCACTCCCCACGTGTGTTCCCTCCTCGCCATAGTTGGTCATGTAGAAGGAGATCCGGCCCTAGGGGTGAAGGGTCCAGAGGCCCAGGCTTGGTTAAGCCAGTCCTTGACAGAGAACCCTCCCTTACTTCTTTGCTTGTTTTATTTTTAGAGACAGGGTCTCTCTGTAGCCCTGGATATCCTGAACTCACAAAGTAGACCCAGTTGACCTCAGACTTAAGATGTGCCTGCCTCTGCTTCCTGGGTGCCAGAGTTAAAGGGGTGTGCCACGACACCCAGCTCCTGCCTGTCCTGTAATGATCTGTCACCACTGTGGCCATTACTGTGCGGGGCTGGGCTCAAGGAGCTCCTGTCTCCAAAGGGGAGTGGGTGACAGTGGGAGCTGAGTGTCAAGAGCCTACAGTAAGCCAGGCACAGGCAGGTGTGGAGACAACCTGCTGCACTGGGAAAAGGCCTAGACAAACGGACAAGGAAAAACATGAGGCCAAAGGACCACAAGGTCAAGTGAGGTGAGAGGGGAGAGGTGTATGTGAACTGTGCTCCAGGTCACTCTGTAGGGGTGCTGCAGCCACGCCTGGGTCTTGGAATCTCAGGTGGTTCTCCAGGGAAGGGATGGCAAACAGGAGAGACTACAGTGCCAGGAGACAGGGACTGGTGGCCTGGTCTGGGAGCTAGGGACACAGAGAGAGGGACAGATGGATGAGTCCTCAAAAGCCGAGTTAATGCCTCGGAGAGTGACCACCCAGGCCCGCTTAGTCGCTCTATCCCTGGGCCTGAAAAACCATTGGGCTTCCCAGCCTCCCTTGCCAGCCCGGGGTGGTTGGTTGGAGACAGTTTTAGCCCCAGGCTTTAATGGAATTTGCTTTTCTGGATAAGACTCTTGCTGGCACCACCACTACCCTATCTCCTTTGTGCCTCACTCAAGAGCCAGGATGCCTGGACCAATGGCAGCCATCCTGTGAGCATGAGGCAACAGGCACAGAACAAGGGCCAATCTGCCATAAAGGATGAAGCAGAGGGACGGAGTGGCTGTCCAACAGTGCTGGAGCTGCCAACCAATTCCTAAGGGTACATCGAGAAACAGAAGACGGGTGGGGAGACGGCAGACAGCAAGTGAGACTTGGGGTGCCAGGGTAGGCAAGAAGGACGGCTGCCAGTGCCCAGCACCGAAGAAACGGTTAGAGGAGGGGCACGCAGGTAAGTCTGGGCAGGTTGCTGCTGTGGTATGAGCAGAGTTGATGCCAACTCGTCTAGGGACACCGAGATGAGTCTGGCTGGAGTTGGGGAACCCCTGTGTATGAGAAACCAGATCACCCAAATCACATGGAAGAGCCCTCCCTAAACTGTCCCTCCAGGACCCCCACTTCTGTGGACCGAAGTGCTCTGGAACCTGCCTTTCCAGACGGCCTGGGAAAATTGATGAGGAGGCTTTTTCTTAAATGGGGAACCAATTAAAACTTAATTGGCTTCTGGTGCCAAGTGGGTGTGGAGCGGTACTGGTAATGGAGGGCCTTCAGGCTGTCCGAGTTCAGTCAGGATGTGGATAACTTGAGATGCACCCAAACTTGGCTAGTGGCAGAGTCTGTCCTCCCTGAGTCCTTCCTGCCTCCTGCACCAGAGCACCCATTCTGCAAGCAGAGCTACCCAGAGAAGAAAGGACAAGTCCACAGTCTCTCTGGCAATAGGAAGGGCTGTAGAACACTGACAGATGGCATCAGGAGACTGCCCAAGAAAGCTCTATGGAACCAAGTCAAGGAAGAGACAGGCCTTGTGTGTGCTGCCTGAATGAGACTCTAGCAGCCACTGGATGATGAGAACTCTAAGAAGACCATGAAGAAAGGCCTGCACTGCACCGCACCGCACGCACTGCACACCACAGCACTGCACTACACCCACAAAACGAACGAAACACGGACTGCACCAAACACGACATCCAACTGCCTCCACCAGCACCACAAACACACTGCAACAACAACGCACTGCACAGCAGGCCCTGACAGGACACAGAAGAAAAAGGTGCCAATTCTGGGAAAGGAGAGGTCAGCCTGAGAAGTGTAGGACATACAAGAGTAGGGGATCATGGCCCAGAAGGGCTGCAGGCCTGGGTCCAGGGTGGCCAGGATGGAACACAGGTTTTAGTAAGTAATAATTCAGGAGTATCAGAGGGGAGACTGTGCTAGCAACCTGGAAGTTTGGGAGTGGCCCAACCATTGAGCTGTTTAAGGCATATTAAATACAAGGTGTGTGTGTGTGTGTGTGTGTGTGTGTGCATGTCTGTGTGTTTCATTCGAGAATCCAGAGCATTGGGGCAGGTAGCAAGGAAGCGTGCCACTGTCTCCTCAGGCGTCAAAGGAGTTATGAATTAAAGCACAGCACAATGACTGGCAGCAAGAGACACTCAGCTGCCACTGGATGAGTTCCATGCTCCCTATCCCCCTAGCTTCTTTTATCCAAGAGGGCAGACTAGTCACGGGCGAGTACTGCTTTTGACTTTGTTTCTTGAGCTTTCCTTTGGCGTGGGTAGTCTGTCACTGTCACTCACGCCCAAGCATAGCCCTTATGCACGCGGGCTGTTCCGCATGTTAGGTAAACTCCTGAGCACGGTTCCCATCCCAACCCTACAACCAGCTCTCACTGCACTGATGTACTGGGTTAGGGTGGAGAGGTAGCTTGGAGACAGTGTCTCACTTTGTACTTTAGGCTGGCCTAGAACTCAAGGCTATCCTACTGCCTCAGCCTCCCAAGCACTGGAATTACAGGCATGTATCATCATGCCTGGCTTTTGAAGGGATTTATTTGTTGATTTATTTATACAGCTAGTGACAGAAGCCAGGACAAGGCAAGCACTCTACCACTGAGTTGTGTGTCCAGCTGTCAAATACTGTGGAAACCAAGACAAAGACAAGAAAATGCCCTACCCAATGTCATGAGTGTGATTGGTACTTCTGGAACTCTTCTCTGCTGTGAGCATGGCAGGTATTTTTAGTGTTCTTGGGTGAAACCTTTCCCACATTCTTCCAGTGTCCCACCAGAACCCCACACACTCTCATGACACCACCAAAAGGATCCCCCATACCAACCCCCTCCTTGGTGCATTCCTTGTATGCAGTCACAGGTAGGGAGCTGGGGTGACCCCACCCTGCTCCCACCGGTCCCCACATACCTGCCGCTGGGACTCATAGAGAATGCGGTCCATGGTGTTGAGCAGCGTCATGCTCCTGTATAACTTCAGTACCTCTTCCTGTGGCAGCTGCAGGTAGAGGCAGACAGACGGGGAGAGTTGGAACAGGAGAAGGCAGGCAAGGAACCCGGGCATAGGGGGCCTGGGAGGGGGAAGCAGCCTCACGTGGGGATCTTCACTGGGGTTGATGATCTGGCCCTGGCGGTCCATGACGCGGTAGATGGGGATGCCGGAGATGACGTTGGGCTGGATGAACTCCAGCTTGTCTACAAATTCTGCAGAGGCCCCTGGGAACTGGGGCTTGTCGTCCAGGGATGGGAACTGCTGTTGCTGCTGCCTGTTGGGGTACTGGGGAAGAGAGGCAAAAGCACTCTGTCAGGAGCAGCTGAAGCTTCAGCCGGCTCAACCTTGGTAGCTGATGTTATGGTGGGTAAGGAGCTCATGAACCCAGGTTAGCCTCAAACTTGCTTCTTATCTGAGGCTAGCCTTCAAGTACTAATCTCCTCCACACCCAGTTTTGTTTTGTAGACAGGGTTTCTCTGTGTAGCCCTGGCTGTCCTAGAACTCACTCTATAGACCAGGCTGGCCTCGAACTCAGAGATCCATCTGCTTCTGCCTCCCAATCCTGGGATTAAAGGCGTGCACCACACTGCCAGGGGACCAATCTCTTAATGGGTAGCATAGCAAAGGGATTTTTCCCTTCATGTATCCCCTGCCCTAAGAACAAAACCTAGTTCATAGAAATGTGAAAGTTGACTGGGCACAGCAGTACAAGCCTACAGTTCTGTCCTCTGTGAGGCAGAGGTGGGGCAGCAGGAGTTCAAGGTTATCCTCTGCTATACACAGAAAGAGCCTACCCCAAAAAAAAAAAAAAAAATTTCCATTTGAAGTGAGCTTTAAAGAAAGACATGCTTACCTAGCTGTGGTAGAGCATGCCTTTGATCCCAGCATCTGGGAGGCAGAGGCAGGAGGATACCTGTGAGTTCAAGACCAGTCTGGTCTATAGAGAGAGTTTCTAGGACAGCCAGAGCTACCGAGAGAAACCTGTCCTAGAAACTAAAAATACTAAAGTAAAATAAATATATATAAAAAAGAAAGGCATACTTACAATGCTCACAGGGCATCTGGAAGTCATTTTGGGGCAAGCCTCTCCTACGTAGCCCAGGTTGGCCACTCGCTCATGATCCTCCTGCCTTAGCATCTGGGGGACTGGGATTATAGGTGCTATGTGTGATAAATTCTACACACCTGGTCTGTCCCTTCTCTCACCCGGCAAAGTGTATTACACGCATCAGTGGCGCTCTCCCTGCCAGGGTAGCTCCTACACTAAAGCCAGAATGACCCATTCAACAAATACCTGAGCACCCGCTTAACTCCCGGTTCTGGGCAGGGATCTAGCAACTGCAGGCATCTGTCCTTGTAGCTGAGAGGGAAACGATACGCCAAACAGGAAGGAGGGCAATTCCTGTCCTCCCACAGCTGTGAGGACAAGCTCAGGGCTCCTCTGCACCTGGGAAGCAGAGGAGACTCGAGAGTTCCAAACTACCTTTGGCTATATAGCAAGTTCAAGGCCAGCAAGGGCAACAGGAGACCCTGTCTTTTTTTTTTTTTTTTTTTTTTAAAGGAGAGGGAGGAATGTGGGTCAAAAGGTAAAGCGCTTGCCTGGCAGGGATGAAGCCCTGGGTTTGGTTTAGAGTAGTGATCCCTGTCTAGAAGGTAGAGGGGCAGGGATATCACTGGATTGAGACAGCCTGAGCTATGGATGACTATCTAAAAATGAAAAACAACAACAACAATGAACAGTCGGACTGCACACTGAAGTTATCTAGGAACAAACAAATCTTCCAGCCCTCCCAAGCCTGCTGTACCTAGTGCCAAGTTCCAGGAAAAGGCCACTTGCCAGAAAAAGCTGACCACAACAGAAACCAGATTCAGACTTCTGGGATCAACACAGGAGCTCTGAGTGTGTCTTCAGACTTCCTGGAGGGCCTTCCTCGCCCCCATGTTCATTCATAAAGGAGGTAGGGCATGAGCAGCCCACATTCCAGAAGAGACTACGGGGAGGTTGGGGAAAGGCTACTCTGAGAAACGGAGGTGCTCACCTGTTTCACACCCACTGGACTTCCCACACTGTCCTCCCTTGATGAAAACCCACAGAGACAACTCGACCTCAGGGCAAGGGGAAGGATGGCTGAAGGGAGAGACAGGTTGCCATCTTCCAACAACCCTGGCTTGTTGCTAATTAAACCTTTCTCGGTCATTCCGCCACTCCACTCCTTGACGTCATCAGTCAGGAGGTAAGAGGACCTTATAAGGCTAGCATCAGAGAAGACATGGCTGGCAAAGCCAGAGAAGCCTGCACACTCAGGAGGGGACTGAATGGCTGAGTGCCAGGCTAGGCTGTGCTTCCTTGGGGCATCAGTGAAAAGGCTCAGGGAGGTAAACCAGCTTGCACCAGGCCACAAATCTAAAAACACTCGTCACAAATGGACTTCCAACTGAGCAGGGCTGATTTAGAACTCTGTCTCCCTCCCCACGGCCACAGCGTGTTCAGCTCCTACACGTGTGCATCTTTCCTCCCCCACAGCCAGGCTCCCCTCAGGTCAGCAGCTGAAGCTTGCCGTCTAGGGGAGCCACGCAAACAGTGGATTTCCTACAAACTAGATCTCACGTGTCCCCTCCCTTCTTTTAATTGCATCGGACAAGGCGCCGAGGTTCCAGCGGGCAGCAAAGTTTCCAGTGCATGATTATTGGCATTTGTGGCTGTGAGGAAATGATTGCTCCCCACAGCAGGGCAGGTTCAGGCTGGCACCGCTCTGGCAGACTCATCCTGATCGCACAAGAAGGAAGCGAGCAACCTCTCCTCGACCTGAGCTCCAGGCACAGCAGGACCTTGATACAGACCTGGAAGGGGCCTTTGTTTCATGTCTGTCTCCCACACGGGCCACAAGGCAGGGGAGGTGTTGAGCTGGCTTGCACAAGAAGCTCTCCATAGGTAATTACCTTGCACACGGGAGAACGAGCGGTTGGTTGAGTTCAGTGACGCTGGAGTCAAATGGACTTGAACTCCACTTTCTGAGCTCACAATGTGGCTGTCTGCAAACACTGCAAATTTTCTCATGTCTAAAAAACTGCAGAGGGCTGTGCACCAAGTTCCTAGGGCGATTTACACAGGGTTCATGTCGGCCTGGGCATACTATGTGCTTGAGAAGTGGCGAGAGAGAAGGGCATGGCGGTGCCCCTAATGCCACCTTCATGGTGTCTCTTCACAGCAACAGGATTCCTGAGACACCCACTCAGGAGGCTAAAGCAAGAGAATAATGAGTTCAAGGTCAGCCTGACCCAATTACTGAGAAAGACATAGTCTCAAAACCTGATCAACCTCACCAAAAGATACAAAGGTAAGAAGGCAGGAGAATCCGAAATGATGGGCACCTTGGGAAGATGGGGAGAGAGGAACCGGTACCCCTTAAGTTAGAAACTGATTCCAGACTTTGCCCTAGCAAACTTTACAGACAGAGAGAGGAGGAGACAGAGGAGGAGGACTAAAGGGATAGACTGGGAGTGATGAGTGCCAGGCAGAGCCTGCAGGCTAAGAATGAGCTAGGGTGTCCACGTGGGACACACTGTCAGGGGACCTGATGCAACCATTCAGACACCCAGGTGGACCTCACATACTGGAGCAGGCCCAGACCATGTTCTCCAATCCCTCTTTCCAAGCGTGTAGATAGGAGGGCTGTCTTTGCCCCCCATGAGGTCACTGTGCTAATTCAGTGAGTTCCAAAACGACCAGTCAGTAATGACACTGGATGCTGGATTAAGGGATGGGCGGTAAAATACCTACAGACGCCAGGCAGTGGTAGTGCATGACTTTAATCCCAGTGCTTGGGAGGCAGAGGCAGGTGGATCTCTGTGAGTTCGAGGCCAGCCTGGTATACAACGTAGTTCCAGGACAGCTAGGGTTACAGAGAAACCCTCCCCCACCCAATCCTACAAGAAGGTACATGACCACATCCAATGACCATATTTCTCCTCTGCCTCTTCTTGGAGGTGGGGAGTTGCCTGGCAGCCAGTGACGTAGGATGGCAAAATTGCCCAGCCTGGGACAATGCCCTGAAGCCCAAGGAACCCCAACAGGCGCTGGGCAGCCTGATCAGCCTGCAGAGGTATCCGCACAGCCATTCCCATGGACACTTCAATTAACAGCACAGGCAGAGGCTGTAGGACGGCAACTCCCTGACCTTAGTTTCTCCTGTGGTGTACATTATCATGAGCAGGCATGAGCTAACATGTGCACTGTGACGCAGCCCAGTGCCTGACACGTAAGGAAAGTACGGCAAGCATGAACCACTAAGAGGTATGTGGGATGACTGTTCCCGTCAACCAGGCAGATAAAAAGCACTTTCACCGAGAAGCCTGGATGAGAGCTTGCCCAGAAGCAGGGTGTCCTCACAGCGACATCTAACCTGCCTGGCTCAAATCCCAGATCTGCCTCTGTCCAACCACAGGACAACACTGGACAGGAACCTACTCTCCTGAGCCCATGCCTCATAAAGACAAGAGAGTGCTTTGTGGGCTGGGTGACAATACATCACTCATGCCTTGTGGGAAGTGTCACCAGCCACTCCACATGGAGTGACAAAAAAGTTCTCTCAAAGAGGGGGGTTGAGTAAACCTTCTGAACAGGCCAGGGGAGGCAAGGGTGATAAAGTACTTTGGGCATGAGGAAGAACGCAATGGAGTTAACAGGCATGTCAGGCCAGCATCAGAAAACTGAGGCAGGAGGATCACAAGTGCAAGGCTAGCATGGGGTATAAGACAAGACCCTCTCAAACCAGAACAAAATAAAAACCAAACCAAATCAACAGAAACAGGCTCTAGGCCTGGCACTTGGGGACACTGGAAACCAAGATGACTGAAGTAGGTCCATAAGAGCTAACTAAGGGGCTGGAGCGACGATGGCTCAGATGTTGATTCCTGTCACCCACATCAGTTGACTCACAACTGTCTGTAACTCAGCTTCAGGGGATCCCACACTCTCTTCTAGTCTTCACAGATACCCACAAAAATGTGCACATACACATATGGAAATAAAATAAACCTAAGAGACAAAACAAAAAACAACTGACTGTGAACACAGGTGCCACACAAAGCTCTATCTCTGTGCTCACTGAAGCCCCCCTCCCAGGCTCTTTGCGAGGTACCTCCATCAAACACAGATGGTACTTGAGACTCAGAAGGGCTAAACAACTTGTCCAAGCTCACAACACAGCTCACAAGTGGTGAGGTTGACGTGTGCAGGGGCTGCCTGAGCAAAGAAGGCAGGGTTCAGAACTCATCTATCATTTGGGATGGGCCTGCTAATTTAGCTCTACTGTTCTCTCTGTGGAAGAAGGCCAAAACCATCCACACCCACTGAGCCTTGAGCCCTGAGGCACTGGACCTGCTAAGGCAGCAGGGAGCTGAGCTCCCTTGAGCGTTGCCACTCAGGTTGGAAAGCAATCTAGCTCCCTGGGCCTCAGAGACCCAGTGGCTTTCAACTCCACAGGCTCTGAGTGCTGCAGGTGTGAAGCCCAAGAGAGCATTTCACTCTTTCCCTGAATCAGTCAACACAAAGCTAGTTAGTGTCCCTGGAGAAAAGCTGTGGCTGCCATTTCTAAAATCCTGACTTAGTCGGCACTCGGAATACATAGTGAGTGCCCCTAAGAACAGTCTCTTGGGCTGGAGAGAGCCTGAGGAGAAGAGAGGTGCTCTTGCTCCTCTAGCAGTTCCCTGCAAGCTCAGGCGGCCTGCAAATCACCTGGAACTCTAGCTCCAGGGGGAGCTGACACCTCTGGCCATAGCAAGCACACACCTGCAGTTGAGGGCCTCTGTCTACACACACACACACAGACACAGACACACACATATTGTGGAGCACAACTTTAGCCTACACTCCAGAAGCTGGGGCAGGAGGACTGCATCAAGTTCCAGGCCAGCCGGGACTACACAATCTACACTCTAGCCGGATGTGATAGCCCACACTGGGATGTGAATCCCAGCACTTGGAGGGGAAGGTATGAACAAGGATCAGGCGTTCATAGCCATCCCCTGCTACAGAGTTTTCAGGGTTGCCCAGGACCGCATGAGATCTTGTCTCAAAACCCAAACAAAATAATCTCTCTTTAACCCTTGCCAGAGCTATCTAAGGGAAGTATTTCTCTGGTTTTCCCCAAGGAAACCTAAAATGTACAATTCCAAACTGCTCTGAGGAACTAGCAGGTCAGCTAGGCCAAACAAGCTGCAGGGCCTGGTGGTGCCCACCAATGAGCTACTCCTCCACTGATTCCACTCCATCTCCTACAAGAAAAACTAGTGTGAACAGACCCTTTGTTCCTTGTACTGTCTGTCAAACTAAGCTGCTCGGGGGACTTGGAACACTTTTGCTCCATGGCACAAAGTCTTCTTCTCCTAGAATCAAAATGGCACCCAGGTAAGATCTTCACACTAGGGTTAGTGAGAAGGCAGAACTCAGCTGTAGCACACTTGCCTAGCACCCTTGAGGTCCATGGTTCTCTCCCCAGCACTGAAGCAGAAACAAAACAAAACCAAGGCATGCTGGTACACAAGGGAAGTGGAGACAGCAACATAAAAAGTTCAAGACCAGACTCAGTTCAAGGCCAACCTAGGCTACTACAAACCCTGCCTTAAAAAAAAAAAAAAAACCAGAGAGATGTTTCATCTGGTAAAGACACTTGCCACCAAGTCTGAGGATCCCAAAGCTGCTCTCTGACCTTCACAGTAGCATGTGTGTGCCACCTCCTCCTCAAAAAAGAAGTTTCTTGTTAGGTCAACAATATTTCATTTCAAAACAAAATATGTTGAGTGTGGTGGTACACACCTTTAATATCAGCTCTTGTGGGGCAGAGGCAGAAGTCGGGGTGGGGCCCAGTGCCTGAGCTTCTCTCTTCTTGGCAGCTGGAAGGGAATTAGGCTTTGCAGGCTGGAGCTCTGTGCTCAGACTATCACCAAACCTCAGTTTCTCCCTGATTTTTAGTAGCAGTGTACTAGCACTTTGTAAGTTGAAATTGTCAGTCACAAAGTGTTTCATAATGTGCAAAACCCACATCAGATTCCTCAAGACATCAGCCAACACCCTCAGGGGCGTCCAACTGTTGAACATTGCAACACAAACTGTTATCTACAAACTTTACACTTAGCTAGAACTTCACCACAGTTAGCAAAACATACACACACACACACACACACACACACCAGAAAAAAATAATCTCATCTTGTTTTAGCTACGTCTATAATTCCATGTTAGGCTATGTTCATACCCGTCTTTGGCTACATTTAGCCTCCAGGCCAAAGGTTAAACAGAACCTTTAGTGCAGTTCCAGGGAATCAGTTCCAGAAATCAGTAGACCCATCTCCTCTTGGCACGTCACTTGGAGAGCCTCAGAGTGCAGGACCATCAGTGACGAAGAGCAGAACCCCGGCTCTAACAACCTTACTCCAGTGCCCTAGTACCTGCTTCTCCGACGAGGGTCAGAAGGCTACAGAGAGTGGATTTGGTGTTTTAAGTCTTTCATTTTTTTTTCTGATTTACTTATTTTTATTTTATGTGCTGGTTTTCTGTCTGCATGCATGTCTGTGTGAGGAGGCTGATTCACCTGGATCTGGTGGTCCAGAGAGCTGGAGCCACGTGTGGGTGCTGGGAGATGAACTCAGGCCTCTGCAAGAGCAGTCACGCTCCTAACCACTGAGCCATCTCTCCAGCCCCAAGTCCTTAATTTTTTTAAACTACACTTTTTTTTTTTTTTGGTTTCTCCAGACAGGGTTTCTCTGTGTAGCCTGGCTGTCCTGGCTGTAGACAGGCTGGCCTCGAACTCAGAAATCCACCTGCCTCTGCCTCCCAAGTGCTGTGCCAGCACTGCCCGGCTTAAACTACACTTTTATTTATTGTATGTGCACATGCATGAGAGAGTGAGATAACTTGTGGGAGTTGATTTTCTCTCTCTTCCATGTGGGTCCTGGAGACAGCTCAAGGCTCCAGGCCTTTACTCTCTGAGCCATTTCAATGGCCTTAAGGGTGATTTTTTTTTTTTTCCTGCAGAGTCTTGCCATGTAGCCCTGGCTGGTCTGGAGTCCAGTGCAATCCTCCTGCCGCAGCTTCCTGCGTGCTGGAATTATAGGTATGCACTGCTGTACTCAGCTAATGCTGTGCTGGTGCGTTCTACCAACAGAGCCCTGAGAGAGTAGTTAAGAGAGTTTTGTTTTGTTCTTTCTCTTTGTTTGGGGGGGGGGGGGCTTGTGTGCCTACAAGATTTATAGTTACCACCCTGGGCCAGTCTCCCACAGTTTAAGTTTCCTTCCTCTTCTTAGCCCTGAGCAGCAAAGACATCTGCTGTAGCAGCAGGGGAAGAAGACAAATGCAGATCCATCAAACACCCAGGGTCACAGTGCTCAGTGAGGGGTGCCCAGAGGAGGGACTGCCTTGTCCTGCTTCCTGTCCCCTGGCCCTAGCATCCACTCTACCTAAGCCTCAGCTGTACATCTCTCCACCCTTCTCCCAAGGCCTTAGCTCCTTATCTCCATCCCATAAAACTGCACCTTCCAGTCACAATCCCTGCATCATGCCTGCAATCCCACCACTCGGGAAGCTGAGGCGGGAGGAAGGCCACTGGTTTTGAAGCCATCACAGGCTACACAGTTTGAGACCAGCCGGCACTAGAGAGAAAAAAAATAAGTTTTCTCTGTGTTCCCAAATCAAACTGTGGTTTGGTCGCTCCAGCCACAGGGTCTTACACTGCAGTCACGGCAGGCAACCAAGAGCAGTGCAGGAGCCTGGACTGTTTGGGTGCCTGACTAATAACAACGTTGCCTGGTACTGAGACTGTCACTCAATACCAGTCTCCTGGGAGCAAGAGTGTTTACTAATGTGGAGTACTTATGTTTGAACTTTCTTTTTAAGAAAAAAAAATTTTTTTTTAAATTAGCTTGCTAAACTAATGGACTTCGCTTATTTATTTAATTGTATGTACACTGGTGTGAAGGTGTCAGATCCCCTGGAACTGCAGTTATAGACAGTTATGAGCTGCCTCATGGGTGATGGGAATTGAACCTAGGTCCTTCAGAAGTGCTCTTAACCACTGAGTCATCTCTCCAGCCCCCTAATGGGGCTTCATAAGGCTTCTTCATTCATTCTTAGTTTTGGTTAGCCCATCCCTACCACTCCTCTCCCCCACCTCCCTGTCCCCATTTGAACTTAAGCCTTTAGCTTCCAGTATCCTCCCCGTGTTCTTTCATAGCATGGAGGTTCTACCGTCCCTCTTGCTATATTATTTTCAAGTGGCTTGCAAGATCACAGGTTCTGAAGTAGCTTCTCCAGGCACACTTCACTTCGTGGGCCTTTGCTGGGCCCCTCAGTTGCCCATCCCCACGCACGTGCCCGGCGCTATCTGCTTGAGCCCTTCGGCCCCAGAGTTCCTCTTCCCTAAATGCATCTGCCCCTCACTCCCTGCTAATGGTCTCTTTACCTTCCTAGCTTCCATATGTACTTCATGTTAAGAACATAAAAGACCTGAAGCTAGAACCCCCATGGGTATATACAACATTTGTCTTTTGTGGCCTGGGTGACCTTACTTGGTATACTTTTCCTAGTTCCATCATTTACCTGCAAATTTCATGGTTTCAGTTCTCTTCACACTTGAGTAATACTCCATCGTGTATGTGTGTGCATACATATATATGTAGGCATATATATATATAACACACACACACACACACACACACACACACACACATATCACCTTTCCAGTATCTGTCAGTTAATGAACATCTAAGTTGATCTTATTTCTTAGCTACTGTGAACAGAGCAGCAATGAACAAGGATGTACAAGTGTCTCTATAGTAAGACACAGATCTGTTGGATATATGCTCAGAAGCAATACAGCCAGGTCATGTGGTAGATCTGCTTATAGTTTTAAGAACCCTCCTGACTCACTAGAGTGGCTGCACCAGTTTACATCCCCATAAGCAGAGGCTGAGGGTTCTCTCATTATGCTAGATGCTGTGCAGGCAGCCAGTGGAGAAAAGATACCAATTTATCTAGTCTTGGACCTCCACACGCTACAATACAAACCTGCTGGGCGAGATGTGCCCACTGGTGCACATCTGTGGCAACCAACTGCTCTCTTGACTGAATAAAAGTCCTGCTCCACAGGACGGAATCCATACCTGGTACTATAACCCAGGTCAAAACATACGGCTAGGGAAGCCATAGGAACCAGAGGAGCACCTACTGAGGCTATTTTCCTAAATGATCATGTTGTCAAACTGTCTTCTAAATATTAATGTTTATAACCGTACATACGTGATTCTCCCAACCTTGGCCAGAGAAGCTTCTTATTGAAGTGGGTAGTGGTTAATGCAGACACATTACTGCTCTGTGCTCAGAATAAGTGACTGTAAGTGCTCAGCTGTAAATGAGACATTAACATCAGCACCAGACACTAATATCCACAGCGAAGGGAGCATTGTGAAAGAGCAGCCAGAAAGAACGTAAGAATTCCAGGATGGGAGGAGCTGCTGCGGGATGGGAGGAGCTGCTGCAGGATGGGGAGGAGCTGCTGCGGGATGGGAGGAGCTGCTGCAGGATGGGAGGAGCTGCTGCGGGATGGGAAGGAGCTGCTGCTGCAGCATCCGTGTCCTTGTGACACAGCTATTGCAAATATAATTCATAGCAGCCATGGTCACTTATAAACGATCTGCACAAGATGAAGCCAGTTCAAAGTTCCAGCAAGGTTTGGGGAGGTGCTCTCAAGATCCCATTCCTGGCTAAAGGGCTATTAGCAGTTACCAGCTGCAAGAGAAAGAAGAGCCATTTTTCTTTAGGCCACTAATAGGTTCCCCATGTCTCAGTGGATGAATCTACTACACCCATTCGTGTATGGGCAACATTAACTGGACTCACCAGTACTTAGAAGGCAAAGGCAGGTGGATCTCTGTGAGTGCAAGGCCTGCCTGGTCCTGTGAGTTCCAGGACAGCTACAGTTCTATAGACAGACCCTGTCTCAATAAACAAACAAGTCTAAGAAGGCACAAGAGTCATGAGGGATGGGAAGAACCTAGACAGAACTGGAAGTCGGGAATGTGGAGAGGATTTCATCAAAATATACTGTATACGTGTATGAAATTTTCAAAAATACTGAGCGTTGGTGGCGCACGCCTTTAATCCCAGCACTTGGGAGGCAGAGGCAGGCGGATTTCTGAGTTCGAGGCCAGCCTGGTCTACCGAGCGAGTTCCAGGACAGCCCGGACTACACAGAGAAACCCTGTCTCGAAAAACCCAAAAAAAAAAAAAAAAAAAGAAATTTCAAAAAAACAAAAAAGAAAACAAAAAAAAAAAAAAACCAGTAAACCTTCAAATTGAGCACAGTAGCACACACCTGTAATTTCAGCATTTAAAGGCTCAGCCAGGAGGACCACCAGTCCAAGGTCTGCCTGAATTATATTACAAATAGGACAACCCTGTCTCAAAAAGAACAAACCCCAGAGTTCTAAAGCTGTACTAGCCACATTTAAAGCTGGGTAGCCACATATGGCAGGTGCTACTGTACTGGACAGCACAAATATGAGACGTCTACAGTGTCTGGGAAAGCTCTGCTGGATAACCATGGGTCTAAAAATCTTTTGCTGCTACCCAAGCCTGCTGTTACTACTCAGAAGGTAAAAGGGTGGGCACAGCAGCGCACGCCTGCAATCTGAGTACTCTGAAGGCTGAGGCAGGAGGATCCTGAGTATGAACCTAGGCTAGAAAATTCCAGGCGGGCCAGACTACACCTCAAGCATTGGTCAAAAACAATAAAAACCAGCATTTATTAACAGACCTAGTGAAAGAAAAGAAAACCAGGTACAGGAAGCACAGTAAAATGTGATCAAAGCATACTGCATAAAAAGAAGATTAATAAAAACATTTTTTAAAAGCTAGAACTGGGTGTGTTGGCATAAGCCTTTAGTCCCAGCCTTGGGAGACAGAGGCAGGCAGATCTCTGTGAGTCCGAGGCTAGTGTGGTCTACAAAGCAAGTTCCAGGACAGGACAGTCAGGGTTACATAGAGAAACCCGGTCTCAAAAAGACCCAAAACAAAAAGAATAAAATCAAACCAGAGAATATAAAGCCAGGCATGATAACAAATGCCTGAGCCCCAGCATCTAAGACGAAGAGGCAGAAGAATTGGTTCTAGACCCACCCTCAGCAAAAAGGGAGGGAGGGTGAAGAGAGGAGGGAGAGAAGACAGAAGAGGCGGAGGATGTAGCTCAGTGGTAGAGTGCTTGTCTGGCATGTGTAAGTCATGAGTTCAATCCCCAGCACCACATAGAAGCAGGCATGGTGGTGCACAATTCTAATCCTCACACTGACGTGGAGGCAGGAGGGCAGGGGTTCAAGGTCATCGTCAGCTTTGTAGTGAGCTGGGAGGCCAGCCTGGGCTATATAAGACAGCACCCAAAAAAGGGGAGGGAGGACGGAAAAAATGTAAATATACAAACCAATGAAAGCTACAAACTGCTCCCGTCTGCTGTTCTTCCAAATGCCCTCTCAAATAAGTAAAGAAAGAACGGGGACAACGACAGAAGACTGAGCCAGGAGGAAAACAGATTTAATCAGCTGCAATGACCTTCCCCTAGGGTACCTCACTTCTGCTCGAAGCTCAGCCTACCTGCCCAGCCAATGAGTTCCGAGACTGAAGTCAGCTGTGAAGGATTTGATTGACAAAGGGGAAAAAAAAAAGCCAAAGAGAACAGCACACAGGCAGGAGCCTGCCCACCCCCACCCCACCCCACCCCCACCGGCTCCAGCAACCTTTCTATATTTGCTTGCTTCCACTGACAACCTTCCTCATCCTGCTCACCTCTGCTTGTTCCCTTCTCTTCCTGCCAGAGCTTCTGCCTACAGACCCCATCTTCTCTGCCCTATGAAACACACAGGAGAGCAAACACAGCCTCGTGAAAGATTGAGATGCTTCGCTGGGGCATTGCCTATCCAGTTCCCACCCCCCAGGTCGCCCTTTTTCTCTCCCAATCTCTGTGGTCTCGGTCCTCACCACACTAATATAAGGCGGCCATTCCCACTGCCCCTCTGTGCTGGATCCGATTGGTACCGCTGAGAAGCTGGTGTTTCCACAGCAGCCCTATGAAGTGCCCGCTCTTGGCAGTGTGTGGAGAGGCGCAAGGTGCAGTTCCTTGCCCAAGGCTACACGACTGGAAAGTGGCAGCAGAGAGGGAAAATCATGTTGTCCAGCTCTAGACCCCAGCCACTTAACCAGACCTGTTTCCACTGGAAACGTACTTCAAAATCCTCTAACCAGGCATTACCAACAAAATTTCTCTTTTGGAAGTGATGGTCTCACTATATAGCTCCAGCTATCCTGAAACTCTACATAGACTAGGCTGGCCTATAATTCACAGAGGGGACCAGGACAGGGGGATCAGGTGCAGGGAGAGCAGGGGAGTGAATGGATTCGGCAGCGGAGGTAGGGTGGGGGTTGAGCTGTTTCTATAATGTGCCAGAGTCCTGGGGGGGGGGGGGGGGGGGGGGGGTGAGGGAGGCCCCAGGGAGTCTAGGGGGACAACTCTAGCTGAGTTGTCCCACTCCTAGCAGTGGGGAATATGGCACCTGAAGTGGTCCACTGCCTGTGGTCTGGCAGGGCTCCCAGTGGAGGAGCTCACCCACAAAACCTTTGACCCAGGATGTGTCCTGCCTGCAAGATGTGCAGGGACATGGATGTAGCAGAGATGGAGGGAGTGACTGACCAATGGCTGGCCCAGGTTGGGACCCATCCCATGGGCAGGAACCAATCCCGATGCTGTTAATGATACTCTGTCATACTTGCAGGCAGGAGCCTAGCGTAACTGTCCTCTGAGAAGCTCAACCCAGCAGCAGATGGAAACAGATTCAGAGACCTCCAGCCAAGCATTAGATGGAACCTGGGAAGTCTTATGGAGGAGCTGGGGGAAGGATTGGGAGCCCCAGAGGAGGATGGGTGCTCCACAGAAGACCACAGAGTCAACTAACCTGGACCCTTGGAGGATTCTCAGAGACTGAACCACTAACTAAAGAATGAGCACGGGCTGAACCTGGACCCACACACACATACTTGTGTGGCTTGGTCTTCATGTGGGTCCCCCAATAACTAGAATGGGTGTTGTCCTGAACCTGTTGCCTGCCTGTGGATTCCTTTCCTCTGGCTAGACCACCTTGTCTGGCCTTGGTGAGTGGTACTACTGTGTGACGTGATGTGCTGGGGAAGTGATGGGAGCTCCCCCTTTTCAAAGGAGAAAGGGAAACAGGAGGAGGAGCTGTGGGGGTTGGGGGGAGGGACTGGGAGGAGAGAGAGGCTGATATGGGGATGTGGAGTGAATAAATAAATAAATAAATAAATAAGTGAAAAAAATAAATAAATGAAAAGAAAAAAGACACAGTCTTACAATGTAGCTCTCTGGCTGGCCTGGAACTCACAGGAGATCTGCCTGCCTCTGCCTTCCTAAGCGCTAGAATCAAAAGCATACATCACTACACCAGGTCCCATATTTTTTAAAAAACATCTTTTTGGGGGATGAGGAGATACAGTGACTAAGAGCACTGGTTACTCTCCCAGAGGAACTGGGTTCAATTCTCAGCACCCATATGGCAGCACAAAACTGTATGTATGTATGTAACTCAAGTTCTACCGGATCCAACACCGTTCGTGCAGACCAAACAACAATGCACATGAAATAAAAGTAAGTAAATTATTTTTAAAAATCTTTTTGGTTTTTTGAGATAGGGTCTCATGTAGCTCAAACAGCCTCAAATTCTTCGTCTTCTGTCTACCAAGCGCTGAAATTACAGATATGTGTCGCCATATCAGATAAACAAACACACGGGGCTAGAAGCCAAATTCTGGACGTGGCACAGGCTTATACATCGCCAGACCGCAACAGCATTTGGAAGTGTTATCCTCCCCTTTTCAACAAAAAGGGATTCCTAGTTTTCTCCAGTGTTTTCAAGAACAGCGGGCAGCAAGCACCGTAGCTTACATCTGTAATACCAGGACTTGGGAGGCTGGGACAGAACTATCTCCAGCTCGATGCCTGGCTAAACATTTGGGTGAGCTAAAGGTCATTCCGGACTAGTGGGGGAGATCCTGTCTCAAAAAACAACGTCGGCAAAGGAACCTGTTTGAACTTCTACCTCTCTTTGTCTCCCTTCATAATCATCCTCTGTAAATGACAGTCACGGCAAAGTCCCTTGCCTTGACTTTTGATCAGGGGGCATAAGAATCAAACCAGTTTCTGCTCAACTCCCTTTACTGTTAGAATTTAATCAATGTAGGACCCTATGATAACCTATCTGTCCTTTCAACCCCCGGTCTCATCTCCGACTCATCTCCTTCCATCGAGGTCCACAAGTAGCTGCCTTGCTTTCCTCTAAAGGGATTCTTCCCTTAAATTTCTCTTCAAGAAGTTTCCCGGTCCTTTTCTTTCTGAGTCTGCTCTTCCTTCACAGCCGGCAGTGTCCCACATACAATGTAAAAATAACCTTTACGTCTCTATTTCTCCCTAAGAAGGACCCCGTGGAGCCCAGATACTCACGGATCTAGCCAAACCCCGAACCCCAGATCGCCCCAACAGCAGGAGGCAGCCTGGCCCAGACTACGGCACGGCCTCCAGATCTTGGCCGCAGACATCGCTACCGCCATCTTGGCTAACAACCACTCCTCCTTTCTCACTGGATAGACATGAGGCTGTCCCATCCGATGCCTTATTCAAATAGCAGCACCACTAAGCCAACACAGTATCTGCTTCCAATCACCTTGCGACAAAGACGCATAAATAAGTAAGGTGGCAATTTTATTCTCTAAAATTGCTCCAGTCGTCTGCTTGTAGTTGCTCCAATATCAGGCAATAAAAAGAACAACTTGACTTGAGCCTCCAGAGTTCAGGGCCGGGACCTTGGGCAAAATGGACCCACTCCAAGTCCCGCCCTCTATTCCCTGTTGTCCAATGGCTTTGCCAGAATTGGGAGGTGGAGGTGGGCGGAACCAGATTGTTAGTAAACGCTAGCCACGTGCTACGGCCAATTCGGGAGCGCCCAAGACTAGCGCATGCGCGGTAGGTACGCGGCGGGTAGGACTGAGCGCGCGGCTGAGCGGAAACTACGGTAGGAGCTGCAGCGCGCGTGGTCAGCGGCTATGGAGGGAGCAAAGCGTGCAGACGCCAAGGTACTCAGTGACACCGGAACAGAGTCCAGCCCTCGAACTCCAGTCTGCAGCCTCCGGCACTTTGCTTGTGAGCAAAACTGCTGTCCCGGCCAGATGGATCTGCTTCTTTTCTGCAAGGTACGACCTTAGCCAGGTTTAACTCAGCGCGCGCGCCATCCTCACCGAAGAAAGGGTTTTGAAGAGCGATTACTGTGTAGTGTGCAACCAAGTACGCCCACCTCCTTGAAGAACTTATTTCTAGACATTGAGTATACCCACCTCCTGACTCGAGAAGGAATGATTTAGCCAACCTGGTAAATACCTCTCGGAAGAAATTGAGGGCAAGACCACTCTCATAAGATAAAAAGCACTTCTGGATCCATACATCACCGGTTGAGGCTAAGGTGTTTATTTGCATAAATACCCTTTGAGAGAGACACATCACCACCAGTGATTTAAATATGATTACTGTGGCAGATGATATACCCAAGTAAATGTTCTTTGAATGGAGCGTGATCTTCCCAACCTGGGCTGACAAGTATCTCCTTTTCTCAGGTCCCATCGTTTGAGAAGAGTGCTTTTCCTTGGTATACATGTCTCATCAGTGTAAATGAATAGAGAGGAAAGAGAGGTCTCATGGCTGATACCTACACAACCCTATATCCTAGTCGGGCCAGCCAACTTTGAGAGGTCATGGGAGGGTGAGAAACTACTAGAGTAGACAGATGAAGGGGGCAGAGACGGAGTATCTGCTTCACAATTGAATGTGTTGACAGTGGCAAGTTGTGTTTGAGATGTTAAGCATTAATAAGCTGGAGTATTGCTTCTGGTGTGGTGTAGTGGTGGGTCAGAGAGAGCGACAAAAGACAGTTGAGACAACTCAGGCATTTTCCTGTGAAAGAATCAGATAGATGGGGCAAGAGTTGAAGACTGATGGGAGCTTAAAGAAGGCGATAACTGGCAGGTCAGTGTCGACACACGCCTTTAGTCACAGCACTCGGGAGGCAGAGGAAGGATCTCTATGAGTTCATGGCCAGCCTGGTCTATAGAGGGAGTTCCAAGACAGCCAGGAAACCTTGTCTTGGGAAGAAAAATTAAAAAAGGGGGGGGGGGGGCAACTCGGGCTGGAGAAATGGTTTGGTGGTTAAGAACAGTTATGGCTCTTGCAGAAAATAAAGTTCAGTTCCAGCACCCATTCAGCAGCTCTCAAGCACTTGTAACTTGGAGCCAGGAGATTGGAAGCCCTATTGTGGCCTCTGCAGGGACCCATACACACACACACACACACACACCAACACCACACTGAGAGAGACAGACATATGCATACATGCACACATACACATAGTTAAAAATAAAATAAATCCTAGGGTAAAAAAGGAGAATTTTTCCTGTAACCATGTCATAGAGACAGTGAGAAGGAAGAGACTCCCTTGCCTGCTGAGAGCACATTCCAGATAGCAGAACAGGAACGTAGCTCTAGTAAGCACCTGAGTCTAGTTGGGTCACCTCTGGTTTCAGATGTTGGAGTTAAGAGCATGTCCCATTGGGTTTCCTTGGAAAAGCACCCATAGATGTATAGTGTCCTCATCCCAGGCTGGCCCTCGGATACTTCGTATCTGTCCTTGTTAGGATTCTCTTGGTGTGATAAGGACCATGACAAAAAGCAACTTGAACTTGAGAAGGAAAGGGTTTGTTTGGCTTACATATCCTAAGTCCATTGAGGCAGGAACTAAACCATGAGGAGCCCTTGCTTTTCATGGCTTGTTCAGCCTGCTTTTGTATATAATCTAGGACCACCTGCCCAGCGGGGGCAGTGCCCACGGTGGGGGGGGCCCTTCCATATCAGTTGTTAATCAATAAAATGCCCCTACAGGGTCATGCAAGACCCTGTCTCAAGGAAAAAAAAAGAAAGAAAGAAAAAAAATGCCCCACACAATCTTACCTACAGGCCAGTCTGATGGCGGCAGTTCCTCAGTTGAGTTTCCCCTTTGCAGGTATGGCTAACTTACGCCAAGTTGACAAAATGCAAAGCAAGAGAAGTCACTAGCCAGCACAGTATCTTACCTTAAAAGCAACATAACTTAAAACACACACAACACACAAAACCTGATGGTACAAACCCCCTAATCCTAGCATTGGGGAGGCAGAGGCAAGAGGACAGTTCCTGCCAGGCTCACTCAGCTACATAGCATGGTCAGGGCCAGCTTTGGCCATATAGCACCTGATTTCAGAAAGTCCAACAAGTGAAAGCCCACAGAGCCCAGGAAGCTGTCTGTGTCGGCTTGCCATCCTGGTTTTCTGCTTTGGACTTTGCATAAATGCCCCACCACAGAGGGACATCCCTAAGCCCTTGTTTTTTTAAATTGTTGCTTTTTTTTTTCTTATGGATGTTACTGGTGCCTGAGAAGGACAGAAGAGTGTGATCTTGCCAAACCGTAGTTACAAATGGTTGTGAGCCATCTCTCCAGCCCCAACCTGTGATCCACTTGTACACATACATTTTATCAGTTTGGAGCTGTGCTGTGAAGTGTAGTGGGCATTGGGAGTTACAGTCAGAAACATGGAAACCGCTGTTGAGTGCAGTGCCTTCACATCATAGATGTCCTCTCTGAAGCCTGCAGACATTAGCAGAGTCACACAAGGTCTCCAGACCCATTCATAGCCACTCTGGGAAAGTGAGCAGAATTAACAACCCCCCCTCCCCCCAGACATCACAATCTTTTTGTTTGTCCTTTTAAAATGGTTTTTAGGAATATATTTTAATTATATCTAATAAAGGATTTCTGTTTGATCGGCTTATGAGATGGTGTCATGTAGCTCAGGGTAGCCTCAAACTTAGCATGGGACAAGGAAGAAATTGATTTCCTCATCCTCCTGTCTGTCTCCCAAACACTAGGATATGTATGTGCCTGCATGGGTGACAGCCGTGTTTGTGTGTGCCCCCTCAATCATAAACAACAGAAGAGGGTGTCAATCCCTTGGAGCTGAGTTACATGGTAGCTGTGAGCACCTGATGTGGGATGCTGGGAACTGAATTCTAGTCCTCTGGAAGAGCAGTGTGCGTGTTCACACATACACACACACCAGCCATTTCTGCAGCCCAGCTACCTCTAAAAATTCACCAGTGACTGGTGTGTGTGGGAAGCTCTGTACCTCCTGGCCAGCATCCTATATGTTTCAAGTAAACTATCCTCTTTAAAGTTGGTGTTTATTTCATCTCCTTGTGTGATGCTGGGAGACTCAGGGCCTCCTGCTTTTGTGAGCCACAGTCACCTGATCTTCACAAAATGCCATGAGGAAGGTCCTTCCCCGCTTAAGTGGTGATCCCTGCTTGAAGATGAGAGCAGAGGAAAGAAGTGCTAAGGGCAACACAGAGCAGCCAAGGCCTCCCTCTTTCCCCAGGTGATACCTCTGTCCTGGCTGGAGTCTACGGGCCTGCTGAGGTGAAGGTCAGTAAAGAACTCTTCAACAAGGCCACCCTTGAAGTGATCCTGAGGCCAAAGATCGGGCTGCCCGGTAACTGACTCCACTGAAACCCCCAGATATCCAGTCTGTCTGGACCGCATCTGACTCCTCGATGCTTGCTGTGTCCACTGCCCTGCTCTCCTCCCTCTTTGCCCAGCTTTTGATTCTGCTGCACCGGAATGGAATCCAGGCGTCATGCCTGCTAGGCAGGTGCTCTTCCAGGAAGCCAGTCCCAGGCTGTCCGGGGTGGATCCCAGTCAAGCCCTCTGCTGCTGAGCTCTGGAGCCTCACTGGTGGGCTCCAGGCAGGCATTCTAGCCCTGAGCCTTTAGCCATTCTAGCCATTAGCCTTTTCCTAGTAAATTTAAGGCTATATGGCTAGGCCATGTAGCCAGCCCTGTTAGCGTTTTTGAGACAGGGTCTCAAGTCCTCTGAGCTGGTAGTAAGCTCTCTTTGTAACCTAGGCTGCCCTCAAATTCGTGATCCCGCTGCCTGAGCTTCTCAAGTCCCAAGATAACAAATCTGTACCACCAGAGCCACCCTCTCTTAAGCCACTTCGTTGTCTCCTTTTCTTTCTTCTCGTCTCTGCCTTCCTCTCCCAGCTCCCATTGTTTTTCTATCCTGTTACTACATCTCCCCATCTGTTGTGGGATGGGCCTGCTCTGATGGAGTAGATACGGTCAGTAGGACAGGACATGAGCACTTCTGGGTATTCTTCCTTTTGTGGCTGGCTGGTGGACCCCTAGCCAAGGTTGGCCATAGCAGGAGTTACTCAGAAACTTTCAGACTCGCCCGCTTTCTCCTGGGAATATGTACACCATCCCGAGCTGAGGCTGATGGCCCCTTCCTGAAGTCTCCCTCCAGAGGCTGGATCGAGCAGAGCAAGATGACGGGGTGGAAGGAAGAGAGCCTGACAGCTTCCCGTCTCCACAGGCGTGGCCGAGAAGAGCCGGGAGCGACTCATCAGGAATACATGTGAAGCAGTGGTTCTAGGGGCCCTGCACCCCCGTACCTCAATCACCGTGGTACTGCAGGTGGTGAGTGACGCTGGCTCTGTATCCTTCTCTCTCCAGGAAGTGCCCAGAACCTCCCGCTGTGGCTTCCGTTCTGGTGATGTTGTAAAGTACCCTCAGCCACCCAGGACCTGTGCCAGGCAGTAGCTCATACAGAACACAAAAGAAGGCCATGGCCACCAGATGGTTCAGTGGCTAAAGGTGCTTGCTGCCAAGTCTGACGCCCTGAGTTCAATCCCAAGGCTCATAAGGTAGAAGGAGAGAACCAACTCCCATACGTTGTCCTCTTACTCTCATGTGAGCACAGTGGCACACACTTGCCCATGAACACACACAAATAAATAAATGTGATTTTTTTTTTTTTTTTTAATTAGCCAACAGGGGTTCCGGTGTGCTGCTGGGCCCAGCTCTGAGCACCTCACAATGTTAAGTCATTCAGTTCTCACAGGACCTGAACTGGGTAGCACTGTGATTCCTGTGCAGATTCCAAGGCATGGGCTCTGGCTCTCTGATTCAAGAGCTTCAGCATGTGTGTTTCTCACGTAGCCTTGTTTCAGGTGAGGAGAGGGGCACAGTGTTTTGTCCAGGGGAACAAGGTGGTAACAAGAGCGGGACTCAAGCTCAGGCACGTCCCACCTCAGAGCCTAAGCCAGTGACCTCTTCTCTGCACTTGCGCGTGAGTTTCTGACTCTCTGCTGGGGGGACAACAAGCAGGCAGAGTGGGCATTATTAGCTCCATGATCTGGCACAGTAGCTAGATTCCCAGGGGGTGGGCCTAGCTTTGCCAGGTCTTTCATATGTGACTCTGGGAGACCTCTCTCTTTGATCCTGTTGCACTAACGATACGTGGTACATCTATTGCCTACCATTATCCCATCTCACATGGGGATACTGAGACTTAGAGAAAACCAGTTGATCGCATAGCTGGGCGAGGGGTGGTGAGGCCCAGTGTGGAGCAGCGGCAGCCACTTGGAGCCAGAACCACTTAACCACCTTGCCACACTGCCGCTCTGTGATCGGTCAGTAATGTCTGCCAGGGCAGCAGCAGGTCAAGGGAAGTATGAGTGTGTTTAATGGCCAGCCCCACAAAAGACACTCTCCTTAACCAGTCGGTGATGTGTAGCTCCTGGCCTGTTGCCTGAATGCTGCCTGCATGGCACTGGTGGATGCAGGCGTGCCCATGCGAGCCCTCTTCTGTGGGGTCACCTGTGCCCTGGACTCGGATGGAAATCTCACGCTGGACCCCACGACCAAGCAAGAAAAGGTAGGCGCAGAAAGTTGACGTTGGTGAAGGGCTGCAGCTAGGCGCGCACCCTAACGTGTCAGTTGGCTTGTGTGCCCTGACACATTTGGCAGGTTTGCTGTGTTCACCAAGGGTCATTCAGCTTTAAGTGCTAGAAACACAACTTAGACTCGCACAAGCCAGAAAAGAAACTGGCATTTACTCCCAAACCGTAGAGCAGAGCTCCGGTTTTTATGCCCTATGCTGGGACAATGGCGACGATAGGGAAACCTGTTCTCTGCACTTCACGTGAAGGGATTTGACACCAAGGAGCCAGAGGAGCAGGGTGTCGATGGGGAGAAGAGACAGGAACCCTAGCAGGGTCAAGGTCTGTTACAGATGCAGGCACATAAAAAAAAGTGCCATGTTCTGTCCTGGCTGTTACTTCACCTCTGGCTTTTTGCTGCAACTGCTGCCGTCAGTGGGAACCGGGATGCTCGTCCGGAGGCTTCCCGGGTTCCCATCAGATAACCAGGAAAGCGGAGTGGCAAGAGAGCCATGGGATTGCCTTGCCTGTGTAGGACAGAGTGAGGAAGGATGGTGGAGAGGCAGCCGGGAAATGACCAGCACTGAATTCCCCTGTGGGACCGGGAAACTGGTCAGAATAAAGACATGAGCAAAGAAGTAAACAGTTACCTAGGAATGGTTTGGTGTGTAGACAGACAGCCGCAGTTGACCAAGAGACTAAGGGTCTGGTTACTCTTTTTTGGGACCGGCTGAGATCTTAGAAAGGAGGGTCCCTGGATACTTACCAGCCTTCTTCCTCTTGCACCTAGGAGGCCCGGGCCATCTTGACCTTTGCTCTGGAAAGCGCGGACCAGAAGCTGCTCATGTCCACCACCAAGGGGCTCTACTCTGATGCCGAGGGTACCAGCGTGGGAGCGGAGCACAACCCAGAACCGTTTCTCCTATCAACATAACATCCTTTCCCAGCTCAAAGCAAGCCTCTCTTTACATCCCCGCTGTGTGATAGAGGGGGAAGGGCACATTTTCAGGGCTTAATTCTTGAAGTTCCTGCATGGCATGCACAGGGTTCTGAGCCACAAGTTTAATCTCAGCACTCAGGAGACAGGCAGGCATGGTTCTGAATTCAAGGCCAGCGAAGGCAAACTTGTGAGATCCTGTCTTTAAAAAGAGGGAGCTTCAAGCCGGGCGGTGGTGGCGCACACCTTTAGTCCCAGCACTTGGGAGGCAGAGGCAGGCGGATCTCTGAGTTCGAGGCCAGCCTGGTCTACAGAGTGAGTTCCAGGACACCAGGGCTACACAGAGAAACCTGTCTCGAAAAACCAAAAAAAAAAAAAAAAAGGGAGCTTCTTTGTAGCGTTTTAAAGGAAAGCCTGAAAGATGAGCTCAGAAAACAGGTTCAGCTCAAATGAAGTGGTCCCCAGTTGTCAGCACACAACAGTGCCATCTAGAATTCTGTGCTCCCAAATGGTCTATGCCTGTATTTCTTCTGATTTAGATCTCTCATTTCATGACTCTTGAGGTCATTTGAGTTGGGCTCGGGGGCTCACAGCTGTGATCAAAGCACTTCAGAAGCCCGGGCAGAAGGATTGTTGTGAGTTCCAGACCAGGCTGGACTATGTAGTAAAAACTTGTCTCCCAAGCAGAGGCTCTAGATAGATCTGTCTAGTCACTTCAGCAGGCCATGAGGCAGGAGACTTGCTAAGTTCAAGATCATCTTGAGATATATATATATAATTCCAGGCCAACCTGAGCTACATAGCTAGATCCTGTCTCAAACAAACAACAGCAAAAAAAAAAAAAGATTTGAAGGTTAAAGGATCACGCCTCTATTTCTCAGGATCTCCAACTCACTGAGTTCTCTCAAGGCGTGAGGATTCTGATCTCGGGAATTTGAGGTCCTGTTGCTCTCAGAGTGTGGTCCCAATGCCCTTACTCTCTTTTCATTAAGAAGAAAACTCAGGGGCTAGGAAGGTGGTTCTAAATTAAAAACTCTTATTGCCAGTCCTAACCACCTGACTTCAGTCCCCAGGACCAACATGGCAGAAGGAGAGAACCAACCCCTTCACCGAGTTCATTCATCTCCACAGGGCGTGTTCGTGCGCTGCGGTTTAGATACTGAAAGGAGGGGAGCAGGCTTGAGGATGTGGCTCTATTAGTAGAGGGTTTGTCTCACATGCGTGAGACCCTGGGCTCCGTCCCCGGCACCATATAAAGCCAGGTGGAGTGCTGGGCTAAGGAGACTGGGCAGGATGATTGTTGCGGCCACTGTGTTGGGGTGGGCGTTAGGTGGTAGGGAAGGGATGGCCAGCGTGATGGTAAGGAGTAGTAGGAGAGGGGGGAGGTGCTAGACTTGGGGTTGACTCTGCTCTCCCTCCCAGCTCCAGCAGTGTCTGGTTGCCGCCCAGGCCGCCTCACAGCACATCTTCCGCTTCTACGGGAATCACTGCAGAGGCGCTACTCCAAGAGCTGAGACAAGCCAGGGTGGGGCGCCCGGCCACCACGCCCACCGCCTACCGTATCTTCCAGTCCTGCCGCAGCAGGGGCTCCTGTGCCAGGCCGGGAGGGGGCTTAGGGACATTCTAGGCCTGGGCACAACCCTCCTTTCTCAGGATACTATTAAAAAGGGCTCACCTGTATTGAGTGAGTCAATAGCCACCGATTCTGGTTGTCTGGAAAATACTCATTCAACGTGCCTGCTTGGTGCCAATAAGTTGCAGTGAACAAGAGACCTGGGTCCCATGTCCCAGGATAAGATATGGGTGTGGTGGTGTGAGCCAGTAGTCCTTGGTGCTTGGTAGAGGTCATTCCCACTGCGTAGTGAGTCTGAGGCCATCCTGAGCTACATGAGACCATCTTTTAAAAAGAAGGTAATCTGGAGAGATAGCTCAGCCATTAAGATCACTTACTGTGCTTACAGAGGACCTGAGGTCAGTTCCTGGTACCTACATCAGGCAACTCATACCAGCTTTAACTCAGCTGCCATAGGATCAGACCTCTTCTGGCCTCTGGGCACTCCTGCACACACAGAGACAAAATTAAGTCTAAGGGGGGGTGGGGATGGGGCACATTCTGCATCAGGATGCCTTCACAGAGTAGAACAGCTGAGGATATCCCTGAAGTAGGAAAGTGGGCGAGCTCTTGGGTGACGAGGGAGAGAACACCAGCGGTCCAGGCAGGAGGAAAGGGAAGAAAGAGCTAGCCACATGGGCTGGGGGACACATTACATCCGGCACCTCCATGAAATGGGACTGGTATAGTCCTCA
The DNA here is from genome assembly GCA_021653895.1 of Mastomys natalensis. Classification (NCBI taxonomy): domain Eukaryota; kingdom Metazoa; phylum Chordata; class Mammalia; order Rodentia; family Muridae; genus Mastomys; species Mastomys natalensis. The sequence continues at coordinate 124,885 of JAJTUV010002353.1, forward strand.
TCTAAAGATGACACAAACGAGCCAGGTCGCTGTGAGATCAGCAGCTAGCCTACAGAAGACCACAGAGCCATGAGACTCTGGTTCCAGTGCCCTGGCTATTGAGGGTAACAGCATTCTGGGAGTACCCCATATGTAAACAAGCTACTGGGGCCCAGTGTGCTGGTGTGCCTACACACTCCTGGGCACCAAGGGGGCTGGAGTTAAGCATTTGGGAATGTCTGTGAGGATTAACTCCCACAGCCCATCAACATGAGGCCAAATCAGTAGGTTGGTCAGTTTCCAGGATGGGCCTCTTCTGCCCTGTACTTCACACGCTAGACCTAGCTCACACACCATTACCCCCATGGACAGGTGTCTTCACTCCTGTGCGGGAGTCTTCAGCTTGGGGTTTCACTCTCAGCTGGACGGAATGCTAAGTAGAAAAGTGTCGTCTTCCTGCAAGATCCATCCCGTGGCGTGTAACAACCAAAACCTTCTTCCTTATTGCCTGATGTTATTAGGCTCTGGGCAGACGGTTCACTTACTTGGTCCTTAAGGATTCTCCTCTTACATAGCTGGGCAGTGGTGTACATACACCTTTAGTCTTAGCGCCCAGGAGGCAGAGGCAGGCAGATCTCTGGTTTGGCAAGTCCCATTCTGCAGGGAACCCAGGGACTTGGTTGAAGTGAGTTTGGGGAGTTACTTGGGAAGGTAGATTTATGATCTCTAGATGGTTTGACCTATCCGGTTTTCTCTAAGAAAAGGAAAAGAAGTTTCCAGAGGGAACAATGTTCACATCGAGGAACCAAGGTACAATTTATTGATCCACTTTTGTTTGTTTTGGTGGCTCTTAACTTACTTATTTGACTTTTCAAGACAGTCTCAACTGTGTAGCCTACTGACCTGGAACTCTCATTGTAGACCAGGCTGCCCTTGAACTCACAAAGATCTTCTGCCTCTGCCTCCCAAGTGCTAGGCAGTAAGGGATATGCCACCACACCAGCAGCTGGCTTTGGATGTGAACACAGGGTCTTGTGAATTCTGAGCAAGCCCTTTACTGTTAGGCCATGCCCCAGCCCTCTTCACCACCACAGCCAGCCCCAGACTGGGTCTCTGTAGCCCTGGCTGTCCTGAAATCCCCTCTGTAGACCAGGCTGGCCTCAAACTCAGAGATACACCTGTCTCTGCCTCCCAAGTACTGAGAGTGCCAGCTTCACATTTTTAGGTTGAGTCAGTCTCCTTAAATTGTTAAGGCAGGCTCTCTACCCCACAGTACTAGGGATTAAACCAAAGACCTAGGATATGCTAGGTCCTACCTGTTCTACCTACATGTTCTACCACTAAGTTCATTCCCAGTCCCCCAGGCCAGCTTGAACTTGTATCCTCTTCTTCTGGCCTCTTGAGCCAGAACATGGCTCCCAGGTCCTTCTCTACCACCAGTTTTCCTTTCTGTTGATTATGGACTACTGAATAGTTCCTCCATCTGCTGTGGAAGAGCTCAGAGGCAGGCAAGAAAGACACACACACACACACACACACAATCCACAAGTAAAACCTTGTCCTGTTTTGCAGAAGAGGCAAGTTCATGAAGTCATTTGGTCTAGGGTCACACAGCTACCAAGCCAAGTCTCTAATTCTTCTCTGATGGCTGTAAAGAAGAAAATGCTGTGACATACCACCTCAAGCTCTGAGGTCTAAGGCCAGCCACAGCCAGCTAATCTAGCCAGTCCCTCCTGCTCTCAGATACTCCTACCTGTCCACCCTGGACACACCCAGACACAGACAGACTCTGGTTTGGCTTCAGAGTATCTTTAATCTCTCACATTGCTTCCTTCTGGATAGGGGTAGCCAGGAAAGGGAGGGTGCCTCCAGCTGACTCATTTCTGGGTGATGTGGTCCTCGCCGTCACCACTGTTGCACCAAGATCATTCATTCTGCTCACGGGTCTGATGGTCCTCTGGCCTCTGCATTCACAGTGGGGGCCGAAGGGCAACTAGGGCGGGTCTCGGGAGGCAAGGTAGGCAGCCAAGGTCACCAGGGCAGCCGCATATGTGCAGAGGCCCAGCCCCACGGCAAGGACCCCCAGCAGGAGAGCTCGGCGGGAGGCAGCCCTGCCCCTTGGACGTCCCCCTTGGCCCAAGCCTTGTTGGTCTGTAGAGGCAGTGGGCAGTGGTAACCAAAGTGGCCCCTCACCCTCCATTCTGCCTCCTGTGGCTCGCCCCCCTTCCCCCACCCAGTATGACTAATCAGTTTGTCTATTCCCAAACCAGGGTTGGGACAATAATAGTTGCTGGGTATTTAATGAAAGAATGTATTACACAAGTGGTGGAGCACACCTTTAATCCCAGCACTGGAAGGCAGAGGCAAGCAGATCTCTTACGTTGTTTAAGGCCAGCCTGGTCTGCAGGGTGAGTGCCAGGACAGCCAAGGCTACACAAAGAACCCTGTCTGGGGGATTTCCAGATGCCACTATTGTATGCCAGTATCTTATTGTTGATTTACACAATAAACCCAAGAAAGGTCTTGTTCCCATTTACTGAGGAGAGAAACCTATAGGGCATTCACTAGCTTCCATAGTCTTATAAAGGATAAAATGAAGATGATTCCAAGTTCTTCACCACCACTCCGCATTCATGAAATGTGTCTTGGTTTTCCTCCAGTTTCCTTCCTTCCTTTGTTTTTATTTTTATGTTTGGTTGTTTTGACACAAAGTCTCAGGTAACCCAGGCTGGCCTGGGGTCCTTTGTAGCCAAGGATAACCTTGAGTTTAGATCACCCCGCCTTCGTCTCTTACGTGTTGGTCATCAAACCCAGCCCTCCAAGCAGGCCCGGTGAGCACTCTGCCGACCAAGCTGCATCCTCGGCCATGTTCTTTTGTGGTTTGGATTCTTTGGAGACAAGATCCTAGTTTGTAGCCAGGTTGGCCTTGAAACTCCTCAGCACTCCGAATACTGGGATTACAGGCAGTCACCACCACCACATCTGGTCACACCTATGTGTTTCTATGTGGAGGCTTCTCTCCAGCCCTGCCCCCACTGCCTCAAGCATAGCATGGCCCCTCACATGCCTGGTTTTTTTTTTCTTTTTTTTTCCCTTGAGCCAGCACCCTCCCAGTCCCAAACACAGACTAACCTTGTGAGCCAGACAGAAGGCAGCAATGCCCACAGGCCAAAAACAACACAGCACAGAGAACACCGCCAGGCGAGGTGGTCGTGGGGAAGAAGTGGAGAGAGCCGGTCGCCCCCATCATAATCTGAGTCACTGTCACTGGATGATGTGTCCTGTGAACAGGAGAGAGCATATGTGGTGATCCTTACCCATCTTCTCTCCCCATTACCCCCATAGACCACTGCTTCCTTGGGGCCTTCCCAGAGACTTCTCCGTCCCCTGGGTCCCTTGGAGGGGAGACAGTGGACTCTGAGGGTCTCCAGAGAGACCCACCCCCAGGGTGCTGAGTTCATTCTCAAGGATCCAACTATGGGAAGATCCTTAGAATCCCTGAATGAAGACATCTGAAGTGGGGGCAGACTTTACCTTGGGTCTGAGAACGTGCAAAGAGTTAAAAATGTTCCAGGGCTCTGAATTGTTAGCACAAACCTGCCTTCCAGAAATGGTTCTAAAGCCAAGTGTACTTAGAAATCCCGGCATTCTGGATGTAGAGGCAGGAAGATCAGGAGGCCTGCCTGGGTTACAGGAGACCTGTCTGGAAAAAATAAGCACAAAGCAAACAGAATCTGCCACTGATATCTCCAGGCAGCTCATCAGGAGCAAGCCAAATCCTCTCTGGGAAAAGGGGACCTTCATTCTAGGCTTCCAAATAATTGATCTTAAAAATATTTTTTTTTCAAACAAAATGACCAGACACAAAGTCAAATATACCATACACAAATGTCAAACAGGAACTCAGAGGTGCAATACAGTTGTCAAAGTCTTTGATGCTAGGAACAGTCAGAGTCAGTCACTACGTGTGGCGGACTGTTTTCAACCCCACGTACTTGTTTTGATTTTAGACATTTTAGTCTTTGTTTCTCTGTAGCCCCAGGCTGTTCTTTAAAGAAGATGTATAGTCCAGCTGTCTGAAACCATTCTGCTTCAGCTTCCCCAGTGTCAGAATTATGGGTACACACTATTTATTTTTATTTATATGAGTACACTGCAGCTATCTTCAGACACACCAGGAGATGGCATCGGATCCCATTACAGATGGTTGTGAGCCACCATGTGATTGTTGGGAATTGAACTCAGGACCTCTGGAAGAGCAGTCAGTGCTCTTAACAACTGAGACATCTGTCCAGCCTCCCCATCCTCCTTTTTTTTAAGACAAGGGCTCTACCATATAGTCCTGGCTGTCCTAGAACTCACTATGTATACCAGGCTGGCCTTAAACTCAACAGAGATCTACCTGCCTCTCCCTCCGGAGTTCTGGCATTAGAGGCATGCGCCAAAACCCCTTTGCTCCAAATAATCTTTTGATGTGACTCTGATGTTCCTCCCCTTGAATCTGGGCAGGTTTGCAACTCACTTGGCAGAATATGACATAAAGTCATTCAATAAGTTTTTTTTTTTTTTTTTAAAGAAAAAGTGACAAAAATCAAGTCTGGTCCAGAGGACTGACATTTCAAGTCCTGTCAGGACGATAAGTGAGTTCAAAGTCAGCCTGGGCAACTTAACAAGACCCCACCTCAAGTAAAATGGGAAAAGCAGGGTGCTGGCACCTACCTCTAACTCCAGCTCTCAGGAGGCAGAAGCAGGAGGGACAGAAGTTCAAGGTCATCTTCATTTACAGGATGAGTTTGAGGCTAGCCTGGGCTACATGAAACCGTCTCACAAAAGACACAAACCAGGTGGAGTGGCATAGGCCTGTATTTTCAGTCACTCTGGCTGAGGCAAAAAGACGAGTGTGAGCTGAGAAGTTCAGGCTGGCATGAATATCAGGCCTTGTCTCAGAGAAGATAAATGTTAAAATGTAAAATGACGTGTTTCATAATATGAGGAAGGAATATGACCTTATAAAAATGACTACTACTTTTAATCACAGCACTCAGAAGGAAGAGGCAGGAAGATCTCTTGAGTTTCAAGACAGCCTGGTCTACACAGAAAAATCCTGTCTCAAAAAAAAAAAGTAACTTTACGATGACCGTGTTGGCACCAACCTGTAACTCCAGCATTCTTGGAGGCTGAGGTAGAAGGATGAAGAATTTAAGGCCAGCCTGAGAGATATACAGACTCTGTCTCAGAAAAGGGGGGGCTGGGGAGATGGCTGAGTGGTCACTGCTTCATAACTCCAGCTCCAGGGGATCTGAATAGTGGGAAATGTGTTCCTTACCGGCACATGTGCGCAAAGCACGTGCACACGAGCGCGCGCGCACACACACACACAAACACACTTAAAAATAAGGGCTGTAGAGATAGCTCATTGGTTACGGGAGCTGGCAGAGGATCCAGGTTGGATTCCCAGCACCCACCCTCATGGTGGCTCACAACTCTCAGTTAACACCAGTCCCAAGGGATCTAGTGCCCACTTCCAGCCTCCACAGACATTGCATTATACAATGCACAGATAGGCAAGCAAAACACCCACACACATAAAACGTTTTAAACTAATAAAATTAAAAAAAAAAAATCTGAGCCGGGTGGTGGTGGCGCACGCCTTTAATCCCAGCATTTGGGAGGCAGAGGCAGGCGGATCTCTGAGTTCGAGGCCAGCCTGGTCTACAGAGTGAGTTCCAGGACAGCCAGGGCTACACAGAGAAACCCTGTCTCAGAAAAAAAAAAAAAAAACCCGAAATTAAAAGATATTCTAAATTGGTGGGAGGGGAAGCAGGGAGATAAGTCAGCAAGTAAAGCCACTGGCCGCTGAGCCTAATGACCTGGCTCCGGAATGCTGTCCTCTGACCTCTACACATGTACCCTGGCCTCACTCCAGACAGAGCATGCACACACAAAGAAATGTTAGGTTTAAAAAAAACGTTAAAGACTTTAACTTGAAAAACTCGGTCAACAGAAGCCAGGTGTTTATGGATTTCTGGAAAGAGAAGCAGTCAGGTCGGAAGGAAGACAGCACACAAAGATTAAGGAACAAGGTTGAAGTCTGAAGAAAAAGAAAAGAAAAAAACAATCTGCACTTGGGAGACAGGACCAGGTAGATCTCTCAGAGTTCAAGGCTGGCCTGGTCTACATAGAGAGCTCCAAGTCAGCCATGGCTGCACAGAGACTTGTGAGACTCCCAGTCAGTCCTTAACAGTCAAGAGACTCCAGACCCAGGGAGATACCTCTACCATCAGCCTGATGCTCCTACCTCAAGGTCAGGGGTCTCAGGCTCCCCCAGGCCAGCGCTCACTGAAGGAAGAGGGGGGAGAAGGAGCTGCCAGCCTCTCGAGGACTCTGCAAAGATAGGTTCTGGGAAGGGGGTTCCCAGCTCTGGCTTCTCAGACTTAGGAGCCAGGAGGTCACAGGTTATGCTTGCAGGCAGTAAGGGCTGCTGGAGCTCCTGTATGCTGGAGTTGTCCATGGTTGTGGAGGCTGTGGTAGAGGGTCCTGGAGACAGGAGGAAACAAATGCAAACTTCAAAAGTCTTGCCTTCATCCATCACCCATCCGTCTGCCTGTCAGCTTTGGACAGAGGAGCGAGCTCAAAACATCTTCTATTCATTTTACAAATAGAAAAACAGACTTTGAGACTAGAAAGGGGGTTACCTCTCCTCTCTCTCTCTTCCTCTCTCTCTCTCCTCTCTCTCTCTCTCTCTCTCTCTCTCTCTGTGTGTGTGTGTGTGTGTGTGTGTATGCCCTTAGGGCTGGAGAAATGGTATTTAGGTGCACTGGCTGCTCTTCCAGAGGGCTCAGGTTCAATTCCCAACACCCACATGGTAGCTCACAACTGTCCAGTTCCAGGGATCCAACACCCTCACACAGACATACATGCAGGCAAAACACCAATGCACATAAAATAAAAATAAAGCATTTAAAAAATTATACACCACTGGGCAGCATGCACCTTTAATCCTAGCACTTGGGAGGCAGAGGCAGGTGATCTCTGTAAGTTCCAGGACAGCCTGGTCCACAAGGCAAGTTCTAGGACAGCCAAGGACATACAGAGAAATTCTTTCTCGAAAAACCAAAAACTAAATAAAAATTACATACCTGTTGCACGATCATTGTAAACCATGTCTTACACATGTTTGTCACATGAACTGTCTCCTCCCTCTCTCTCTTTCTCTCTTCTCCCCTCCCTCCCTCCCTCCCTCCCTTCCTCCCTCCCTCCTTCCCTTTCTCCCCTCCTTCCCTCCCTCCCTCCCATCCTAGGCTCACAGGTTCACAGCCTTCCTCCTATAATGCACACATCCATCCTCACCCACAGTGACCTAGGAACTCCACCCTAGTCCACACACCCCTGAGGTAGAGGGTCCTTTACACTCCAGGGCCACTGTCACCCATCCCCTCTCAAAGTAAACCCACCCACACCCACACCCTGTCGTCTGCCAAAGGTCTCCTTGAGCACACGCTGCAAAATGAAAGAGGCTCCCTTCAAAAGCCTGTCTGAGGCCGGCAACGTTCTTACGTATCCTTATGCATCCCTGAGCCTCCTTGCACAATCCGGTCCTTACCGTTGCTGCATCTGAAACCGCAAACACCTCACCACGCAAAAAGCCCCACCGCCACGCTTCTCAGCTCTCATCCTTTCCATTGCACACCTGTCCGGCTCAACCGGTGTCGCACCTTGCCCCACACATCTCCCCACTGACCTTAGCTCTCCAGCATATGTACTGTTCACACTCAACCAGAAAGATCTTTCTCGTTCTACGAATCCCCTGCCCAGGTCATTCCAAATCTAATGCAGGTCTCTGCCAAAGGTTCGCCCCCATCCTTTCCTCGCCCCCGCAACGCCAGGACGCTAGGGGAGGAGCAATGTCCCATCTATTCTCACCGGCCACGGCCAGACGCCCGACCTCCTTGGGTCTCGCAGGGCACCCACCTTACCCTGCCGCCCAGAGATGGGCAAACCTGAACCAGAGATCGGGAGTCCGGCGTACCCTGCGCAGGATCTGAGAGCTGCTGAGCTGTGCTTGGATCTCTGCGCCCCAGCCCCGCAGCGCGCTGGGGAGGAGAGAGGCAGGGCAATAGCTCCAGACTCCTCCCCTCCGCGGCATCCGGGAGGGGGCCTTGAAGGCTCCTCAGACTCTGAGGGTCCCAGAACCAGCAGCGTCTCCCTTAAGGAGACTGAAACCTGTTGGTTGGAACATGGCTGGACTCCACTTTCCTCACCCAAAAAGATGGCCCAACAACAACAACAATAATAATAACTACAGCTTTGTGCCTTGTTCTAAGAGGTGCTTTAAATATACACAGCCACAGAACAATTCTAAGAAGCACGGTGTATGGTTCTTTTTTTTTTTTTTTTTTTTTTTTTAATAAGACAGCAAAGAGGCACAGAGAGATGAAGTAACTGGTCTGAGAACACAGCTTGTTCAATGAATGCAGATGCTACCCCTGGCCCGGTGTTGATTGTATCCCTTCAATTTGCAGATAAGGAGCCTGAGGCCAGGACACAGGCTCCTGTGCTGACATAAATGGAACCAGTGCCAACAGAATGTAACCCACGGTAGAATTCGTTGCTGGCCCCAGGGGAAGGAAGAAGCTGAGTTAGGAAGCTTGAGTGAAGCTTCCGAGGACAGAGGCCGAGGAATGGTCTAAGATGAGATAAGCATCCTTCAAGTGACATGTGTCCATGATTCATGGTTGTGCTCTCTGCATGTGTGAACTTTGGACCATAGATAGCCTCATCTCTCTAAATCTGAATTCCTTCATCTGAAAACTCAGGACATATGCCCAGCCTCCTAGATGTGATGACATACAATTAAATTTTTTCATTACATTTATTTTGTGTGGTACACACATGCTATATAAAGGAAGCATGTGTAGAAGTCAGAGGACGACTTGTAGGACTTGATTCTTTTTCTTCCACCAAGTATGTTCTTGGGATCCAACACAGGTTATCAGGCTTAGCGGCAAGCCCCCCTTTCCCGTGAGTTATTTCGACAGCCCAACATATGGATTTAACTTAGATGTGACAACAAATGCCCACACATTTACCCAAAGCCTGGCAAAGTAAGCGTGGTGAACAAGTGTAATGTGTTTACCATTTTATTATTCATAATTCATGTCCGTTCAACTGAAGAACTCTCATGTCCTCCAAGACATCCCCCTCCTTCAGGGAGCTCACCCAGCTTGCACTGCCTTCCTTTCCTGCAGCCCTCCATCTGGCTAGACGGGAGGATTCCCCCGGCCTGATGTGGGGCCGTGGAGTTCCCTAGCTCTAGGGTGCCAGGGAACTTTGCCAAGAGTCCAAACACTCAAGCTGGCACGGGCCCCACTCCCAGAGAGAGCAGATGGCGTCTGGGAGCACGCTTAAGCTCAGTCTGAGTTTTCTGGCACGGAGACCCACGGGAGGGATAATGCCAGGGGCAAGGGCCAGGATGGTTTCACCAGAAGGTATTTACTAGTTCCTTCCCTTGCTCTAGTTGTCTTTTACACCATGTAAAAAACTGCTAACCTCTTCCGTTTGCATGCCGCTCCTGCCTGCTCCGTCAGCGTCCGCTCCAACCGGGCTGGGATTTATTCTCTTTTGTTCAGGGATGTGTCTTGGGCCTGAAAACAGTGCCTGGCACAAAGTACACCTCCTTTCAGACTCAGGGGATGAGGGTATGAACTCCTACCAGTCTCATTTTTCCATCAGACCACTGGGCTCAGTGACACCCCATCCTTCTTGCCCTCCTAGTGAATTCCGATCAAGTTAGAACCATGGTCGCCATTATTAGCCTTGAAGAGTCTCCCCAGTCTACCTCTTTAGGAGGCCAGGAAGGCCTGGGGTTTATTGTTTTATTTTGTGACAGGCCTAGAATGTGGGGGGGGGGGGGGGGGAGGGGGAGAGGGGAGGGAGAGAGAGAGAGAGAGAGAGAGAGAGAGAGAGAGAGCACTATGCTAGAGAATCCAGGACCTCCTGCATGCTAATAGGCAACTGTACCTTAGTCACTTCCTCAATCCCTTATTGGGGGATTCTAGGCAGGGGCTCTACCACTGAACCCCGCCCACAGCCCCTCACTGGGGGATTCTAGGCAGGGGCTCTACCACTGAGCCACGCCCCCAGCCCCTCACTGGGGGATTCTAGGCAGGGGCTCTACCACTGAGCCACGCCCCCAGCCCCTCACTGGGGGATTCTAGGCAGGGGCTCTACCACTGAGCCACGCCCCAGCCCCTCACTGGGGGATTCTAGGCAGGGGCTCTACCACTGAGCCACGCCCCCCAGCCCCTCACTGGAGGATTCTAGGCAGGGGCTCTACCACTGAGCCACGCCCCCAGCCCCTCACTGGGGGATTCTAGGCAGGGGCTCTACCACTGAGCCACGCCCCTAGCCCCTCATTGGGGGATTCTAGGCAGGGGCTCTACCACTGAGCCACGCCCCCAGCCCCTCACTGAGGGATTCTAGGCAGGGGCTCTACCACTGAGCCACGCCCCCCAGCCCCTCACTGGGGGATTCTAGGCAGGGGCTCTACCACTGAGCCACGCCCCCAGCCCCTCACTGGGGGATTCTAGGCAGGGGCTCTACCACTGAGCCACGCCCCCAGCCCCTCACTGGGGGATTCTAGGCAGGGCCTCTACCACTGAGCCACGCCCCAGCCCCTCACTGGGGGATTCTAGGCAGGGGCTCTACCACTGAGCCACGCCCCTAGCCCTCATTGGGGGATTCTAGGCAGGGGCTCTACCACTGAGCCACACTCCCAGCCCTCACTATGTTTATTCTATGTCCCATAACATGATGCCCAAAAATGCAGTATCATATCTATGCTTTTCCGATACATCATTCAGATCCAATCATAAAAATCATGAGACAGGGTTGGAGATGTAGATCAGTTGGTTGAGTGCTTACCTAGCAGGAACTGGGTTCAATCCCAAGCATTGCATAAAAACAGGTATGGTAGTGCACACTTGTAAGTTCAACAACCTTCAGGAGATGGAAGCAGGAGGATCAGGTCAAGATTATCCTCTGCTATATAACAAGTCGTAGGCCAGCCTGGAAGACAAAAAGTAAAACAGATCTGAGGATATAGCTAAATAATTGAGCACTGGCTTAGGATGTACAAGGTTCTGGGTTCAATCCCTAGCACTAGAAGAAAAAGAAAATAGGAAAAAAAAACAAAAACAAAAGCAAGCCACTTTCAACAATAATGAATAAAATCTCATTATGAGTGGTTCACTGGAACTGCATCTCTGGACCTAAAACAGCCGAGCTGCAGGCTCTCTTCTTCCTACAATTGTTTACACCTTTCATAACTTAGGAGAAGGGCCTTGTGAGTCCTGTAATTTTCAGGACTTTCCTGAGTCTTGCAAGCCTCCTTTAGTTCTTAGGCCTTGCATGTTGTATTAATTACCTTTTTATTGCTGTGATAAAACACCGTGACCAAGGTAAGTAACTAATAATTTAAAAAAAGAGTTTAATTGGGCTTTTAATTCTAGAGGGATACTATGATGGCACAGTATAAGGCCTGGCAGCAGGTGCCTGGAGCAGCTGCTGAGACAGCCCACGTCTTGAATTACAGGCAGGAGTCAGAGAGCACAAACTCAAAATGTCACACTCTTTTGAAACTTTAAAGCCCCCAATGACATGTTTCCTCCATCAAGGCCATATTTCCTAATCCTTCCCAAACAGCTACCAATTGGGGACCGAGTATTTAAATGCTTGAGAGAAACCACAACACATATTTTCTTTACTTCTTGATTTAAAGATTTTTAGCAGGTGTGGTGGTGCTTGCTTTTAATTCCAGCACTTTGGAGGCAGAAGCAGGCAGATCTTTGAATTTGAGGCCAGCCTGGTCTACATAGTGAATTTCAGGACAGCCAGGGCTCCATAAAGAGTCTCTGTCTCCAAACCAATAAAAAAAAAAGACTATTTTTTAGTTTATTTCATGTGTATGTGTCGGAGTGTATGCTACAGAGGCTAGAAGATGGTGTTATGCTAGCTCTCCTGGATCTGGAGTTACAGTTAGTTGTAAGCCACTGGTCATGGACTCTGGAAACTGACCTCAGGTCCGCTGGAAGAGTAGCAAACATCTTAACAACCAAGCTCTCTTTCCAGCCTACTTCTAGATTCCTATGAGTTCTTTGTCTTCCCCAGAACGTTTCCGTGCTGAATAAACAGTTATACAACCGATCCAAAACCTGTGCCTTTTTTTCTTTGCTGAGGAAACAGTTATACAACCTACCCATAACCTACGCCTTCTTTTCTTTGGGCATCAGGTATATTCGGTTTATGAAATTCATCAAGACATTAGCTTATGGTTTGTGCACTTTTCTGCACATAATACTTAGAAAATGATATTTTTGAAGAGGGTGATTTAGATCCTTCTGTTCCTAAGATGAGTCAGTGAGAGAAGAAAACAAGGTGTGAAGCCCTATCCCAGCTGCCATGGGGAATATGGCAACCACGTGATTCCAGAATCCCACTTCCAGTGAAATACCCAGAAAGAACTCAAAAGGAGGGGTCTCAGAGAGGTTGCATGTCACAGCAGAAGCATCTCCTACAGCCAACAGGCTGGGGCAACAGCAGTGTCTACCTGAATAAAGTGTGGGGTATAGTTACACTGAATGCACTGTGATATTCCAAAGGAGGGAAATTCTGACACACCCTTACAATGTAGATGAGTCTGCATGACAGTATTACTGAATAAGTCAGTACAACAAATACTGGATGACTGGCCTGGAGAGATGGCTCAGCTGCCGAGAGCATATTCTGCTCTTGCATAGGTCTCAAGTTCCATTCTCAGCATGCATCCTGGGTGGTCACTACTCCATCTCCAGGATGCCAGATGCCCCCTTCTAGCCTTGGCAGGCACTGCAGGAACCTGGTGCTCAGATATACGTGTAAAACACCCGTACAAATAAAAGATTTAAAAAAGCAAATAACGCCTGCGGTCATGCTGTAGTGCTCGCCCTGTCGCTAGGGCGCTGCGTCCGTCCGTGTCGATCCTCCAGCTGTCCTTCAGTGGGGGAAAAAAAAAAAAAAGCAAAAAACAAAACAGTGCCGTAGTGTTGTACACTACCTGAAATTGGAAGACACAGGTGTTGGGGTTGGTGAGCTAGTTCTGGCCTCTACATATGCAAATACCAATACACACAACACACACACACACACACACACACACACACACATGCTCTTTAAGGTTTTTTTTTTTTTTTTTTTCGAGAAGGTTCTCTGGTGCCCGCTTCTGGAATCACTGTAGACCAGGGCTAACTCAGAAATGCTGCTTGCTCCAAGTGCGGTTAAAGCGTGCCCACACCGCCGCCAGTTTTTTTTTTTAAGCTTTTTTTTTTTTTAAAGGGGATGGCTGAACTCACTCAATAGCCCAGCGGCTTTAAATTTGCAGCAATCTCCCGCTCAGCTCAGAGGCACAATACTCATCATAAAGTTAAATTTAATTTGTTTGACTGAAAAAAAATCTAGAAAAGGAGAGAGGCTTCTCCTGACCTCCCGCCAAAGGCTTCTTCCTTCCTTTTGTAGGATTTATTTTTATTATTTGTGTATGCCACGTGTGCAGTGTGTGTGTGGGGTGTGTGTGTGGGGGTTCCTCTGGGAAGCCAGAAGAGGGCAGAGTTGAGCTGGAGTTACAGAATGCTGGGAACCGAACTCCAGTTCTCTGGAAGAGCAGCAAACGCTCTTGCTGAGCCATCTCTCCAGCCCCGTCTTCCTCATTTATTCTTAGCCCATCCTTTGTTCAAAATCAGCTGTTAGAATGAACTTTGCAGTGACTCTGAGAAAGAAGTTGGACTTCCCCAGTCCTTGAGAAACCCGAGGAAGCTCTGAAAACTGAAGAGAAAACCTACTTCCCAATTTCTCTAGTGTTAGAATATGGAGATCCTTTTTTCCCCTCCAGCTATAATACAGAGATGACCACGATGGGACTTCCTTTAGGTGCCTGTTTAGTGTCTGGCTCCATTCTGTGATCCTGAACAGGAAAGGTGTTTTGTTTTGTTTAAGGAAGCAAAGAGCATCAATAGATTTGCTTATTGCGTGAAGAAGATATGGAGAGGAAACAGTTGGCGCTCTAACTTCCTCAACTGCTGATGGAGATAACCCTCCAGGCCTCCCACTCTGGGGTGTAAGGCGTCGCGGGAGCAAGACCTACGCAATTCTCCCAAAAATGTAACGACCGCGTCCATCACAACTACGCCCCGCCCCCAGAGGGCAAATATAGCACCAATCATCAACCTGCAGGGCGGGCGCAGGGGAGGAGCCTGCTGTTGCCCCAGCAACAACCCGGGCACCCCAGGAGAGCGAGGCTGCGGACCTATCTACCTCAGATCTCCCTCCGCCTGGAAGGGCCCGGGCGGGGCGCGAGACTAGTCTCGACGGCGCCCGCAAAGAAGAGGAGGCCAGGCCCATGAACGACCATCCCCGAGGCAGCTTTCGCTTCTAACGGTCAAGTACGCGGAGGTAGGAACTGACGCATGCGCTACTCCTAGGGGTCGGGCTAAAGCGGCCCTACACCCGAAACGCATGCGCCTTTTGAAGCTTGGCTGATCTGCCGCGAAGGGGCGGGGCCTTTGCGCGTGTGGGCGGGGCCACACATCCTGGGGCGGGGCTTTCTAGAAGGTCTGATCCTTGGTTATTGGTGCAGGTTCCCGCACCTCTGGGTGTCTTCCCCAGTTTTGGGGGGGCATTTCTGGGAAGGTGGCTTGTGTCTGTGATGAAGACTACATTGTCAGTGGGTTGGTGGAATTAGCTTAGAATCGCAGTACTGTTCTTTATGCTGTAGGCTTCAGTTTTCCCAGCTGTCGGCTGGAAATAATAAACTTCCTCACAGGGTTGTGACTGAATTTTTCCCTTCCTAGAGCCATGGCTGAAGTGCACGTGATCGGGCAGATCATAGGGGCCACAGGTTTCTCGGAAAGCAGCCTCTTCTGCAAGTGGGGCATCCACACAGGTATCCTCCCCACACCTTGTTCATCTCCCAACCAATACCCAGCCCCCTCCCTAGCTTAAGTCTCCATGTTCTTTCCTCGACTCTCCAATGAACTCAGACCATACTGTCTTTTTTTTTTTTTTTTATCCTTTTCTTTCAGGCTATCCCACCATCTGAAAACATAGCCCCTAAGCATATGGGGCTGCGACATAGAAAACACACCACACACACACACACACACACACACACACGTGCACACATATATACTTCCTGTCCTCAGGCCAGTAAACAAGCTAGGGTGCTTATGCATATCTGTAATTCCAGCACCTAGGAAGCCTTCCATTAAAAGTTTGGGGGTAGCCTGGGCTACATGGCAAGAGACCCTATCTCAAAGAAAAGAGCACAAAATATTTCCAAGATTATTGTATGTGCTAGAAAAAAAGAAGCAGAGTGAGGTACTAAGGGCTGGTTTGGGATAGGAGGGCTGAGTCAGAGAAAGCCTTTCTGTGCACATGGTGCTTGAATTGGGGGCAGGAGGAAAAAGGCCAGAAATAGGACACCCAGTAGCAGACCTTTCCAGGCAAAAGGAACAACCACTGCCAAGGCCCCGAGGCAAGGGAGCAGGATAGGACCCAGTGAGGCTAGAGGGTTGGGAAGGGTAGTGGCATAGGAGTAACTGGATCTGGGGCACCTATGGGGCCTCTTTCGTGGTGACAGTGAGGAGTCTGAAAGCTTAGTGTATGTGTCAGGAGGGGGCGGTTAGAATCCCAGAGAGCAGATAAGATGAAGGCATTTCCTGGAGCATTTAACAGAGCATCTGGGGTTTAGTGCTCAGTATGTGGACACTATTTCTCTGTACTCTTCCCTGGGGTCATGACGTGCTCTCCGATGGTGCCTAATCTTGTCTTGGTCTTTGAACAAGGCATCTGAATGTGGGGTGCAAATAGTAAGGAAAAGATGCTGGGAGTCTCATCACTCGGGCAGGCAGGGGAGCAGAAGAACCCGTAGACAGGAGGGTCAGAAGTTCAAGGTCATTCTCAGCTACGGAAGAGGTTTGAGGCTAGCCTTGGCAGTACGAGACCTTGTCTAAGACTACAGCTCCTCGTAGAGCATAGAGCATGTGCCTTGTAATGCACAAGGCTCTGGCTCGCACCCCCAGCAGCATCATAAGGATTAATGCATGAATAATATTTTTTTTGTCATTTGTTATTGTTTTCTATAATTGTGAGACTGGTTTCTTGTGTAGCCTGTGTCTGGATCTCTGTGGAAGGGGCAACCAGAAATCGTCTCTCTCCTCAAGTCGGGTTAGGCGGCGACAGGGAATAAGATTTGGAGGATGGAAGAGTCGATATGTGCTAAGAGCTTCTTACATTGTGAGTGTTTGTCCTGTTTTGTCTGGGAACGAGAAGAATTCGGGTGCACAGAAGAGGAAGTAAGTTGGCCGGACGTGGATGTTCTAAAGATCTCTATGTATATGGCAGGTCCCCGGACACTGCCAATTACTGTAGACCAAGTAGGCTTTCTCGGATCTCAGACAGCCAGATCTGCAGCTCGAACCACAACTGACTGCCTCCCGAGGGCTAAGACTAAACATGTGCACCACCACTGCCCGGCTTTTCATCTCCCTCCAATTTCCCTTTAGAGACTGAGACCCACACTGTAGCCTGTGCTGACTTGACACTCATCCAGCAGCCTAGGAAAGCCCCAAACACACAAACTCCCAAGTGCTGAGATTTCAGGTATACACTGCTACTGTATCCAGATATTTGGCTCTAGAGTCTACACTGTGTAACTCCCACTGGCAAAGACCAGGGGAAAACCAACTTGTAGCCACACAGCAGTTCCCCTTCCTGAAGGTTGCTACTCACCTCCAACCCTGTATGTCCTGGTTTTCATTACAGGGGCCGCATGGAAGCTCCTATCAGGGTACGGGAAGGCCAAACACAGGTAGACACACCCCAGATAGGGGACATGGCTTACTGGTCCCACCCCATTGACCTGCACTTCGCTACCAAAGGTCTTCAAGGTGGGTACAGGATGACAGGAGGGGGAGGGGGCAGCCAAACTAGGAGGAGCTGGGCTTGGAACACCATGGCTGTCTCTGTTCCTCGTACTTTGTGGGTCCCTGTTCTGGTACAGCCTCCCCTAGAGAGATGCATTGAGCTATACAAAACCCTAGGCCTGTGGAATATGCCAGAGGTTGGTGCAGAGGAGATATCAGGAAGTGAGGGTCAAGTGGGAGGGGCCTTTGACTAAAGACCAGTGAGGAGGCTGGGTAGGGTAAAGAGCTAAATGGAGAGAAGAGGGGCAGGAAATAGGCCAGTTGACGCTGCTCACACAGGCAGAGGTCCTGCTCAAAGGGGAAGTGAGGGTACGAGGGAGGAGGGTACCATCAGCGCAGCTTTTCTGGTTAAAACACAGCAGATTCTGGGAAACGGCCTGGGCATTTCAGCAATATCAGTACTGTTGATGGAGCCTATGCCTGTCCAGCTTGAGCAGGGACATCCCCAACTAAGACAGGACCCTCCAGGCCCCCGTCTTCAGGGATTCCACTCTAGGTAGGAGATGGACCTGTTTCCAGAGGTGACCAGCACAGAGGCCGTGGGAATGCAGAAGTCCTCTCTCGTTGGGTCCCATGGCCTTACAGGGCAGAGTGTTAGAGCTCTGCTGTGAAGAGCCAGGAGAAGCTAACCAGGTCCAAGGCAAAGTCAGAGGGTGGAGGCAGAGAGCTGGAGCCGGGTAGAAGGGTGAGGAGTGACCTGGGAATTTGATGTCTGTGGGAGAGGATGAAGTGGTCAGGCCTCGGTGCAAAGACACTAAAACTGTCTCTAGAAGGCTCTGGGGAGCCCAGGAAGAAATTGATGATCAGATTTTCCTTTTGAACAATTGTACTATTTCTGTGTAGGCGCTATGTTGGAAGATGAGGCAGAGAGACGAGCCTTGTTTCCTCAGTCCTGGGCTTAGGTGTCTTCCTCCCTGCTTGCTTTCTTCTTAGTCTCTCTCAGCTCACCAACAACCCAGGCGGCTCTGAAACCCACTTGTGTTTCTCACCCCATCCCACCATGCCTACTCTGTCCATCTTCTCTTACCTGGACCATTTTTCTTTCTGTTTTCACTGTGCTCCCAGACCCAGGTCTCAGGGTTGGATATGGACTGGACCTTGGGAGGACCTAAATACGACCATGTTCTTCCTCTGTACAGAACCTTCCTGTAGGTCTCTCATCACTCAGGATAAAAGCTGGAATCTTCTCTGGTATCACATGACCCTATGTATCTGGCGTCACCTCTGTCTTTTGTTCCCCCATGACTCCCTGTTCTAGCCTCATTGGCCCCACCAGGCTAGCTCCTACTTTAGAACTTTTGTACGACTGGATCTGTCGTTTCCCCTAGGTGCCTAGATAGCCCACTCCTTTAAGCATTTATGTGCCTGTTGCATCCTGGTTGGTTTGTTTTCTTTTGAGATAGAGTCTCAGAACATAGTCCAGGCTAGCCTGGAACCTCAGCAGCCCAAGTGTGCATCAAAATGTCGTCACCCTTCCAGATGAGGTCTTCCTGTATAGCCCTGGTTGTCTTAGAACTCATTGTGTAGCCCAGGCTAGCCTTGAACTTCTGGGGATCCTCTTTCCTCTACCTTCCAAGCGTTGGCATTCCAGTTGTACATGCAGTGCCCAGCCCCAAATGCCACTTTCTTTAGTAAAGATTCCTTTAGCTGCTCCCCACTTTTCCAAACTACATCTCCACCCCTCCCTTTCTGGCAGTTGTTTTTCCCCAGAGCGGTTATCACCATCTGACATACCCTATAATTTACTTATTTACTATGTTGGTTGTCTAGGATGTCAGCTTCATGGGGCAGGAATTTTTGTCTGCTGTGTTCATGGCTATGTCCCCAGCCTGGAGAACAGGGCCTGCCAGAGAGGGCTCAGGGTAGCAGGGCAGCTGGGCTGCATCTCCAAGCATTAGACAGTCAGGCTTGGACATTCAGCTGTGCTTTGAGGCCACTAGAAACCTAACAAAAGGGAGAGATGATTGCACTGGGGAATAAAGGAAACCTGGGGTGGGCTGGAGCAAAGCGGGTCTATGAGGAGAGAGGGTGGAAGGGGTCTAAGCTGAGGTGCTGACCTGGGCGCCTGGGAGAAAGAAGAGACCAAAAAGGATGTCAAACGAGGCCAGATTTGACGCGTTTTCACACTGGAGAGATTGCACTTTGTACTGCGGCACAGGGGAGCCATGGATGGGTTTTGAGCAAGAGGGTAATGTGGATTTCTATAGATCCCCGTGACTACTATGTGGAGTGAATGGGAAATGAGAACTCAGAGAGGAAATTAAGGCAATAACCCAAAGGTAAAAGGACTGTGTGAGGTCTCCAGTGGGTTCAAGGAGATGGGAACCCAGGAGCAGGTGTCTGCCTCCTTTGTCCTTTTCTCTAACCCCTCTTGTCCTGCAGGTTGGCCTCGACTCCATCTCCAGGTGTGGTCCCAGGACAGCTTTGGCCGCTGCCAACTTGCTGGCTATGGCTTTTGCCATGTGCCTAGCAGCCCAGGCACTCACCAGCTGGACTGCCCTACATGGAGGCCCCTGGGCAGCTGGAGGGAGCAGCTAGCACGGGCTTTCGTGGGTGGTGGGCCACAGCTGCTGCATGCAGACACCATCTACAGCGGGGCTGACCGTTACCGCCTGCACACGGCTGCCGGTGGCACAGTGCACCTTGGTATTGGCCTGCTGCTGCGGCACTTCGATCGCTATGGTGTGGAGTGCTGAGGGACTTCACTGCCACCAGTCATCCACTGAGCACACGATGGCACAGCAGTGAAGCAGGCACACGGGACTCTGGAGACTGTCAGTCCTGACCTTCCCAAGTCATGGCCCCTATGTCATGGACTGCAAGGCCAGGAACTCCCCGTGGCCCATGCTCCACTGAACTACACCGGGTAGTAAGTCTGTGGGTTAGAGGGACTTGAGGAGAGTCGCTGTTTGGACTGTCGGGGGCACTTAATAAAAGCGCGCTTTTCTCTCAAGGGTAACGTGCTTTCTTGTATCCGCTGCAGATCTCAGATGTCCGTCTCCTTATTTCATCCTCCTTGACATTTTCATTAGCAAACCCAAAGTCTGCCCCTGCCTTTTGCTCTCTGCCTCCTAGGTCCCCACCTCTAATATAGGACCCTGTTTTCTCACGAAGTCCCAATTTTCCTTTGACCCTTAAACAACTCCCAAATGCACGGGGTCCCTTCAGTCGATCACCGGCTTCAGTAGTGCTCCACCGCCAGGAGGCAGCACCCTGGAGGTAGGGCGGGGCCGGGGTGCCCGCCCCCTCCCCGCAGGGCCGAAGGGACCCCCCTCGGAGCCCGCCCACACTAGATGAAGACAGTGGCCCCCCCATGCCCTCCCCCTGGGGCTGCCCCCGCCCCGCGCGCGCTTCCTGGGTGGGGCCGGGGCGGCTTCAAAACCCCCCGCCGCCCCAGCCGGTCCCGCCGCCGCCGCCCTTCGCGCCCCAGGCCGTCCCCCTCCTCCTCCCGCCGCGGATCCTCCAGACAGCCAGGCCCCCGGCCGGGGCAGGGGGACGCCCCTTCGGGGCACCCCGGCTCTGAGCCGCCCGCGGAACCGGCCTCCGCTGGGAGCCGGCAAAGGAGCAGCCAAGGAGTCGTCGGAGGCCCCAGAGTCAGAGACCAGCCGCCGCCGCCGCCGCAGGGAGGAGGGGGAGGAGGAGTGGGAGGAGGGACGGGCTGGTTGGGAGAAGAGGAAAAAAGTTTTGAGACTTTTCCGCTGCTACTGCAAGTCAGAGACGCGGGACTGCTTGGCGCTGCGCTGTCCTGCAAGGAGGCAGGACCTGAGGACTCCAGACAGCCCTGCTCACCGTCGTGGACACCCGGCGTTCCTCAGACGCCCCCATTCCGGACCAACCCTCGGGAGCCACAAGCCCCGCCTCCCGCGAAGACTTCACCCCAAAGCTGGGGCGCACCCCTTGCACGCTGCCCTCCCCCCAGCCTGCCTCTTGAGTCCCCCGCATCCCAGGACCCTCTCTCCCCTGAGAGGCAGATCTCCTTCGGACCTGCTGGCAGTAGCTCCCCTATTTAAGAACAACCACTTTTGGGTCCCAGAGAGCGCTCATCTCGATTTTTACCCCGGTGGCATACTGAGAGACACCCTGGTGTCAGATCCTCATCGCGACTCCTGCTGCTTTCTCCCTCAACCTCAAATTATTCAGGACTATCACCTACCTTACTTGGGAGACCCCACCCCACAAGCCTTGCAGGGGCGGGGCCTCCGCATCCCACCTTTGCCTGGGGTTCGCGCTCTCCGAAGTGCAGTGGGGCGCCGCCTCCCCCATGCCGCCCTCGGGGCTGCGGCTGCTGCCGCTTCTGCTCCCACTCCCGTGGCTTCTAGTGCTGACGCCTGGGAGGCCAGCCGCGGGACTCTCCACCTGCAAGACCATCGACATGGAGCTGGTGAAACGGAAGCGCATCGAAGCCATCCGTGGCCAGATTCTGTCCAAACTACGGCTCGCCAGTCCCCCGAGTCAGGGGGAGGTACCGCCCGGCCCGCTGCCCGAGGCAGTGCTCGCTTTGTACAACAGCACCCGCGACCGGGTGGCGGGCGAGAGCGCCGACCCGGAGCCGGAGCCGGAGGCAGACTACTACTACGCCAAAGAGGTCACCCGCGTGCTAATGGTGGACCGCAACAACGGTGAGCACCGAGGGTCCGGGGAGCCAGAAGGGAGCCCCCAGGGGGCGCCGGAGTGCAGGGGTCACTGGGAGGAAATTACCCTCAGAAGAGACTGGCTGGAGGAAGGGGACCCCTGGGGGCGTGGGGACGACTGTGTGGGTGTCCCAAAGAGGCTGGCGTTACCCCTACCCCAGGTGTCTGGGCTTGGAAAGAAAGAGCCTGCAAAAGTGAACTTTTTCTAGAAAGGCAAGATCTTGGGGGAGAGTCCACTCTAGAAGAGGAGCATTTGGCAGGTTTTAAGTTCCCCTTATGGTTCTAAAAATGCCAGGCTCATCGGGTCCCTTTTCAGAAAGGTAGAGCCCGGCTCAAGAGAATGGAAGGCGCCCAGCATTTGGGAAAGGAGAGGCAGTGTTTAGCCGACCCCAGACCGGGTCGTGAGATGGAGAGAAGAGATTCAAGGAGATAAAACCTAGGGGATGGGTACCCTAGAACTGCCAAGTAAAATCTCTAGTGGCCTTACTCCGAGAAGGCGACAGGCGCACACTGGAGAGTGTGATCTGTGGAGTCACTATGGGGTTACAAGTGATAAAGGAAAGCGAAGTTGTTGGGAGAAGGTTAGAGAGAGAGGAGAGGAGAGGGTGCGGAAAATGAGCCCGGAGGTGTCACGAGTGTTTTGCTTGGGGTCGTAAAAAGAGCGTGCAAGCGGGCAGGCAGAGCCCAGTGGAGGAAGCGAGCGAGTCCTCAAGAAATCTAGAATACTGGGTCATTGGGAAGGAGTTATAAAAGAGGGGAGACTGGCGTCGGAAGGTGGCCCGCGAGGCGGGTGGGCAGGCGGAGCAGGGATACCATGCCATCCAGGCGTGAGTGGTAAGCGCCCCTCGCCTGGGCGTGGAAGGGAGTGGCTGAGCCTCGGTAGTCGAGCCCTAGGGGAGCGGCTAGAGGTAGGAGAGAGGCAGTCTTCAAAACCCAAATGAAAAAAACGAATCGGTAAGGGTCAGGAAGCCCCACGTGGGTGCCACGCGCGTGGGGAGGAGCTTGCGCTTCCTGAGGGGGTAAGAGGACCCCACGGAGCTGAACGCTGGCAGCCTGTACCCCCAAAGTCCCAGTTCCTCCTACGGGAGGCTGGGGAAAACCCAGCGTCCGGTCGCCTCGCCCTCCTCCCTTCCCTTTCCTTCCCGTGCCCGGGAGGAGGGGAGACGGAGATCGCGCGCGGAGCCTGGGGCGAGACGAGGCAGGTCCGGATCCCGCCCTCCCTAGGCTGTTAGTCTCCCGCCCTCCTCACCCCAGCAGTGGGCGGGGACTCACGGCCCCCGCCCTGTAGGCGCCCACGCGGGACCCAGGGGTCCTGTGTGACCCGGGAACTTCAGGTGTCAGTAGCTTCTCCGGGTTTCACCTTCCTAACCCCAGAGGTGGACTTAAAGATTCCTTGCACATTGCTGGACCCAATTGTGGCTCAGGCCTAATGACACCCCTCCCTAGCCACTACTTAATGTGACCTCTTCGTTGGAGAAGTCCTTTCCTTTCCCCTGAGACTGTCTGTATTTCTTACGCATATATCTCTTCCGGCATGTGCCTCCCCATTTCCGTCTCCTCTCCCACATACCTATTCATCTCTATGTCACCCCACTTCCCTCTGCGACACCCACAGTCCTTCCTGCCCTCCTATCTCTCCCCTATCTGCTACCCCCAGCTGAGATCCCACCCCCTCCATTGTGGTTTGCTGAGTAACAACTGGACCAAGAATAGGGCCCCTCTGTCCTTCGTCGATGTCTGGGTCACCATGTCATCCCCACCACAGGAAGCCAAAAGCCCCAGTTGAGTCAGGATTTCAGGATTTTGCCCCTTCGTCCCCAACGCAGACATCCTTTAGCCTAGAAAGCCCTTTAGTGAATGGGCTCCCAAACATGCAGTCATTCTTACCTAGACATCCACTTTGCCGCTAACCCGGCCCGGAAATGGGCTAAAGAGGAAGTAACTAATGACACAGATGATAGGCAAATGATAATACTCCCCCCCCCCACACACACGCATACACACATACTCACGCTGGCCAGGAAGGAGCAGAGTTTCGGGATTAAGACCATAGTCTGGTTGTCTCTACACCTGATCCCATCCCCTCTCCCACTCAGTTCTCTCCCTCCATCCACCTCTGATGACTTGATGTGCAGGGATGGATTGGTACGTGGGGGGGGGGGACTTCCCCTTCTCAGGAGAGGATGGGCTGAGGGAAGGGCGGTATGAGGGGGACTGGAAGGAGGGGAAGATACAGGCTGGATGTAAAGTAAATGAATAAATAAATAAGTAAATAAATAAATAAATAAATAAATAAATAAATGGGGGGGGGCACAACAAACCACAGTCTGCCAAGCAGAGTGGTTCATGACTGTAATCCCAGTACTAGGGAAATAGAGGCAAAAGAATTGCTTCAAGACCATTCTTGGATACACAATGAATTTGAGAATAGCATAAGCTATAAGATCCTGTCTCCAGAAACAAAAGAAAATAAACAAAAAACTAGTCCCTGGAGTAAGGTGGCTTGGATGTCAACCACGTTGTGAAGTCTCAATGTCTTCATCTTTTGGAGTTTTTTTGTTTGTTTATTTGTTTGTTTTTCGAGAAAGGGTTTCTCTGTGTAGCCCTGGCTGTCCTAGAACTCACTCTGTAGACCTGGCTGGCCTCGAACTCAGAAATCTGCCTGCTTCTGCCTCCCAAGTGCTGGGATTAAAGGCGTGCGCCACCACTGCCTGGCTGTCTTTATCTTTTGTAAAGTGTTTAAAACGATATCTTTACCATTCACTGTATTCCCCTCACCCTTATTCACACACACACACACACCGCACACACACACACACACACACACACACACACACACACGCACCTCCTGGTGAACAGCTTCCTGACTCAGGCCCAGGTGCTGACTGCAGACTCACACTGACTAAACTACACATTATTGATGTGTGTGTCGCATGTTTAGCTTTTGTCACCTCACCTCCACAAATCCTGGAATTGGATGGTGCCTTACAGTTAAAAAGAAGAATTTGCTCACCACAGGTCACACGGTGTTGCAGTTGCGGCTGCCTAGGCTTGGAGTCAGACTTACTGTACCTGTTAGTACCAAGGTTAAAAGGAGATTGGCCCAGTGGTAGAGCACTTCCCTGGAATCCTCCTCAAATGGGGCTGCAGGTGTGGTTCAGCTGCTGAGCTCCTGCCTGGAACCTGCTGTGGGAGTCTCTCAGTGCTAGAGCAGCCAACCTGAGTAGCAGTGGGGACACTTCCTGATCCCCAAAATGTGCCATTTACTCTACAACTTCTGTTTGGTTTTGTTTGAGGTGTGGTCTCGTGGAGCCCAGGTGAGGTTAGCCGGTTAACGTTAGAGAGGGGGGATCAGCAGTTAAGAGATCTAGCTGTTCTTCCAGAGGGTTGCCGGGTTGCCAGGGCCCACATGGCAGCTCACAGTCATCTGTAACTCCAATTCTAGAGGATCTGACACCCTCTTCTGGCCTCCACAGGCACCAGGCATGCACTCTGTACACAGACACACAGACACAGCCTAAACACCCATATGACATAAACGAATTAAAAGTTAAGAAATAGCCAGGCGGTGGTGGCGCACGCCTTTAATCCCAGCACTTGGGAGGCAGAGGCAGGCGGATTTCTGAGTTCGAGGCCAGCCTGGTCTCCAGAGTGAGTTCCAGGACAGCCCGGGCTACACAGAGAAAACCCTGTCTCGAAAAACCAAAAAAAAAAAATTGTCAAAGTCGAAAGCTGGCCTGAGTGAGAAGAGCCCGTGGGCTCGGAAGCAGGGTGCCTATTTCTCCTATCCTTGTCACAGACCTGATGTCTTCCTCCTTCTGCTCCTCCCCACCCAGCAATCTATGACAAAACCAAAGACATCCCACACAGTATATATATGTACTTCAACACGTCAGACATTCGGGAAGCAGTGCCACAGCCCCCATTGCTGTCCCGTGCAGAGCTGCGCCTGCAGAGATTCAAGTCAAGTGTGGAACAACATGTGGAGCTCTACCAGGTGAGGCTTCGAGCCTGAGAGGCGGGGCACAGGCCACCCCTGCTGAGGCGTGGCCAGGCGGCTCAGTTTGAAGGGCTACAGGGTACATGGCCAGTCCTCGAGGATAGAGGACAGAGTGCTGAAGTTTTGTTTTCTTTTGGTTGTTGGTTGTTTTGGGTTTTTGAGACAGGGCCCTGGCTGTCCTGGAACTCACTCTGTAAACCAGGCTGGCCTCAGATTCACAGAGATCAGCCTGCCTTTGCCTCTCCAGTGCTGGAATTAAAGGTGTGTGCCAACATTGCCTCCAGAATCCTAAGGTTTTGGGGTTTTTTTTTTGTTTGTTGTTTTGTTTTGTTTAAAAAAAAAAAAAAACACCACTTAGATTGCATTCTATTACTTGAATTTGGGAGGCTGAACCATAAAAATGCAGAAAGAGGCAGGGAATGGATATCTGGGTTTGTATGCTTGCCTAGAATTCCCCTCCCAACCCCCGTGAGGGGCTGGGGGTGTGGCTTGATGGTAGAGCCTCTGCCTAAAATCCCCCAGTGAGGGTCTGGGGGCATGGCTCAGTGGTAGAGCCCCTGCCTAGAATCCCCCAATGAGGGGCTGGGGGGCGTGGCTCAGTGGTAGACTGCCTAGCATGGGTAAACCATTAGATTCTTTTTTTTTTTTGGTTTTTCGAGACAGGGTTTCTCTGTGTAGCCCTGGCTGTCCTGGAACTCACTCTGTAGACCAGGCTAGCCTCGAACTCAGAAGTCCGCCTGCTTCTGCCTCCCAAGTGCTGGGATTAAAGGCGTGTGCCACCACCGCCCGGCAAAGCATTAGGTTCTATCCTGAGCACAAGGGGGAAAAGAAACAGTGAGGGAGGGAAGGAAGTTGGAGTCTTTAGGAGCAGACATTTGCAGTCCCAACACTTGGGAGATGGAGGTAGGAGATCAGGAGTCTGAGGCCAACCTGGGCTACATGAGACCCTGTCTGGAGGCTGAGGCAATAAAATCTCTTGAACCCAAGCATTCAAGTCCAGCATAGTCAGAATAGTGAGATCTTGTCTCAGAGATGTTAAACATTGCAAAACAATTTTTTTTTTAGAGATAAGGGTTCTCTGTGTAGCTCTGGCTGTCTTGGAACTCAGAGATCCACTCACCTCTGCCTTCTGAGTGTTGGGATTAAAGATGTGTGCCACCACTGCCTAGCCAAAAATAACATTTTTAAGCCAGGAGGCAGAGACAGGAGGATCTCCGCATTCAAGACCAGCCTGGTCTACATAGTTAGCTCCATAACAGCCAGGGTTACATAGAGAGATCCTGTCTCAAAACAACAATAATAATAAAAAAATAATAAAAAAAATTGAGAAGACTGTTCTGTGCATGTACTCATAATAATAATTATAAGTAAGATAACAGTGTAAATAAATAAATAAGAAAATTGCCACTCAATAAAAGTGCCGAACTGTGCTCAATAGTATGAGCAATGACCAGTTGCTTTGTGGGCCCTCCAGTGGCTCAGTGGCATTCCACCATGGAATAGAAGGAACTGAGGCCCAGCAAGGCTAGCAAGTGCCCATAGCTTGCACAGAATCTTGCACACTGCTGAGGAGCCTCGCAGGGCTGACCACAGCCTGGCTCATTGTCCCTGTCCCATGTAGTGTTCCAGTCTGTGTCCACCCCTCCTCCCCCACCCCTGGCTGCTTTGTGCTCTTGGGGTCTATATGTGAGAGTGTGGCCTACAAGGTCCATATGTGTCAGAAGCCAGTGTCTGGGAATGGCCTGGAAGCTGGTTTGTAGGACAGGCAGCATGAGTTTACAGCCAGATTATCTGGGGCATGTTGGCAGCTACCACACTCCTCTTTGCTTTTTTGTTTCCATTTAGAAATATAGCAACAATTCCTGGCGTTACCTTGGTAACCGGCTGCTGACCCCTACTGATACGCCTGAGTGGCTGTCTTTTGACGTCACTGGAGTTGTACGGCAGTGGCTGAACCAAGGAGGTGAGATTGTTTGTCTTGTGCCATCCTCTAGTGGGGCTACCCTCTGTTTATCCTGGCATCACTGTGCCTAGCACTGCGTCCCCCACGCCACCCCAACCATACACACACGCCTGATACTGATGTCAAGAAGTAATACTCCATGATTCTTACCAATGGATCAATCTGCCGAGTGATGCTAGGGACAGGGAGTGACCCAAACAGTCCCTATCCTTGCCCTTGATAGGCTTCATAGTCCTTTAGATAGTTGAAGGAGGAACTGACTTCTAGCTAGGTGTTTTATGACTCATCGTAGAGAGGAATTGGGTTGAGCACTCAGGAGGTGCCTGACTGTCTGGATTCAAGGAGGGCTTCCTGGAGGAGAGGGCATCTGAGGTAATGTCTCTGAGATAAATAAAAGCAAGTAGAAAAAGGAGATACAAGAGTACTCTGTACCAAGGTTCTGCAGCCAGGGAGAACCAGACATGTGCATCTGTCCAGGAAGGAACAGTCTTCCTTGTCTCTTTTGAGTCCTTCTCTGACAAGGCCCACAAGGTCTTTCCAAACACTGGTAAGGTCTTGTCAGAGCCCTAGCAGGCAGTTATGGCCTATAACGATGAAGGCCAGACACGGAGACCTACACAGAGGGAGCAGGGCTTAGATGAGGGAAGCTGAAGGTGTTGTGGAAACCCAGGCAAGATTAGGATCCACGAAGGAATCCTGGATGAGTCTGAGTGTGAAAAGACTCATGGGAAGTGTAGTTCAGCCACCTGAAGGATGAGCCTGAGTGGGCGGGCACCAGGAGGAATGTAGAAGACCACTGGACGGAGGCTGAGAAAGAATTTGTTTGGTATACAGTGGGTACTTAGTATCATTTATGTGTCCTCTCAAGGAACGTCTCCCTTGAGCCAGTGAGATGGCTCAGCAGGTAAAGGCGCCTGCTGCTGAGCTTAACGGCCTGAGTTCAATCCCCAGGACCCATATGGTAGAAGGAGGGAACCAACTCCTACAAATTGACCTCTGACCTCCCTGCACACCCTGAAACATGTGCACTCCCCTGAATAGTGAGGAGAAGAGGTCAGCTTAGGTTTGCATGGTGTCTTTGCCTATGGCTCCTTGTGTGGTCTTGGCCAAGTCGATTCCTCTTGGGGTGAGTTGAAGTTGAAGGAGTTTGAAGATCAATGGCGTTAACACAGAGTTTAGATCAGGGACTGGCACCTGTGTTAGCTCTAAACATCCTGTGATACCAACACTGCTTCTGGCCCTTGGCACCTGGATCACAATAGATGGCTTTTATTTTAAGGACTGAGGACCAGTCATTAAAACAAGGATCCAGGGCAACACAGGTGATGGAACACAAGCCTGCTAAACCCTGTGCTTGGGAGGCAGAGGCAAGAGGGTCGTGAATTCAAGGTCATTCTTGGCTCCATAGTGAGTTCAAGGATTCGAGGCCAGCTTAGGGTACTGCGCTTCCTGTCTCAAAAGAAAAAGAGAGGGCTGTGGGGAGGGGTCAGCGGGCAAGAACTTCTGTTTTGCACAAGGACTTGAGTTCTCGTCCCTGGCACTCATGGGAAAGTCAGGCATTGGCGTAGTGTGCGCCTGGAACCCCACCTTGTTGGTAGTTAAGCGTATGGATGGATGGAGACAGGCTGACACACAGCTCTAGGACCTGCTCACCCGGCCAAAGGAGTGGCCTCAAGTTCAGAGATCTGTCTCAGGCAATAAAGGAGAAAGCAATGGTGGAAGACACCTGCCACCCAGCTACCACCACACCACACCACACCACACCACACCACACCACACCACACACATGTATTCTCTTATATACATAAAATATGCTTTAGGGCTGGAGAGATGGCGCAATGGTTAAGAGCACCGACTGCGCTTCCAGAGATCCTGAGTTCAATTCCCAGCAATCACATAGTAGCTCATAACCATCTGTAATGGGATCCGATGCCCTCTTCTGGTGTGTCTGAAGACAGCGACAGTGTACTCATATATACATAAAATAAATAAATCTTTAAACAAAATATGCTTTATACATATACATACATACAATTTCAAAAATACAAAATGAATGAAAATAAGGCAGAAGCAGGATCCCCCCGCCCCCCCCCCGTGCGTGTTGTTTGAGAACAATCAAAGAAGTAAATATTCATATGCAGAAACATCCCAGCCCTGCCTGCTATGGAGAGAGGGAAGAGATGCCACATTTGGAGAGGGATGTGTCTCTTTCAGAGCCTTTCCCAAGGGGTTGGTGTTTGAGTTGAGCCCTGAATAAGGGGGAGAAGAGACCAGCAACTCAAAGAATCGGAGCAAAAGTGAAGTGTGGGGTAACCAGCACGAAGCCCCTGGGGTTGGCAGCTTCCTGCCCCGTCTCCCCCATCAAGCTGCGTGAGTCATGTCCTCAAACTCCTTTCCTCTCTCACAGACGGAATACAGGGCTTTCGCTTCAGTGCTCACTGCTCTTGTGACAGCAAAGATAACTACTCCATGTGGAAATCAACGGTGAGATAACTTCCCGGGTTTGGCTTGACGAGGACCCCGCATGGTCTGTGCACATGCGCATGTGTGTGAAATCTCACTTGCCCCTTGCTCACCCATCCTCACCCGTCCATCCCTTTAAGTGTGTGTGTGTGTGTCCTTCACCCACCGAAACATCCAAACCCAAACAGGGATCAGTCCCAAACGTCGAGGTGACCTGGGCACCATCCATGACATGAACCGACCCTTCCTGCTCCTCATGGCTACCCCCTGGAAAGGGCTCAGCACCTGCACAGCTCAAGGCAACGGAGAGCCCTGGATACCAACTATTGCTTCAGGTAAACTCTGTCTCTTCCCTGAGGTTGCACAGGCTGGGGGCTTGACTGCATCTGTGGACTGGTGTGCCACCATTTATGCCTGGAGGGTTTGAGGACAGGTTCCTGGTTCTGTGGCCAGCTGCGAGTCCTAGAATGTGGGGTGTTTTCTTGCTGGAGTGTTGGGATCAGGGAATTCAAGAAGGTTGGCACGAGAGTTAGAAGTCTGGTGAAAGGTCGTCTTGTTGGGTTTTAAAATTCTTGCTAGGCTTCCGCCACTTTGGGATGCTAACGAGAGAATTTCCTGTGAGCAATTGAGAGTGTTGACCCCAGGAAAGCTGGAGTGTTGAGATCCAAGCATTTGGGTTCAGAATCAGAAGGTGGTCTGCACTGGGATCCCACACTCTTGGCAGATGGCGGTCTTCAATGCTGGTAGATGAGAGTGGCAGGGTGTGGCATGGGGATGTTAGCATCCAGGGTGGAGGTGGAGAAAGCCGGACCGTGAGTCGCCTGAGGGTCAGCACTTCATATAGCAGTGGTGCACCCAGAGGAAGTTGGGAGGCGGAACTTCCTAAATGAGATGTGTGTAGGCTTAGAAGTGTGGAGTGTTGGAATGTAGTCCTGAAATAAGGAACTCTGAGGAGCCAAGATCCCTGAGAGTCAGAGAGTGGGTATTCTGGAGTATCCAGAATGGCCATCCCAAGGGCAAACGCTTTAGGTCATTGTTTTTATGTTATATCTCTCTGTGTGTGTGTGTGTACACGCATGCGCGCATATGTAGGGGCATCCATGCCATGACACTTGTGTGTAGGTCAGAGGACAACTGTTGGAAGACCATTCTCCTTCTACCATGTGAGTCCCGGAGGTGACTCAGGTTATTGGGTTTGGCCTTGAGTACCTTTACCTGCTGAGCCGTGTCGTTAGTCCTGTTTTGTTTGGTTTTGTTCGAGGCAGGCC
Source organism: Mastomys natalensis (assembly GCA_021653895.1). Classification (NCBI taxonomy): domain Eukaryota; kingdom Metazoa; phylum Chordata; class Mammalia; order Rodentia; family Muridae; genus Mastomys; species Mastomys natalensis. The sequence goes on from JAJTUV010002353.1 coordinate 156,204, forward strand.
TTTGCGGTGTAATCCAGGCTAGCCTCAGATTCACTCCTTTACCCCAGGCTGGCTTGAATTCTCTGTCCTGGGCTTGCAGGTGTTACATAACCACCCAGTTCTAGAATGGTAGACTCATACTAAGCCTCGGTACTTCGGACATGAGCAAGAAGTTGAAATGCTAGGTCCTAGAAGGCGTGAAATGAAGCAGTGTTGAGAGATGAGAGCAATGAGCTGACCTGTCGCTTCCCTGCTTCAGACTCCTCCTCCCCCTCCTCCCCTTTCCCTCCTCCCCTCCTCCCTGTCCTTCCCCTTCTCCCCTCCCCCTCCCCCTCCCCCCCCCCCCCCCCTCCGTGTCTTCACCACCTTTTGCTGTCAGCCTTCACATAGGATCAGATCTTCGCACTGCAGGTTACTAAGAGCTACTCAAGCTCTGTTCCTCGCACACTGGGAAAGGAACCTAGGGAATCATGAAAATCTCTGTCACCTGCCTGTGTCTGTCTGCCTGTCTCTCTCTTACATTTGTTTTGCCTATGCCTGATGTCTATATGGGCTCTGGGAATCCAAAGCCAGATATTCCTGCTTGCATAGCGAGCACTTGACTCATTGAGCCAAGTCCCTGCCTGTGACAAGCCAGATTTTGTGTGGAAGAGCACGATGCCATTGAGGAAGACCTGTCAGATACATTAACCATGATCTGATGGGGACTGTAGCTTCAACTCCCATGTTTTCCTGCAACAGAGGGACAGACTAACAACATTAACCAGCACCACAGGGATGCACCCTGCAAAGTGCAGATGGTGGGAAACCTACTCTTTCCTTCCACAAATACAGTGCAAAGAAAGAAGGGGAGGCTATATAATCCATGCCACTAGAACAGAGAGGGCGGCCAGGGCTGAGAGGTAGGAAGAGGAGGAAAGAAAAGGAAAGGGAGGGAAAGTTTTTGGGACATGATGGGAAACATGAACCTTGAGTAATACTTTGTTTTAGTAAGTTAGTGTTAAATTCTTGCCTGGGTAAGGGGGCTGCAGAGGCGCAGCTCAGTGGTTAAGAGCACTGGCTGCTCTTCCAGAGGACTTGGGTTCAATTCCCAGCACCCACAAAGACGATCATACCTGTCTATAACTCTAGTTCCAGAGGATCTAATGCCCTCACACAGGCATAAGTGCAGGCAAAACATCGATGTACATTAAAAAAAAAAATCTTCCCTAGGATTTTGTTGTTGTTGCTGCTGCTGCCTTTGAGATACTGAGGAGGGAACCCAGTACCTTGTACATAGTAGAGAATCACTCTATCATTGAGCCACGCCCCCAGCCCCTCACTGGAGGATTCTAGGCAGGGGCTCTCCCACTGAGCCACGCCCCCAGCCCCTCACTGGAGGATTCTAGGCAGGGGCTCTACCACTGACCATATTGATTTACACTTTTGGTTCATGTTTAAATTGTAAAATATTCTTCACTTTCTAAGAGAAAGTGAACTTTTCTATAAAAGTTCACTAACCAAATGAAAAAAACTACGGAGTCTGAAAGGAAATGGGTGTAATGGAGTTAGCCACGAGTCAGCAACTGTTGGCACTTACAGTTGTGGGGATGTGAATTAGTTAAGAATCCATAATTCAGAAGTCCACAATCTCGCCCAACGTGCTGAGCACAGCTGGAATCCTAGCACTGGGGTAGGAACAGGAGAGCCAGGAGGTCACAGTCATTGGTCTGTATGTCGTGTGTTTGTGGCAGTCTGGACTGCATTAGAGCCTGCTCCGAAAGGGTTGAGGCATCTAGAGGGATGGCTGCGCAGTGAGAGCACCGCTGCTCTTTCAGAAGACCCAGATTCATTTCCCAGCACCCACATGGCTGTTCTCAACAACCCATAACTCCAGTTCCAGGGAATCTAAGTCCTCCTTCTGGCCCCTGTGGGCGCGCTGCACGTGTGCGGCACACATATGCAGCACACCCCATGCGTATGAGAAATACTCATACACATAAACCTTTTTTTTTTTTTAATTGCCAGGTGTGGTGGCGCATGGTTTCTAATCCCAGCATTCAGGAAGCAGAGGCAGGTAGATCTCTGTGTGAGTTTGAGGCCAGCGGGTTTACATAGCAAATTCCAGGACATACGTAGAGAGACCCTGTCTTAAGAAATATGAATAATAATAAAAAAATAAATGTGGAGCAGGAGGGTACTTAGCATTTTATAAAGTCTATGTAAATATCTCCTTAGCCCAAAAAGCTGTACAGTCTAAAATGCTTTTAGTCCCTAGCGTTTCTGAAAAGGGTTTTCAGTTTATATTGTAACACTCTGCTGCTGTGCCTGTTTGCAACTTTCCATGGCACAGCTGTTTTTATGCCGTCTCAGCTCAAAAGCCACCTCCCCCGGGTCCTCTGATAGGGCCCGTCACAGATTAGGCTCTGCTGGGTCTCAGTAGACTGGCAAGGGAGACTTGAAAAACCAGTATCTGTGAAAATCCTAAGACTGTGTCCCAGAAGGAAAGCCCCATGTGACAGGCTGTGGTGGCGCACGCCTTTCATTCTAGCACTCAGGAGGCAGAGGCAGGTAGATCTCTGTGAGCATAAGCCCAGCCTGGTCTATAAATCGAGTTTAAGGACAGCCAGAGCTACACAGAAGAACCCTGTCTCAAAAAAAAAAAAAAAAAAAAAAAAAAAAGCGCCGGGTGGTGGTGGCGCACGCCTTTAATCCCAGCACTTGGGAGGCAGAGGCAGGCGGATTTCTGAGTTCGAGGCCAGCCTGGTCCACAGAGTGAGTTCCAGGACAGCCCGGGCTACACAGAGAAACCCTGTCTCGAAAAAAATCAAAAAAAAAAAAAAAAAAAAAAAAAAGCAAGCAAGCAAGCGCACAGGGTGTCGGTTACCTAGAGGGCTTGCTTGTTTAATATGAATCCAGTGTCTCTGTTTCAGCAGAAATGAGAAGGTAGAGTCCACAGAAGCCTCAGTATCCTGAGCCTGGGGTTCTGTGCTCTGTAAAGGAGGTGCCACCCTGTCCCGGGAGCTGCTCACGATCACCTCCCTTCCAGCCACTCTCTCCTGTTGCATCTCCTTCCAGAGTTTCTCTCTGTGGCATAACCTTGGATGCTTTATTTTGCATTATTTGAAACGGGGTCTCCCTGTGTAGCCCTGCCTGGCTTAAAACATTCTGCATGGACCAAGCTGGCTTCAAACTTGCAGCAACCCTCCTATCCCTGCTTCCTGACTACAGGTGTGCACGGGCGTGCATACTCATGCCTGCCGGCCTCACATGTGTCAAATTCTATTTTTTATTATTTTACACGTATGATTCGTCTGCATGGCTGTATGTGTGCTGTGTGCATACGTGGTGTCCACAGAGGACAAAAGAGGGCATTGAGTCCCCTAGATCTTGAGTAACAGATGGTTGCGAGCCTCCCTGCGAGTGCTGGGAATTGAACCTGGGTCCTCTGCAAGAGAATCCACTGCATTTACCACTGAGCCATCTCTCAGTCCCTTGCCTACACTTTTGAGTTATTTTTGAGGTGTTGTGAGGAGGAACCTGCATTTTTCCTGCCTTGAGTTACTTTGTTCTGATTCTAAAAATAACCCCCAGCCACTGCTAAGAATGTAGAAAATCCAGAAAGCCACCACACTCGTGAGTGTAAAAATCCACTGTCGGCATTTTGGTATACATCCTGCCAGCCTCTTTGTTAGTAATGGGATTTGAATTATACTGTACCTGAATCTTTACATCATGATACTGATACATGCCATGAACACAGATGCTCAAGTGTTTTTGCTGGTCAGCCTGGGCTACATAGTGAATTCTGGGTCAACATGGTGAGACCTTGTCTTAACTCTCCTCCCTCTTGAGGGGATCATGCAGGGTGAGGTGGCAATTGCTGGTAATTACAGCACTTGGGAGGCTAAGGCAGGAATTATCAGGAGTTCAAGGCCAGCCTGGGATACATAACAAAACCCGGTCTTGAAACAAAGTGGTGGTACACACTTGTGATCCCAGCACTTGAGAGGCAGAGGCAGGAGGACCAAGAGTTTAGGGTTGGCCTTGGCTACAAAGGGACTTGGAATCCAGCCTTGGCTATGTGAAAGCCTGTCTCAAAAAAGACAAATGAACAAACAAAAGAAATCTTGGGGACTAATTAATTTTTCTGTTCTGATTAAAATTGTTTTATGGTAGAAATTTCAAATGTAGACAGAAAAGGCAGAAGAAATATAACCCTCTTCCAGCTTCCAGCATTATCAGGATTTTGACGATCTACTTCAGATATTTTGGCCACTTTAGTCAGTTTGGTACTGGAGACTTGGCCCAACAGTTGAAAGCACTGGCTGTTCTTCCAGAGGACCTGGGTTCAGTTCTCAGCACCCATATGGTCACTTACAAGGACAACCATCAACAACTCCAGTTCCTGGGGACCTGATGCCCTCTTCTGGCCTCCTTGGGCATTGCACAAATATGGTGCACATAAAAAACATACATAGGCACACATGCACACAAATTTAAAAACGAATAAATAAATCTTTAAAACATAGAACAAGCCAGGTGGTAGTCCCATCACTCAGGAGGCAGAGTCAGGTCCATTTCTAAGTTCGAGACCAGCCTGGTCTACAGAGTGAGTTCTGGGACAGCCTGTCTCAAGGAAGCAAACAAACAAACAAACAAACAACACCAAAAGCTATATAGAGATTCAGTTTCATGTGGTAATTGTAGCATTGAATCCCAGGGTGGGATTTAACAACTGTTTGGAGGGATACTTTGGATGGTAAGTGAGCTGGCTAGAGAAGGCACTATTCATTTACATAACGGATACTAAACATCTGCTTCAAGCCAGGCAGTGTTTTTTTAGGAGTTAAAGCTCCCTGGTGGTAGATAGTATTTAGAGGCAAGGTCTCACTATGTAGCTATAGCTAGCCTAGCTAGAACTCGCAGAGATCCAAACCTTCCTGCCTCTATGCTGCTAGTAACATGCACTACCATGCATGGATTCATTTTTATATTTTGTTATTATTTTATGGGAGTGCACACACATTCCGTGGGGCACTTGAGGAGGGCAGAGGACAGTGTCGTGGAGTCTCTGCTCTCCTTCCTTGCTTATGTAGGTTTGGGGAATCACACTCAACTCACTGGGTTTTCAAGGTAGGCTCTTTTATCTGCTAAACCGTCCTGTCAACCCCTGAGCCAAACCTAAATGTAGGAAAGGAATAAGCCAGAGTGGGCATCTCTGGAAATAACAAGTCAGGCACACAAACAAACAGCATGTATAAAGGCCCTGAGGTAGGACTGACTGAGACACAGTCTTACATAGCCCAGGCTGACACCAAACTCACGTCTCCAAGGAGGACCTGGAACTTCTAGTCACCCTGCCTGTGCCTCCCAAGGGTTGGGATTATAAGTGTGTGCCCCCATGCCTGGCTGTGACTGGGTCTGAGGACTAGAGAGGAAGTCTATGTGACAGTCAGGGTGGGTGAGGAAGGATGCTGAGGAAAGCCAGATCTGGTGCACCTGTGACTCATGGTGATAATTTAGGCGTTTGCAGTAAACAGGACGGAGGAGTGACCAGCTACGGCCTCCAAAAGTCCTGTTTGTGCCATCAGCGCACAGGCCTTAGCCCGGCAGGCAGTAGAGGTTCCGTAAACACTTGCCCTACAAATAGTATGTGTCGGCACACTTGGGGCACACGTGTGTTCCGTGTGTGGATGTGCCGTGATTTATTACGTCCTCCCCGTGAGTGCTCACGAGCTTTCTCAGTGCCTGTTGCGATCTCTGTGCTAGGCATGCGCCCGCTCAGTGGGAGGTGCTTCACTGGCAGCCTGGATGGTTTATAGTGTTAGTTACGGCAGGGGTCTTGGGCTGGACGCGAGCCTGAGGGCAGCCTAGGGCTGGAGGGGGCAGCAGGCTTGTCCCTGCTTCTGACCTTCGTCCCTCCCTCCTGCAGCTCCACGGAGAAGAACTGCTGCGTGAGGCAGCTGTACATCGACTTTAGGAAGGACCTGGGTTGGAAGTGGATCCACGAGCCCAAAGGCTACCATGCCAACTTCTGTCTGGGACCCTGCCCCTACATTTGGAGCCTGGACACACAGTACAGCAAGGTGGGTCTGGCCAATGGGACAGGCTGGAGCAGAGGCTGGGGTGGTAGGGAGAGAACGAGAGGCCAGAGCAGTGGGGAGTCAGTGGGATAGGGTGACTGGGAAACAGAAGAGACGAAATATAGAGGGACAGACCAGAGTTGGAAAGATGGAAAGAAACAGATTGGGTGAGGAAGGCAGGGAAGCTAGTGTTGTGATGAGATACCGAAATAGAGGTGAAGAGGACTGGAGATGGGAAATAGAGTAACTGAGACAGACAGGAAGAGGAGATAGGATACAAGAGAGATGGAGAGGGAGGGGCAGAGATGGGGACAAATGAGAAAGACAGAGACATATGTATTTATATTTATGTAGGAAGAGACATAAATAGAAATAGACTGAGAAAGATAGGGAGACAGAGATGGAAGTTGAGGAGACTCAGAGACAAGAGACAGAAATGTAGAGAGATCCTGGTAGGGAGAGAGATGGGAGGAGACCCTGGACACTGGCAGTGACCCTGGCCCACCCGCAGGTCCTTGCCCTCTACAACCAACACAACCCGGGCGCTTCGGCGTCACCTTGCTGCGTGCCGCAGGCTTTGGAGCCACTGCCCATCGTCTACTACGTGGGTCGCAAGCCCAAGGTGGAGCAGTTGTCTAACATGATTGTGCGCTCCTGCAAGTGCAGCTGAGGCCCCGCCCCCGCCCCGCCCCTCCCGGCAGGCCCGGCCCCGCCCCCGCCCCGCCCGCAGCGCCCCGGGGCTGTATTTAAGGACACCTGCACCCCCAAGCCCATCTGGGGGGCCCATTAAAGGTGACAGAGGACTGGTGGTCTCCGTGTCTTTGGGCGCCGGATTGCGTCTCCCTCTTAGCTGAAGCTCCCACCGCACCTTGTCCCATTCTGTGCCACCGCCTCCGCCTCCAGCACTCCCTAAGGAATGCCTGCTTTGACCCCATGATTCCAGTGGGCGAGGGGCCCAGGGAAAACTGCTATTAGACTCGGGTAGCACCTCTTTAGGTGCTGTTTACAGTGCCTTATACCTCTGAGCATCCACTGAGCCAATCTGGGACAGCCTGAATTCCTGCTGTTGTCTTCGACAAGTATGTGGAAGAGCAAAAACTGCTGATTCAGCGAGTTGTGGTGTTTCATGTGATGAGTCCCAGCACTCGGGAGTCAGAGGCAGGCAGATACAGCCCAGGCTAGCCAGGGCTGAATGGTGAGAACCTGTCTCAACAAACAACAAAATACTGGTCCAGAGTGGAGTGTGTGGTACTGAAATGTCTGCACTGGGAGGGCAGGGGATAAGGAACACTGAGGCTTCCGGGCCACAACAGATCCTGTCTCAAAACAAAACAATTCAAGCTGGGCGGTGGTGGCGCAGGCCTTTAATCCCACTTGGGAGGCAGAGGCAGGTGGATTTCTGAGTTCGAGGCCAGCCTGGTCTACAGAGCAAATTCCAGATAGTCAGGGCTACACACAAGGAACTGTCTCCAAAATACCATAAAAAACACTTCAGTGGTTGGTGCTGGTGCTGACTATGTTACAGGGTGAAAAAGAACCTGGAGGAGGAGAGCTACAAGAAGGAAGTGGCATTAAGGGTGTGTGTCTGTGTGTGTGTCTGTGTGTGTGTGTGATTCTTGGAAGACCGGAAGTGACAAGTGACAGCCATCTTGGGGTGTGCCACCGAGTGAAGAAAGAGACCTACGTGACTGGAAGAGAATAAGGGAAGGGTGTTGGGCGCTGAGTCAGATCCAAGCCAGCACAAGCCAGGAATGACAACTCTCCTACATGTCAGGTGTGTGGCTGTCCTTGATCATAGCTTTCTTCCCACAGCCTAACAGAGCAGGGGTTGGCAAATGTTGGCCCAAAGCCTACTGCAGCCTACAGCCCGTTTGTGTAAGTAAGTTCTGCGGGCTCATAGCTACACGTGTTCCTTCCTCCACACACTGTGTGTAGCTATGTGCTGTTTCTGCAGCACAGTATGCGGGGCCAGCAATACCACCTGGTCCTTCAGAAAAAGCCTGGTAAGATGGGTGTGGTCTAAGCAGACTGCTTGTAATTTGAACAGGAGGCAGAGGCAGGAGGATCGTAAGTTCAAAGCCAACCTGATCTACATAGTCCTCAGCCAACCAAAGCTAAGTATATGGGAGAGCCTCACTCAACCCTTCTCACTCTCCCCAAAAGCTTGCTTATCCTGTTGGGGGATCTTGTGCTCTTTACAGGAGGAAGTACTTACATACCACACGTGGAAGTTGGTTATTTCTTAAATCCACAGAACTCGGCGAGTGGTAGAGCTGGATTTGAACTCAGCATCTGCACATGTACCTAAGATTGCTTTCTTGATCGCATCAAGACTGTGGGACCCCAAAAGAACACATAGCCTTACCAGATGAGCTAAAAAAAAAAAAAAAAACTGAATTCAAGGCCTCCATGTCTGGTAAATCACAGAGTAAAGTGAGTGTGGGTGGCTTCAAGGCTGTGTGCGCACATGCATGTGTATGTGTACATGTGTGTGCATAAAAGTGTGTGTTTGCGAGTGTGTATGTGCATGTGTCCTCAGGAAAATAAGTCACCCAGGCAAGAAATACCGGCTGCCTGAGCCCAGCGGTTCCTGCGTCTCATCTCTTCCCGTCTGTTGGGGTGAGCTTGTGAATTCTCTCCTGCTTCCCCTTTTTTCCAGCCCGTTTCCTCCTTTCTCCTGTGTTTCACTTCCCCTACCCTCTGCCTTTCTCAGGCCCCCAGGGCTCCTGAACTTGCTTTTCACTCAGGGAGTGTCCGGGAGGGAGGGAGGCAGGGTGACTGAGGGCAGAGTTCCTTTGGTTTGAGGCTGACAGCACTGAGACTGGCTGAGTGGGTTCTAGGCCTCGTAGCCTCTTCTCATCCCGGTCTGAGAGCCTGTGAGGAGCAGGTTGGGGTTGGGGGGAAGACAAGCTCACTCTGCAAGGACACTTGTCATTGCCACTAGCTCATGACATTGAGGCCTGGCAGACACACACACACAGACACACACACACACACACACACACGAACACAATCTAGATTGTAGTCACTCAAGGATTGCTGAATAGCCCCATTGCCCCCAGGAGAAGCCAAAATATGGACAAGGTCCCACAGCCACACCAACACATTCACCTCTCAGGACTAGTGACATGTGGACTCTGACACCTGGCAGTAGTCACAGCTGACACACACACAAACCATAAACAGCCCAGCCCTGGGGGGCCTCATAGGACATGACACGAGTAGAAAGTTCCATAGAAAAGGCTTCCACACAAATATATATTATAGGGCCATGGCTGTACCACATGCCAGACAGATTCACAGTGTCAAACACACCAGACACACATCATAGCATCAGAGCCCAGCTGGGAAACAGACTACTCCTCCCCAGCAGTTAGACAAACATCCTCCATGGGGTCATGGTCATTGCGTGACCCGCTGCAAACCCACTCATACCACACACACTGAGGTTTCATACACGTCACAGTCCCAGCCAGACTACCAGGAGGTCACAGCTACTGTCTGACGCTCTTCACACACACCCACTTGCCTGGGGAGTCCCAAGTGGCCCCAACAGACCCAGACACAGTCACACCCAGGATCCCAGACTAGCGGCTCCCACGCACCCAGACACACCCCCAGGATTGCCCGAGCCCATACACCAGGCCTTCACCCCGGAGCCTGTGCTGGCTGTGCCCCATGTCCTGCCCACTGGTGACATAGCCGCCCACCTGCCTGCTGCTCCTGGGCAGGCCGGGCTGCTGGCAGGCCTGGGGGAGGGTAAATTGCAGCCTCAGCATCTCTGCGGGGGCCCTCTCGCTGTCCTCCTGCTCTGGGCTCGATGGGTGGCCTGACCCAGCACAGGACACATCCCTCTTACCCACCAGCATCTACCTCAGGCAGGACAGACAGGATACAGGGTTAGGGAGCTGGGGCACGGGGAACATGTGGGAGGGGCCTGGGTTCCGGCTGGAGTCCCAGCTTCCCGTCCAGCTTCTAGGGCAGGAAGCAGCCAAGGAGGCCTGCACAGGCCTTCCTGCCCGTCCTGGACCTGCCGGGTGAGCGAGGGAGGGGTAGGGTGGGAGAGACAGGAACAAGATTTCCCTTGAAGCCTAATTCCCAGGCATACACAAGTACCAATGTGTTTTGTTTCCAGTGTGATCTTATAGGTGTTCAGAGAAGCCCCTTCTTCCCCTCAACTCACCCCCACTTTCTTTGGTGCCTGAGGGCTTTTGGCCTGCATGGCATTGTCAGTTTGGAGTGTGTGTTCAGCTCTGTGTTTGTGGCTAGCGAATGCCACATTTCTGCTGAGTGTCTGCCGCTTCACATTTCGGCTGGGCAAGCTGGAGCTTTCTGTGGGTTCCCGCTGGTAAGAGAGAATGCTATACCATCGGGTTGCATATCTGGGATGAGTTTTGAGTCTACTCCCCCCCCCCCCAAACTCCCCACTCCCCCTCCAAACTCCGCCTTTAGAATCTTCACCGGTCCCTGGGTGTAAATTTTTGCAGTTAGTGTTGGTTCTACCTGAAACCGGGGGTATTTTATACGTTTGTGGGTCTGTGAGGAGTTTTTTTTTGAAAGGTGTTGTGTGGTTTTTTTTTTTTTTCCTTACCTGAGCTGTTTTTGATGCACGTGTATGCTAGTTACCAGTGTTTGTATGCCTTGTGGGTGGGTGATTTGTGAGCTATGATTATGTGTGTGTGTGTGTTTTTAAATATTTAGTTTGATATTTTTAACGATGTATGTGAGTGCTGGTTCCAGTGGAGGTCAAGACGGGCAGATTCCCCAGAGCTGAGATGACATGGGCACTAAGACCCAAACTCAGGTCCTCTGGAAGAGCTGTAACCCCTCTTAACTGCTAAGACATCTCTCCTGCTGGGCTGAAATTCGAACCAGGGCCTCAAGTATGCTAGTGAATAGTCACTTTTAACAGTCACTTCTTTAGCCCAGGGTCACATGTACTCCAGGCTGGCTTTGAACTTGAACTCTTTTAATTACCCTATTTCTCTCTCTTTAGAGCAATGGTTCTCAATTTGTGGGTCAAAACCCTTTTGGGGGAAGGTGTCCAATGGCCCTTTCACAGGGGTCACCTAAGACCACGGGAAAACACAATTTATGTTACAATTTGTTACAGTAGAAAAATTAGTTATAGCCGGGCAGTGGTGGCGCACAACTTTAATCCCAGCACTTGGGAGGCAGAGGCAGGCAGATTTCTGAGTTCGAGGCCAGCCTGGTCTACAGAGTAAGTGCCAGGACAGCCAGGGCTACACAGAGAAACCCTGTCTCAGAAAAAAAAAAAAAGTTATAAAGTAGCAACGTAAAGAATTTTACGGTTGGGGGGTTGCACAACATGAGGAGCTGTATTAAAGGGTCAAAGCATTAGGAAGGTTGAGAAGCACTGCTCTTGAGTGCTGGGATTACAGGCTTTATGCAATATTGAGGATGAAGCCCCAGGCAAGCGCCGCTGTAGCGGTACCGATTTAGCCACAACCTCAGCCCCCTAGGGCTGCATTCTGTGACTAGAATGTTTTGTTCATAGTCTAACACACATTTCACAGTTTGTATCCGTTTGTGTCTCCAACACACTTGGTGTTTGCCTGAGAGGCCTCACGGGGCTCAGAGGACTGTGTGTCTTTGTAGACTGGTTTCAGCTGGGGTGGGGAACTGGGAGCAGGTGGAACCAGCATTGGTGTGCCCACCTGTGCGCTGGAGACTTCAGCGTCTGAGCTGTTATGGGTCTTTGATGGGTTTTGGAGGTGTCTGCATTAGGGTGGAGGGAACGGACCCTCCACCGTGTGCTGCCGCTCTCAGAGGAAGGAAGTCCCTATTATGTGAAGCCTTCAGCTGTCGTACGACCAGCACTGGTTGGCCTTTGTGCTGAGTGGAGCCTGCCCGCGGTGTCCCTTTGCTGGCGGGTGCCACGCTGGCTCAGGGCTGGCTGTGGCAGCGGGTAGGGCAGGGCAGGGGTTGTGGTGGGCACTGGCCTTACGCCCAGCCTCGGTATAAATATCCCCAGGCTGTTTACTCGGCCCCAGCCCTGGGGGCAGTAGCAGCCCAGCAGGTCCTGGGGGGGTGGGGTGGAGTATGACCAGGCCACAGCACAGACGTTTCCTTCTGCTCAGACAGCCTTGCTTCCCTCGTGGGTGGGGACAAGGTGGTAACCCCTTGTTTTAGGTCCTTAGGGGCCACCAGTAGAGCTCTGACCTGAATTTCCCAGGGTCTGACAGGCAGACAGGGAAGGGGATGGACCAGGAGACAGCAGGGAGAGGGACAGGAAAAAAAGAGGCTGTAGGCTGGAGGGAGTGTGTGCTGGGGTAGGGGCGGGGACAGGCTGCCGACAAGGGTGGCAAGAGTTCTCAGAGAGAAGTGTGTTTGGGGATTGAGGGCAGAAGCTAGGGAGAAGAGAGAGGCTGACGGTCACGGGGGCAGGTACAGATGAGATAGGCGGGAAATGAGGATAGTGTGAGGCAGGCAGGGACCTCCCTAGAAAGGAACTGAGGCTGGGGTTGGGGGGCAGGTAGCCGGAGGGGTGGTGTGTAGGCATGGGTGCAGGGCAGCAGTAAGCAGAGACCTGGCCAGGGCAGGACAAACAGGAGACATGGAGGTGGGGGCCGGATGCCCACAGAGGGGCTCTCCCTCCCTGACTCAGCCTCTCCGCCCACCCCATCCCCAGGACCCAGATCAGAGGCAGTGGCGCCAGCCACCATGGGGGCTGCTCAAGAGGGGTGTGCTTTTGCTGTCTCTGCTCCCTCCTCTGTCTCCACCTTTCTTCCTGTCTCCTCATCTAATCCCTGTCCTGTGGCTGGCCCCACCTCTGTCTCTCATTTGCAGACTCGTCTGAGCCATCTGACTAACCCCAGATCCTGACTCAATGGCTGTGCAGCTCAGCTTTTAGAAAGTTACATAAGAGATTGATGGATGGCAGCTTCTATCTTAAATAAGTTTAATGATCAGATAGAACATTGGACAACTGTGAAAATACTTAAGCCACAACTTCCCAAAAGAATGCTCCTGGCTCCCGTCCAGTGTGGTGGGATCCCAGTTGGAGATTTGCTGCGTCCTCTGGGAGGTAGGGGTGTAACAGCCACCTGCCACCACATCACGTACACTTGCACTTTCTACAGCACCCCCCCCCCACTATAGATGTGAGTTAGTCCAAGTGCTGTGTACGGTGTGTTCCAGTCTTGGCTCTGCCTGGGAGGCCAGGTGGTCTCAGATGCATACGGCTACTTCTTGGCACGTCCATCCTTTGTGACAAGTGGCAGTTGACAGTCTTGTTTCCAGGCTGTTAGGTGTCACTCAGGCCTGGCCCAGGCTGAGCTGTTGAGGATCTTTCAACAGTTTAAGCAGGCATCCTTTACTCCCTGGGTTACTTTATTTGATGTAGAGGGCGGAGCTAAGGCCCGGGATCAGGACCCTGGCTTTACAGCAGTTTTGAGGGTCAGACCTTCAGGTATGGCCAGAGCAGTTTGGATCCTCAAGCCCAGACATGCTAGCCTCCATCCCCACAGGAGCAGGTTGCTTCTGTCTGCTGGGGATGCAGAGGCCGGGTGTGGGGCATGGGAAGGTAGGACGTCTGGGTTCCCACAGGCCATGGCTGAGTCACAGGCAGCCATCTGGCTTTCATTAGCCCAGGGCAGCAGGGGGCTCTGTGGGGCGGGCCCTGTGGCTGGCTGGGGGCAGGGACACCGAGGCAGGCTGTGTGTCTGTGTGTGATGACTCAAGACCCATGATAACAGCCTGTGCGTATTTGGAGAGTGTAAACAGCAGAGAGAGAGGGAGAGGGAGGTGGAGAAGTGAGGAAAAGGAAAGTTGTGGCTGGGAGGGGGGCTGGGAGCCCCTCTTCACGGTCCTCCTACACTCAAGCTGGCCCTGGGGTACCCAGCTCTGCCCCTGCAAGTGTCCCAAAGGAGCAGCAGAGGCTGGCACCACCTGGGTTCCCCTAAGTCCCACTCACAGGTAGGCTTCTGCTGCCCTTGGCTGCCAGGCTTGGGGGAGGAGACCCAGAGGAACCGAGCCGCAAAGGCTGAGACAGAGGGGCAGACATCCAGGCCTGGAGATACACGGAAATGAACGAGGAGGGGGGCATGAAGGGTGAGTTGGGAGCTTAGGGGAAAAGAGGTGCCCAGCGTGAGACACTGGCAGAGAGGTGGGGAGACTCAGCTGTGCTGGGCATCCATGTGACAGCTGCAGCCACTAGACAATTGTCAGGGTCCTACTGTGGGCACAGCGCTCATGACACAGAAATGGGCAGAAGGTGGATGCACAGAAGTTGACACCTAGGAAGCGAGAGGTGGGGCAGTGGCACCAAGGGAGAAAGCAGGGAAGAACGGGATGGGTAGACAGGGCACAGGGATTCGCCTGCATACACAGCATGTGGGAGGCCAAGGAGGACGACGGAGTTTTAGGCCAGCCTTGGCTACAAAGCAAGTAACAGCTAAGTTAGTGCTACACAGCAAAATCCTATCTCAAAGAGGCAAGACAGGTGGGGCCAGGGCAAGAGGGGCAGCGATGCTCCCAGAGAGGAGCAGGAACCCCTAAACACAAGTGTTGGCATTGTCTGAGGTGGGCCAAGTCCAGGGGCCTGTCTTGATGGCCTGAGTCACTCAGCCAGCTTGTAATGAGCTGCCTGTCGGGTGAGCAGGCATGTCACGTCACGGCCGGAGGCTGGGAGCTGTCAGTCTCCATCCAGCTCCGCACTGGACGCATCCTCGGGCTCTTCTTCATCAAAGTATCGATCCTCCTCATCACGCGCCACGATGTCCAGGTTGTCAAAGTCAGGGTTGTCATCCACCGTGCTGTGGGGAAGAAAGCTGTCAGGCTCACAGGAGGCCTAGGTCAGGGGAACTGATTTCCTGGGTATGCTTGCTTGCACCTTTTGGAATCCTAAAGAGGTGTTTTCCCAATCAGCCTACATAAAAAATGCCGGCTTCTTTGACAGCTTGGAAGGTGTGACAACCCCACAGCCCGCAGGCTTCTCAGGCTTTGTCTCTTATGTGGCACTCTCCCCAGTTCCACTATGTGACGCTGAGTCACTAGGGCTCCACTCCTCTGGGATGGGCCTTCTCAGTTCTACCTCAGCACCAAGTTGCTCTGCACCTCAGGGTGCCTGCACCTGTCCTCACCCGCGGAGGCTCTGAGCAGCTCTGCTCCCTGCACGCTCTTCAGAGCGCTAACCCTAGGGTCTGGACACAGCAGATGGGCAGAAGCATCAACCCATCGTGGGCGCATTTGGGTACCTGCTGCCCTCCTGAAGGAACAGGCGCGGCCCCTCTTGTGGCGCCCTCAGGTTACCTTGTCTAGTAGTGGGGCTGGCTCCTAGGAGCCACAGCTGGTAGTCTGCACAGCCTGGTGGCCCCAGGGAGCAGTGGATGAGCCTCACTGATGTCAGACCTGTGGGGGTCCCAGCACGGACTGCCTATCAGTGATAATCAGAACCCCTGTTCCGCTGCAGCTGTTTGTGGACATAGGTCCCATGTCATTGGGCCTGGATGTGAGCATTTTCTTTTTCTTCGAAACAGGATCTTCCTGGTCTTCCTGGTGAGGTACTGTCCTATGTAGTGCTCGTACAGTAGTGGGGCCCGGAACCGCATCATGTCTCCCTGGCATGAACTCAGAGATCCAATCACCTCTATCTCCCAAGTGCCGGGATGAGGTATACCCCACTGGGTTTCACTTAATGCTTCGTCAACACTGTGCTAAATGCTGGCTCAAGTTTATCCCTTTGCTTACAGCTGAAGGGGCTAAGGCTCTGAGAGGGACAAGGTTAGGCCGAGACCTCAGCCACCTCCCCTCACTGATCTGAAACTTCCAGAGTGACTGCTACCAGGGTCCCCGGTGGGGAACTTTTCCTGGGTGCTGTAGCACTGCTGAGGAAGGCCCTTTGAGGAGGGGCAGGCTGCTTGGGGCCATGGGTGTTGGGCTGGGACGGCCGGCACCTGTAGTCGAAGCCTCCATCTTTGCCGTCCAGGAATCGCTGGTGCATGCGGCTGGTGAACTCCTCTCGGAGGATCAGCCTCTCTTCTGAGTCAGGCACCCAGGCTTCCGAGTCTTTATCCGGCCTCAGGTCTGTGGAGATACCTAGGTGGGTGGCCTGCAGGAGTCTGACGGGTTACCACCCTACGTCTAGCACGTGCTGCTGAGACAGAGCAGCCCCTGCCCTCCTGGCACACACTGGACACAACGGTGACGCTGTGCTATGGAGACTGTACCACAGCGCTCAGGAGGAGATGGCAGGGAAAGGGGCAAGGGCAGACATCAGGCCTGTCCTCACAGGCTGGGGCCCAGCCAGGTGACACAACATGGGGGAGCAGGCCTGGCCCTCACCTTCCTCATCACTGTCCTCTTCCTCCTCAAAGCAGGCCTCCTCCTCCTCTTGCTGCCGGAGCAGCTTTTGCTGCAGCTCCCGTTCCTGGTAGGACTGAAACAATAGGTCGGAGAGTGGATAGGCAGGCGTGCCGGGAGAGCCGGGCCTGGGGGCCTGCGGGGCTGGTGTGCGGGCGTTGAGCTCTTCCTGGGTGAGGTACTGTCCGATGTACTGCTCGTACAGTAGTGGGGCCCGGAACCGCATCTGCTCGTCGCTAAAGTATTCGCCTCCTGTGCACAAGAGGCAAGGTAGATGTGTATGAGCACATGTATCTAGGCATGTATGTGCATACCCTGTTTGTGAGACATATATAACTTGTATGCAATTCAGGTACATGATAAAACCACGCACAGGTGCCTGAGGGTCTGTGGGGCATTGAGTATACAGCCTGGGCTGAGCATGGTCACATACCCAGGCCTGAGCCACTATGTAGACCAGGCTAGCATCAAACTCACAGAGATCCTCCTGCCTCTGCCTCCCAAGTGTTGGGGTGTAAACCCCACACCAGGCTCTTCTTGGTGTTTTGTTCAGGGTGGCCTTGGGGGACAGGCTTGCTCCCTTGGTTTCCCAGGATGTGTGCACGGTGTGAAGATGGTAACGCCGCTCCTTAGGTGGCAGCCGATTACTTCGATGCTATGTGTGCTGCCGTCCCTCAGAGGACAGTGACATCTACAAAGCCACTTCTGCCAGTGCTTGAAAGGCTGAGGTGGGGGAATTTGGGTTCAAGGACAGCCTGGGTACTAGATAATAAGACTGTGTCTCCCGGATACCACTGTCACCTGCCGACTTCTGACCCTGTCTGCTGACCTGTTCTCCCTTGCTCCTGCCCTGCTTCAGTCCTCCTGTCCTCCCCACCTGTCCCACTCACCCACCAACGCCCACACCTTGGATGAGCTCACGCAGGGCAGCGTAACGCCGGTTCCGCAGGCGGGTGCGCAGGGTTCGAGGCCGGGCAGTGCCTTGCCGGGCCACCTCGGCACAGTAGAAATCAGCACGGTGGTCTCCACGCAGATGGCCGAAGCAGGCCAGGTGCTCCTCCCGGAGGCCTGTGCGGAAGCGCTCCAGGAACACCAGGGGCTTTTTGTGATACAGCTGGCCTAGGATGGCCACCTTCTCGGGCTCTGTCAGATCAGGCTCACCCTGCTGCTGGCTGCACACAGGCAGGTGGCTGGCAGCGATGGCATGCAACATGGCGCTCACGGCCGGACTCTCTGCCTGGGAGCTGTCACCGTTGGGGATGCCTGGTGTACTCTCTGCTGTCTCCTTCTCCTGAGGTCCAGATGGAATGGAAGTCTGGCTCAGCTCCCCCCAGTGCACACATCTGGGCTCCACACAGTCTGAGAGTCAAGAGGAATCTTTAGTTAAAGGCTTCAGGGGAAGGGGGCTTATGCAAGAGGAGGCTGGGAACTGACACTCACACAGCTCACATTTGCTGAGCACCTACTGCATTCTGGGTAATGTTCTAGGCCCTAGACAGATCATGGTGAACAGGAGGTCCCACTGTGATGCTTCACAATCAATAACCTAATTAGTTAACAAAAACATGTAATACGTTAGGTGTTTCCCTGGCTATGTAGAAAAACAGTCAGACAAGCCTGGTACAGTGGTACACACCTTTGTTTCAGCATGGAGGAAGCAGAAGCAAGTGGCTCTCTATGAGTTCAAGGCCAGCCAGGACTACGCAGTAATATTGAATCTCAAAAGCAAAATCTTAAAAAACAAACCAACAAAATCCAAAACACCAATGATAATAATGACAATAATAATAATAATTAATAATAAAAAAATAAGTATCTAATGAAAAGCCAAAAAAGACAGAAGAGGCAAATGTTGAGATGGTTCAGTTTTAAACTGCAGGGTACCAGGCTTGCCAGGAAAGTGACATCTTGTAGCTGCTGAGATGGCTCCGCTGCTCTTCCAGAGTTCAGGTTCAATTCCCAGCACCTACATGGTAGCTAACAAATCCTAGCATTTGGGAGGATCTCTGTGAGTTCGAGTCCTGCCTGGTCTACAAATCAAGTCCAGGACAGTCAGGGCCACACAGAGAAACCCTGTCTTGAGAAACCAAAAAGGAAACAACAACAAACCAAACACCCAGTTTCTGTTTTTATAGCAGTCATAAGAAATAACACAGAGGGCTAAGAAAGAGCAGTCTCTAAGACACAGGAAGGAAGCAAGCAGAGCGCATTAGTTATAAGGCAGATGTGCCAGGATGAAGGGGTGGCCGGCATTGACTCCTGGAAGCAATAGAGTAAGAAAATAGTCTGGATGCTGGACAGGGTAAGGAGGCCGAGGTAGAAAGATTCGTGAGTTTTAGACCAGGCTGGACTACATAGTGAGTTCTAGGTCAGCCTGGGCTTCAGGGTGAAACCCCACCTCAAATAAATAAATAAACATTAAATGAGTTCTAGGTCAGCCTGGGCTTCAGGGTGAAACCCCACCTCAAATAAATAAATAAACATGCAGTTAAACAAATAAATGAATGAATAACAATGAAAATGTAACAAAACAACAAAAACCTAATCAAGTAGCCATGCGTGGATGTTACTGGAGAGCCTACCTGACTGGAACAAGGGTGGAGACCAGGCTGTAGTGGGTGATGGGTAAGAAAATTATGAGCAGTGTGTATGAGTCTCTGGAGAAGCCAGAGGTTTGGAAAGCATGGAAAGGGCCAAGGGGCACTTGTTTTGTTTTCTTTAGTAAATGTTCTTGGGAGTGCTAGGAGTACAGACAGGCCTGCTCCACCACAAACAGTTTATGTGGTGCTGGGGATTGAACCCAGGGCTTCAGGCATGCTCTGCAGGCATTCCACTAATAAACTACGTCCTTAATCCCTGGCTCAGACCCTTCCAGGCCCACCTCACCACGTCTTGCCCCAGATTCTCTTTTATGTCTGGAGGGACAGCTTAGTGGTAGTGAGTGTAATTGGCATTCATAAGGCTTGAGCCCCAGCACCAGAAAGTTTAAAAGATATATACAATTTTGTTATGGAAAATGTTGATACATATGTATGTATGTATGTTTTTTTTTTTTTTTTTTTTTTGAGGCAGGGTCTCACAGTACAGGGTCTCACTTTGTAGTCTGGAATTCACTACGTAGTTTAGTGTGTCTTCAAACTGAAGGCTAACCTCCTACCTCAGTCTTCCAAGTGCTGGTTTTACAGATATAAACCTAACTGGAGATTCTCAAAGATTGAAACACAAAGTAGCACACACAGACAACTGTCTCTACATTCATACACCTGCTATTGAGCTTCAGTAACTCCCAGCTCTGAGTTGTCCAACAGCTTCGACTAAACCTCATCATGCCTCAGACTACTATGAAACATTATAGACAGGTGTGGTGGCACAGGGCTTTAAATTCAGTACCTTGGGAGCTGAAATAGGAGGAAGACAATTTGGAGGCTAACCTTGACGATAATAAAAGACTGACTGAAAAACAAAACCCCAAAACAAAATAAAACATCACCAAAATCCAAACAACCCACCAGGCAATACTGGTAGGAAGTCCGTAGAAAAGTGAAAGGCATTGAAGGTTCGAGGGAGAAAGGACCTAAGCAGGCAGAATGGACTGCAGACATCGGGGGCAGGAAGAGTTAGAATGCAATGGGAGCTGTTGGTTTGACATAAGCGAGCTTGCATGGGACAAAAGGAGAGCTAGCTTGGGATACAGAGAAACTCAGGTTGGCACAGGAAAGACGTAACTTGAGAAACGTTGGTCTGAGACTGGAAGAATTTGCAGGGGGATTATTTGCTTGAGGCGTTGACATGGTAAAAAAAAAAAAAATGGTTAGCCTAGGCCACGGAAAGGGATTCATCTCAAAGAAAACGAAGGGAAACGTCAACCTGCCACAAGGCCGAATAACCAGACCCCCAAAGTGGACCAAGTGTTGAAAGTGCCAGTCAGCTGCCATCAGACTTCTAGAGTCCTCAGCGCTTGCCGGAACCATTTCCTGGTCCCAGCAAAAGCACCCTCCCGTCACCGCAGCGTGGCCAATGGCTCACCGTTATCGGGCTTCCTCTCCGCTACCGCCGCAGCTGCCACGGCCTCCATAACTGGCCTCTCCGACACAGTAACCGCCGCAGCGGCTTCGGGAGTCAAGCTGGACCCTAAGTACCCGCAGGTACTTCCGGTTACGCAAGCACCAAAGTTCCGGGTCAAAGGTGGGCCTTCTTTATGCGCATGCCTAGCCCCGCCCCGAGCAGCCAGGGCCAAAAAAGGTGCTAGGTTGAGCAGATGGCTCTTCAACCTATCAGACTGCAAAGTCAGCGGGGATCGTGTCATTTAATCGGAACTCTAACTGCAGGTCCTCGTGTGGTTAATATCTGGAATGATTGTATTGGCGCTATCGCATAGACTCTCGAGTTCTATTTAATTTAAAAATGTTTATGTGGTCAGAGGACAGCTTATAGGAGTGTGAATAAAATTCAGTCAAGATTGGCAGCAAGCATCTTTAGCCGCGGTGCCAATCTGACCCAACTTTGTGCTCTTTATAGATTTGACTTCCTTCTATCATCATATTCAGCCTGTAGAGCTGCGTGAGATAAAGTCAGGGAGAGAACCTTTTTGTTTCCAAACAAGGAAACCTGCAGATATGAGGGACACGCTGTGGGGATTTGCTGTGGAAAGGGGAGGGACCTGCCCACCATAGGCAGGGTCAAAGGCTTTCTGGTAAGGATAAAGGCCCCAGATGAGACCTGAAAGGGATGGGCAGGAGTTAGTAAGTATTTCAGGGAGTTTAGCTGGCAAAGGTAGTTCTGGGTGCTGTAACTGTTTACCATGGCCAGGGTATACAGCACTCAGGAGGCAGAGGCAGGGAGATCACTGAGGGTTTGACCAAGTCTGGTCATTAACAAGGCCAGTCAGGGTTACACGGCAAGTCTTGTCTCAGAAAGCAAAAAAAAGACTATTGGAGGCCAGTTCAACAGTGTCAGCTCATACAGGCTTCCTAGCCCTATGAGGTGGTTGGAGACTACAGGATTTGGGGTAGGGAATCAAGGAAGGAACTGGAAATCACAATGAGGAAGGTGGTGCATTAATCTAGAAACAGGCCTTGAAGAGTTAGAACTTGGTAAGCATCATTTGGGGAATGGCTTGGTGAAAACTCAGCTGCTTCAACAGGAATGACCAGTAGAGGGGCGGCTGCCCAACACACACAGGGCAAGAGCAGGACTTCCCAGGCTAGGAACAATGATGCCTTCTCCTAGAGCAAGTTGACAAGTGTCTTTTAGGCACCGATATGGTCCCTTCTTAGCCTTGAATCTACTTGGCCTCCCTCCTGGTGTCTGGTCATGTTGCACCTAGGTCCTGTTGGTATGCATCCCTTTTGGATACAGGCCCGTGTCACCACCCCTAGCTTCTTTTGATACATTGTGGCTCTTCAAAGGCCCCCAGTTCCTACAAGGGAGCTGGGGTGAGCTGTCCACACTGGATCAGATGTGAAAACACAGTTTGCACAGGAGAATGAAGCCCACAGCTCCCATGCCACAGCTTCCCCTGCACTTCCCTCTTCTCCAGAAAGCCCTCTTCCTGTTACTTCAGGGCCTCTCTGAACACTTGGTGCTGAGACTGGTTACACATTTGTACTCCCTGTAGGAGGAACTCTGAGAAGAGGGGCTAGGGTCATCTCTGCAGTGCTCAGATCCCTAGACCTGATCAGGACGATGGGGATCAGAACAGGCAGCCACTACTTGTGAGGGAGGCAGTACAGGGCTGCCCTGAGAGCAGCATCCTGGCTAGACCTTAGGGGTGTGGTTGGGCAATACACTCAGAGATGGGCCTGAACCAGCACGGTCTAATCATTACAGGTCTCACCTGTCTGTCCCTGCACAAGGAGCATCTGGCTTATGTGAAGTACAGAACCATTTTGTTTAAATGAATGAGTGAGGCATTTCCCCTTTGAAGGCCTCCCATCCCAATTAAAGGCCAACTGCAGCAACACTTCAGGGTTTCAACCCTGCTTCCTTCCTGATAAGAGGTGCCATGTCATTTATTGAAAGAAAAGAAAACAAAACAGGGTAAAACATCTCTTAATAAGTGCAGTTTGCTAAAGTCCGGTTAGAACATTCGGGTAAAGGGAAGTGAGAGTAATCAAAAGGAGCACTGTAAAACTGGAGGTCTGGCACCTGGAAGAGCAATGGAGGTGGCAGTGGAGGAGGAGCTTTAGGGTCTAAAGGGAAGCTGGCCCCAACCCAACCTTCCCTTCACCCTCTCACCCGCTTAAGCCCACCAGAAACTACCAAGACTCCTGGAGTAAAAGGTTTCAAGTTCAATAGTCACACTCTCTCCAAGTACAAAAAGCAGTTACAATCCAACTGAACAGACGCGTGTGTGCAAAGTTACGGGGAACTGAGACATCATATAAAAAGTTAGGTTAAAGGTGATTTTGTTGTTTGTTTCGAGGGTGTGGCTCTTCCTCGGTTACCTGAACTCAGCAAAGAAATGGTTATTTGATGAAGTATCAACGGCTGACCCACAGTAAAAACAGACAAATTCTAAAAATTAAAAAAAAAAGCATAATTACCAAAAAAAGTCACTGCTTCCTCCCTCTGCATTTTGCTTCTTAAACTTTTTTTTTTTTTTAAAGTTTTTGAAATTTTTTTTTTTTAAATCCTGAAAAGTAGACAGTAAAACAGCTCCTGGAAGAATTTACAACCAACTGCATGAGAGTCTGGGAAGCCAAGGGGCTAAAAAGCAGAGTAGGGAGGGGCAGACAGGCAAGGGTCCTCCCCAGTCACTGGGTAACCAAGGGAGAGGATTCTTTAGTTAAAAAGGTAGGGAGAGGAGGAAGTGGAGGGGACAAAGATAAAAGAAAAGGTCACTGTTGCCTGTTTTGAATCCAGAGAGAAAAATGCCTGGCCTGTATGAAGGGAGAAGCCCTCTGGAAAAAGTGGGCTAGAGAGAGGCAGCCCTGGGATAACCCTGTCCCCAGCACCACAGGACTCAGAGGGGAAAATGGGGCCAAGGCAGGTGCTAGTAGATGCAGCGGCACAGGCCTCTGGAGGCTCCAGCACCCGCTACTGTGTGCTTGTGCCCCCCTGTGTGCTGCCCGAATAGCTTCCATAGTCGTAGTTCCCATAGTATGGCGGCCACTGGCTCTGGTTCTGATAGTACTGGCTCCACTGTTGGGCATACTGGGGAGAGAACAAGAATATTGGGTTACCTCTTTGCACTCCAGACTGTGCCTTCTCTCCTTCTGTGGTCCACCCTCAACACATGGGCCCTTTGACAGAAATCACAGTGCTTTGGAAAGATAAGGGGTGACTTGATGTCACCTAATTGGGAAAGCAGGAAATGTAGTCCTGGTCTTGTGGCTTGTTGGCTGCCCTTTTAAGGTGTGGTAGCCCCAGCACCAACTTGGACTAGAACTTGGCATCCCTTGGCCAAACTGGAGGCCTAGCTCAGCTAGGTAGGTCTGCTGCACTCGGGGGGCCAGGGCTACACAGTGGTTTATTCATCAGCCATTAAAGACCAGTTTACCAAAAGCCTGAGACAAGGAGCTTCCCATGTTTCAGGAATAGGCAGGAACCCAAGTCTGAATGCACGCCCAAGAATGCTCCCAGAAGCCTCACCGGAAGGCCCATCTTGCACTCACCTGCTGATACTGGTTATAGCTGGGCTGAGGGTAGGTCTGGGCAGTGGGGGGTGGCGGTGGGGTATAGGGAGCAGGATTGTAGGGGCCATAGCTCCCATAGTTGTAGGCAGGTGGTGGCGGAGGTGGAGGTGGTGGGGCTGTGTAGCCTTGGGTGTAGCCTCCTTGGTTGTAGGGTGGCTGGCTGTAACTCGGCTGAGTAGAGAAACAGACAAAAGCTCCATGAGACAGACACCACACATCGGTATGGACACACGATGGAGGTTCCTTGATGGAGGCACGTCTGTTCTAAAGCGCAAGGACAGGTCTGGGAAGCAGCTGACCCTAGGCCTGCGTTTGCTCTGCACACGGCGTTTCAAAGACTGGCTTCAGTCTACAATCGGGAGCAGTGGCCACTGTGAGAGCTGCTGAGAAAAGCAGTGGTGACACATTGCCAAGAGCGTCTCACGCACGCACAGGGTGGGTCAGTAGCCCATTCCAGCTCATCAGCAGGCCCGACATCTCCACTAGCTCTATTTACAGAGATGGATGGAAGCTGAGAATGGGCTGGAGAGACGGCTCAGCAGTTAAGAGTACTGGTTGCTCTTGCAGGACCCAGGTTCAGTTGCCAGCACCCACAGTGATTCACAACTGCCTGTAACTCTAGTTTCAAGGAACCCAATATCCTCTTTGACCTCTGCAGGCAATGCACACAGGTAGGGCACATACAAACACATAAACACACACATAAAGTAAATTTAAAAAATATTGAACTCTAAAAAGAAAATCTAAGCGAGGTTGTTGGGCCAAGGCCACACTATCAGAATGGCTAACGCAGGTCTGCCCAGCCCCAGAGGCTTCATTAAGCTACAGCACGCATCACCTCACGGCAACTTCCTAAGCAATTCCTAGGAATGTTTCTGTCCTTTATGTGGAAACAAGGACTAGAGGTGTCAAGCTGACTGTCCCAGGTCACAAAGTCAGGTTCTGTTGGGGCTAGGTTCTGACTTTAGTCTTGCCAAACTCCTCGTCTAGGAAATGTGCTGGCAAGGTGGCACTAGGAGCTCCCTCCCATCTGTCTCCTGGCAGCTGTTCCCAGCTGTCCCTGGCATGTAACAGGGACTCAGATGGCTGTGAAATAAGAGAAAGCCTCAGTTTACCAGAGCCCACACACTGGCTTCCTAAGACATGGAACAGGGTCTCGAGCTATTAAGGGACAAGGTCCTTATCTACCTCTGGGCCCTGGCCTCCCAAGATGGGCAAAAGGTCACTCAGTGGAGTGCTTTCTTATAGACCCAATGAAGCCAGCAATAGAGCTAAAAGACAGGATCTTGCTGATGGGAGCCAATGCTTACCTCTAGCTTTGGGGGAGAGGGAGAATCTAACCATGTTTAGTATTTGACACAGCTGAACAGCTGCAAGGGAAAAAAGGACACACACGCACGCGCGCGTGCGCGCCTCACCTGTGGAGGGCTGTAGCTGCTCACTGTAGGGGTGCTGGTATTGGTGCTGGAGCCAGGGATGTTGCTGTTTTTGTTGTAGCTGCTGGCTCCCGGAGGGTTCCGAGCAGGGCTATAGCTAGGTGGTGGCGGTGGTTGCTGTGGTGGTGGTTGTGGTGGTGGTGGCTGTTGTGGTGGTGGCTGTTGCTGAGGAGCCCGGTTATAGCTGCCTCGGTTGTTGGAGTTGTTGTTATCCGGTTGTTGTTACCCCAGCGGTTTTGGTTGTAGCCACCACCTCCGCTTCGGTTGAAACCTACATTGGAAAATCCATATGTATCAGAGGACTCAGCATGGCTGGCTATGCACAAGACTGAGTTCAAGAAAGCAAGCAAATGCAGGTGCTCCATTTGTGCCTCCCCAGGCCCTTGGCACACATCCTTGTTCCTGTCCTGACACAACACCTAGTCACTGTCTGCAGACAGGTCTGTCTCTCCCAGTGGACTGTGAGCAGGCAAGGCACAGATGTCTTAGATATATCCAGCAATATGTAACTCTTCAGTAAACTAGAAAGGTGTTCAGGAACAACGCTAAGCACCAGTAAACAGCTGCAAGCTAGTCAGATATAGTCCAACAGGTTGGGCCAAGTGGCTTTTCCTGAGCTGCTTGTCTACATGAAGGTTAAGTTGGTGTCATGAGGTCACAACATCCTTGGTCACTGAAGAAGATCTAGAACATGTCTGATACATAGTTTTAAAGATTTGTCTGAAAGACGTATTTTTATTTGGCCTGTGTATGAGGGGTCTGGATACCCTAGAGCTGGAGTTATAGGCAGTTGTAAGCAGCTCTGTGTGGTTGCAGAGAAGCAAACCCTCTGGAGGAGCAACTAGTGCTTTTAACTGCTGGGAGATGTTTCTGGTCCCATACTTGTTAATTTATGATCACACTTTACTTTAGACACCATACCACTTATTAAGAATCTGGATTTTAGCTCACTGGACTCCCAGCTCAATTTAGCTCTGTGATCATGGGTAAATTAGTTGTTCTAAGCTTGTTTCTTCATTTGTTTTTGAATAAAAAAGCAGTCTAAATAGTTGCCCTTGTGAGATCTACAGATGGATCCCAAGATATGGTCAGATAGGGAAAGAACAACAAAAAGAGAGCACTGTCATGTGCAAATGACTTGAAGCAATGAGGCTGGAGACCAGGCAGTGGGAAGGTCCCTGAGGCTGCAGAGTAGTAACTCCCATCAACAGTTCCCACAGCCTGGCCTTAAAATGCAAGGCTGGAGAAGGTAAATGTCTCACCTCCTCGGTAGTTGCCTCCTCCACCACCGCTGCCACCACCACCTCCCCGGTTCTGGAAGCCTCCTCGGTTGCCTCCAGGAGGGCCTCGGTTGTCATAACGCTGGAAACTGCCACCACCCCCACGGCCTCGGAAGCCACCACCTCTGTTGTCAAAGCGCTTTTCAGGGGGTGGGCCAGCCTTCCGGCCTTCCTCGTTGTACTGCCTCACCAGCTTGTCAGCTTCCTCTCGCTGGAGCTCAATGAACAGAACCTCATCCAGGAAGTCCCCAACATCAGGCAAAGTGAAGTTGGCTAGGAAGAAGTAAAAAGGGAGGGAAGGTCAGCACCTTCTGATGCCTGGTTCTCTTCACCTCAAAATATTGGTTCACCAGAGTAGGAAGGTTGAAGGAATGAGGTTAAGATAGGACCCCAACTGTTTGGTGTAAACAGTGGCAAGAGGCTAAGAGAGACTCTTCCTCAAGAGGAACTGGGTCTCTCCATCATCACCTTAAGGTGCTTCAGAGGCAAGTGAAGCTACACCCCCTTTATTCCCACTGTGGAGCAAACTGAGGCGTGCCCAAGTGCTGGGTGTCCGAGGCAGGAGATGGTGTAGGCCTTTCAGCTTGGGCTCTCTCTCCTGACACTCATCCCCATCCTGCCTGAAAGTCCTCTTCTCCAGACTGAGACTGGAAGCCTATTCCCTCATATGTGGGTAATGAGAGACACAAAATAGAAATAAAGAACAGACCACAAAGGAATCACAAGGAGCTGAGAGGGGCCAAAATGAAGAGATCTTTTGTTTTGAGGATGCTGTTGAGATGGCCCCCAACCACTCATTTCCTACCTTTCATTTCTAGGACTGCATGGTCTGGGACATCTTTCCCTTCTTCATCAGTTCGCTTTATTGTGCGGTCTTTCAGGTCCTCATCAGTTGGACAGATTACAATAGCTTTCCGCTGGAAGCCTTCGAATGGTCTCATTTTCCGTCTCTGGGCCGACCCATAAACATTTGTCTAAGGTAGGCAAGAGGCGAGAGATTGGATATTCAGCGCTGTCTCTTGCAGCGCATTATGCAGGGAAGCGATCAGAAAGGTAAAACAGGAATCCTCCCAGCAGAGACTCAGGAAATAGCTCTTTTTCACTTTCTAAACTCATGTCCATCTCAGCAAATGAAGACTTAGGAAACGCAGAAGCTGGCTCCCAACAGCTGAGCTTTCCTTGTTAATCCTATTACTGGCACTGTAGTTTAAAAATCCTCTTCCCTGTTCTCACAGGATTATGTGTATGTAGTAAGATATGCACTGTACAAGGTATAACGCTTCAGGGAAGAGCCTCTCCAACCACCTAGCATCCGCCATACGTCTCAGAGATAATGTACTGTATTTCACAAAGGCACTTCCAGAAGTACTTATGTTTTGCTTAATATGAACAGAATTCTACTATCATACTATTTATACTATCTTCTGAACTCATAATCCTCCTGCTTTTAGCCTGAGCCCCAAGATTATAGTTCTAAACTTTTTTTATTTTAAAAAATTTTTGAGACATGTAGCCCTGGCCGTCCTGTAACTGTACAGACCCAGCTAGCCTTGATCTCATAGACAATCACCTGTCTTTGCCTCCGGAGTTGCTGAGATTAAAGATGTGTGCCACCATGCTCTGCCTTTGTTTTTCCTTCTAAATAATCAATGGAAAGAACATAACCCAGCAGTCCTGACAACTGTGCAAACTGCTTCCATTAATATGTTAAATCTTCTTTCCTGGTCCTCTGAAACATTGGTCTTACCCACAAGTCTACCCAGGGGGACTGACAAGGTGACAGACAGTCTGTGCTTTTCCAAAGTGCAGCTGGCTACTGCTTTGGTTTTCTTCTTTGCAGCAGTAGGCAGCTGCCTCCCCAGCAGTTGCTGGCAGAATACATGTGATGACTGAGAACAGCAATAACATCCAGTGACCAACACCCCCACGTGCCAATCAAGTCCTTTGCCAGGCTGGGTAGGATCAGATGGGAGGATGAACACAAAGGAAGACAAAGTTTGAGTGGCAGCTCTGAGGCAGGAAAGACCTTGAAAAGAGGTGTAGCTTGGCAGATCAAGGTTCTATGTCAGAACTTCAGCCTGTTACGTGTAAAATCAACTCACTGTGGATTTATTGCATTTCATACCCTGTAAGGGCAAACGCTATTAAAGCTTCATGGTCACTACTATTTAGACTGAGTAAGTTTAAGTGAACTAAAGCTCACTTCCAGCACTAAACAGACAGGAGCCGCTATGACAATGGTGGGGTGCTATGGATATTTATTCCATAATGTTGACTTGAAGCAACCCAGACCAAAGTGAAAGGTTAAGTTGCAGAGATCTTCCAAATCGAAAAACAAGAGCGGCAGAGCAGACGGAGCACAGGCTTTGGGGGAGAAGCTTCCTGATGAAAGTTCAGTTGTGCTACTTAAGAGTCTGTGAGTCTGCAGACAAGTCCTCTAATGCGTCTGAGAGCTGAGGCTCACATCACTCTCCTGCTGGCTCTGCTAAGGAATTGCAGATGGGAGAGTTTGTGGCACCATGGTGAGGAAAGAAGCCAGCACACAGGGTGGATCTCAACATATGGTCAGCCGGCCCAACCGTGTTCTAAGAGAGGCTTATCAATGCAAACACCAGGGTAGACTCAGCCCAAGGAAGATATGACACAATGGATCCTTTCCAGAATGGCAGAGGCTGGGATGCCATAACAGACCAGTGGGAGATCCAAGCTGTGGGTATGGCTGTTCTGATCCTAAACTAGCTCCCTGGCTCAGCCTACATGTCAGGCTAAACATTTTTCCTTACTCTCAGAATTTCCTAAAGGAAGTACAGCAGAAGGGGTGAAAGGCATACACCTACATACTCTATGTGGTCTTGAGTAACAAAGGGTTTCAAGAAACAGGTTATAGTTACTGGGCAGAGGTAGGTTCTTGCTATTGTAGTCCTCCTCAGCACCTTTCCTCACCTTCCCTAAAAGTTAAACATTTGGCTTCCTTCAGCAAAACTGTTACATTTCCTCCTGACACAAAAGCCAGATTGAATGGTTGGCACCGGGGTGACTGTGGCCCTATTTGCTGGTAAGTTGGTCCATTCTATCTGGTGCCCACAAGTGATTCTGTTCTTACTCCTCTAACCTGTGAGGGCACTGAGCAACACATTCTGTCATCTGCTACGGGACACTTGCCCTGTTGAAGTTCCAATGAAGAACAGAGAAGCAACCTTGGCAAAAGGACCAATCTCTGCAGCTTTACAAGATGGGAGGGATGAGGGCAGAGTAGATTGGACTCCCAAGTGGCTGACCTTTGTCTGGGATGATGTGTGACTCTCTGAGAAGCCAGGTCTGGAGTATAACTCCCCTGCAGCTTCCAAGGGCTAGGGGAAGGAAAGAGGAGCCATGCAAATGCTTAGCTTTCCTAGAGAAAAGGGAATGAACTGCTGGTGACTGTTACCACAGCAAATATAATGAGGTCAGAGCCCTGGGGCCAGCCCTGCACTCTGTGGTCTCTGGGGGAGGTGGGGGGAGGGTCCTGTGGCTGTTGCTAGGAGACAAGAACAAACAGGGAAGTCAGCTTTTCCAGACATTTGAACACCCAGCTCCAGCTCCTCAGTTCCATCCTGCTTGAGGATGTCAGCTCGAAGTGGCTGTGGCCTGTGTTCTCAGGCTCCAGACTATGTCCAACCCCAGAGAGTGAGCAGAAGGGATGGTGGTAGAGCTGGGGTTCTTAGACATGGTCTTGCTAAGTGTCATGTGGGACAGACTGAGGTCCGAGGACACAGCAGACATAGATGGGCACCTCTGCCCTCTGCTGACATTCTGAGTTCTTTCAAAAGGCCTACTGTCTGATCTGTCCACTCTTTCTTGTCATATGCAACAGGGTCAGTCTGGCAGCATGAGAAACTTGGCTGGGTCCTAGAGGAACACATCTGGCTTGCTTTGGCTTGAGTGAGGTGAATCCCAGTGGAAGGAAGAGAACTGCTCTGAGTGCCAGGAATGAGGCAGGCTTAAGGCTCTGGGGACAGTGGGTGGTGGAGGAAAAAAAATTTTTCTCCAGTGTCTGCTAACAAGAGGCAGTTTACTTTGGGGCCTGACTCTGGCCCTAGGTTTGTTTTTAGGAATAAAATAATAGTAATAATAATGATAATAATAATAATGTGGCACCTGCCAGTAGGAATAAGAATAGAACTAGAATCCAAAGTTTTTTTGTTTTATTTTGAATCAGGGTTTCACATAGCTCTGGCTGGCCTGGAAGTCAACTTGGAGATCAGTCTGCTTCTGTCTCTTGAGTGCTGTCATCATGGTATGCACCATTATGCTCAGCTAGAACCAAAGCTTTGAGTGTGAGGCCAAGAAAGCAAAGTTGTATGCAGTCAACTGACTGACCAATGCCCTGCCTGGCCTAGGCCCTGACATACCTCTAAGAGGGTCCTACAGTCCACAGGCCCCAGATCCAGATGGTTTGGGCAACTTGGTTATCTCTTAGAACACACGGTTCCTGTTGAACACCCTGTTTTGAATCCCTATGATAGCCTAAGAATAGGCTAGGAACCTCATTCTTAGGGTTGCCTGGCTAGGGCCTGGCAAAGGTAGAATCTTGTCAAATGAATGAGCTGGGTCCATGACCCAAAACCCTACCTAAGATAGGTCTTAGAAAGTGGTATGAAGAGTCCATTGCTATCCTCATGTATGGTGTACACCTGACCAGCACATCTGCTACAAATCATTATGGAGAAATGAGAAAAGGGCTGGAGGAGAATCCCCATGCAGTGACTAACTCTCCGCCCCTCTGCCAAGGACCGCTGGTTCCAAGTACCTGATCTAGGATATAATTTCGTTTCTTGCGGGCAGCGATCTGAATAAGACGGTTGAGGCACTGAGTGGCCTGCTGGATCAGGACATCCCAGCGGCCAGCATAGTTCCGCTGCCGACGCAGGCCCATCACCTGTGGGTAAGAGGTAATGAAAGGTAAGTGAA
Organism: Mastomys natalensis; assembly: GCA_021653895.1. Lineage (NCBI taxonomy): Eukaryota > Metazoa > Chordata > Mammalia > Rodentia > Muridae > Mastomys > Mastomys natalensis. The sequence continues at coordinate 187,874 of JAJTUV010002353.1, forward strand.
GCCTTAGGTACAGGATAGCACCCAGAGGCTGGGAGGTAAGGTAATTTCACAGGTCATCCTTACCCGCATCTTATCCATGATGGCATTGGTACCCAGAATGTTGTACTTCTTGGAAGGGTTGGAGGCTGCATGTTTGATGGCCCATGTGGTCTTGCCAGCAGCAGGCAGGCCTACCATCATCAGGATCTACAAGAACAGGACAGGGAAGGGTGCTGTGAAACAGCAGCAGCATGTGGCATGGTGGCACAGTGCCACCCTGGCTTGATGGTGCCCATGATGACTCTCAACCTCCTGGTTGCCTCTGGAAAATGGAAGTAATAGCATCTATCTCAGTGTTGCTGTTGGGAGTCAAAGACATAAGGCTTGTCAGATTCTGAGTCTACAGTCTGGCATAGGCAAGCACCAGGTCAAGTCCCACCAATAGTAGTTACAAGGATGCAGCAGCCACTGACAACGGAAACCCGTGGCCTGGGATTGAACCATGGACAGGTATAAGAAATGGTACAGTCTTAAGAGTCTGAGAACGGGAACTGAAGTGTGCCCACAAGATCATGAATTTCATTTAATCATCATATTTAGAATTCAACAAACACTATGTGTAACCTACATGCACAATAAAGGGAATGACTCTTTTTTAAAGCCATTAAAATGTTACAAGTCAGATGTGGAGGGGCACACCTACAGTCCCAGTAACCTGAGAGCTGAAGCACTCAAAAAACTGGAGTTTAGGGAGTCTGAGGCCCACCTGAGTAACATAGTAAGACTGTCTCAAAAAAGGTATAAAGGGAGGTTTTCATGCAATAGGACAGACCATAAAGTAACGTTAACTGTAGAAGGACAAGATAGAAAATTGCTTGTCATGAGATCTCAATTATAGGTAGAGAAAGTCAGGAACAGGATCAATTCCAAAATCTTCAGATAAATATTTTGCCATAAATTCCCACAGAATTATTGGCAACTTAAGATTTCTATATATTTCTTAATTTTCTGAAACAAACACAAACTGTTTATGAGAAATATATATCTTGAGAAAAAAGTCACAATTACATCATCTGGAAGGTCAGGGTAGGGCTGCCATGAATTCAAGGCCAGCTTAGGTTACAGAGACCACAGTTCATGCTCGTAGCCCTAACTAGGAGGGTGGGATTTCTTAGCCCTCTCCAAGAACACTGGGCAGCAGAGTATGCTGCTGTCCTGCACTGTTACGAGGAAGCCTCTGTCCCTACAGTCAGGCCTCGACCAAGAGTAGTGTGGTCACTTTCCTTTGGAACTTCATATTCAAAGCAGCTTTTCAACTCCAATCTCAACCAAGGAGCTGGGACAAGGAAGCCACACACCCAGTTTACTCAAGTTTCTGTTCTTTTCACCATGTACCAACTACTTAGTGTTGCTACTCTGCCTTGGGTGGCTCTGGAGGAGTGGCCACCAATTTAGTCCTCTGGTCCCACTTACCTCACACTCTGCTTTGCTCTTTGGTCCAATGGTGCCTCGTATCCGCTCACTGAGGGGAAGGTGCTGGATGAATGTGAACCCTGGGAGAATAGAACAGTAGGGCTCTGCTCTCTGCCCAAAGTTAAATTCCACAGCACAATTCTTCACCAGGACATGAGGGTAGAGGGCCTGACCCCCTAAGGCTTCTTTCTGGATTCGGAAGGCAATGCCCATCCACTTGCCATTCTTGGTAAAAGAAAGCTCCACATCATTTCCACATTCAAAGTCCTAGGAGAGAAAGCCAAGGGTAAGCTGGTGTGACAGCAGAGTCCCACAATCGCAGTATCTGGAAGGCTGAGGCAGAAGGAACATGAATTTCAGATCAGTCCAGGCTACGTGAAATCTTGTCTTAAGAAACATCAACTGTACACTCTTAGCTAGAGGCACCAAGAGCCACAAGTGTGAGAGTCAATGCAGGGAATAAAATGGCCATTTTTCTGGACCCCAGGGCATTCTCTCTTGGTATACACACGAGTTAGGCAGCATCAGGAAAAGCTCAGAGACATTTTACCCAAATCCTTTCTTACTCAAGATCTGGAAGCTGGTAACATGTTTGAGTCTTGTGCTTAGGCTGAGATAAAGATGAAGGTAATCTTGCCTTGTCCCCCAAACTGACAGGGAACAGATACAGATAAAAGAAGCCAGGGCAGGCACTTCTAACAGCCTAGTGCAGCTCTACAAGAGGACTACAAGAGGATACACACCAGTGCATCCCCTGTTTATTCAATTCACATCCCAGAGTGCTCATACTCCTGCTGGTACATGACTCTTCATGTGGATCCCATGGAACTCAGGGGTCAGTGGAGAATCAAACAAGGTGTCTCAATATTGGAATTCAGTAAAAATACCCCCGGGTTTCTAAAAGGGAATTTCTAAGTTAGGTCCTGCCCAATTAAATAGGAATGAGCTGTGTGCACAAACCTTGTGGTAAGAGAACACAGGTCAGATGCCCTGACACACAAAAGGCAAGAGAAAAGTAATCGCTAGACATGCATGCAAGGATTCATTTGTTTACTGAGTTTCTGAAGTTATAGTGGATCCTATTTTATGACCTAAATCAAATTATTTTATCTTGTTTCTCTATGAAAAGAAAAATAAAATAAAATAAAATAAAGGCCAGATGGTGCTGGTGCACACCTTTAATCCCAGCACTTGGGAGGCAGAGGTAGGATGATCTCTGTAAGTTCAAGGCCAGCCTGGTCTAGAGCTAGTTTAGAACCATTGCTGGCAATGAAGAAGAGCACTGAACTGTTTTAAAGTCAGGAGCAGAGCCTGGCCAAAGCTGCTCCAGAAAGACCACTGTAGGTGTGGTAAAGAGGGCAATACAGGTAAGCTTCAAAACTCAGGATGAGGTATCAGCCTCAGCAGAGTACAAAAAGGCACAGGATGTAGAATCCTTTCTGAGACTGGGAGACCACCCAAGTTTGCCGTTCAAGGAGTGCTGGAGGCATCTTTTTCTAAGGAGCTCCCAAGTCCTCTATCTCAGCATCCTTCATGCCAGTTAATACCTTACACATCACAGGTAATGAATGGTCATGCTTAGCAGACACACCAACACAAACCCAGCAGGATTCTGCACATATTACAGTATCTGCCATTTTCTTCCCTAGGGACAAGTGGTTCCAGCCACTTTTGGTCTGGCATGGAAATGAATACTTCGGGGGTCACCTCCCCTGGGCACCAGTTTTATTAGAAGAACCACCACAGTATAAAGAAAGTAGCCCCCACAGCTAACAAGTGTACCCACACAGCCATCTGTCCAAGGCAGAGCGACTGGGCAGCGCCTCCGCTGTCCTCTACTTATTGTTGAAATGCACCATCTGCTCTCTACTGGATCCTTTCTCTTTGTCAGTTGAGGACTTGACATCTTACACAAATATGTTCTGTTTCCCCAGATACTGACTTTTAGACCCCTTCAAACCCCTGCCTGCTAAGAACCCGGTTTAAAGATATGACAACCTCTGGTAAAAAGGAATCATGTGTGGAATCTCTCTTTAAGCAGAGATAGATTTTATTCAAAACTTTGACTACAAGTTTGACTGTTAAGGGAGAGAAAGATGCACAGGAAAAGACATGTTCACAACCATGAGTGTGTAAACTTTTCAAGAGAAAGCTCCTTGCTGGTATAGTGGCTCACACCTGTAATCCCAGTACTTGAGAGGGAGGATCAGGAAGGGCAAGGTCTGGCTGGAGAGATGGCTCAGCAGTTCAGAGCACTAACTGCTCTTCCAAAGACCCTGAGTTCAATTCCCAGCAACCACATGGTGACTCATAGCCATCTGTGATGGGATCTGATACCCTCTTCTGGTGTGTCTGAAGACAGCTACAGTGTGCTCACATAAATGAAATAAATAATCTTAAAAAAAAAAAAAAAAAAAGGACAGCAAGGTCACCTTCACTTACAAAGTGAGTTTGAGATCATGACTCAAAAGCCAGACTGGATGTGGTGTGTATGCTTTTAATGCCAGCACTTGGAAGGCAGAGGCTGATGGATCTCTGTCAGTTTGAGGCATAGTAGCTCCAGCCTAGCCAGGGCTATGTAGTGAGAACCTGTCTCAAGGAAAAAAAAAAGAAAGAAAAAAAGAGAAACAAGAGGAGCTGTGTGATCTGTACTGACCTGGATTCAGCTCCCTGTACTTACACGGCAGCTACAAACTCCAGCTCCACAGGCTCCAGTGCCCTCTTCGGGCCTCCACAGGCACCACATGTATGCACAGGGTATACAGACATACACAGAGGCCAGACACCCAGATACAGGAAATAAATCGGCCCAGAAAGATGACTCAGTGGTTAAGAGTACTTGCTGCTTTTGCAGAACACAGGTTCAGTTCCCAGCAACCACACAGCATCTTACAAATTCCTGTGACTCCAGTCTCAGGTAACTCTCTTCTGGCCTCCACGGGGTGCCAAGCACATACACAGTACACATATACATTCATTTGAAACCACTCATATACATAAAAGACAAATAAATCTTAAATAAAAAAAAAAAAAAACCTTTAAAAAAGCAAAAATCAACAAAAACTCCCTTGAAATCTTTAAACTATATGGAAATGATCTAGTTGACACAGGATAAAAGGCAATTTTATCCTGTCAACTTCAACTTCTTGGAAGTACAATCCTAGCTAGTCATCAACATCTGAAAACACAGAGCTGATGAGTTAGTAAGTGCTTGAGGACCCAAGTTTGCATACCCAGGCCCAGGTGGGCAGCAGGTGAGGGCATGCACTGTAACCTATGTGAGCAGAGGAGGAGACAGCAACATCTCTAGATCTTGTGACCAGCTCAATTTGCCAGAGTGATGAGCTCCAGGTTCAAGGAGAGACTGACCTGTCTCAAAAAAATACAGAGGATTGCCAGGTTTGTTGGCATATACTTTTAATTCCAGTATTTGGGAGACAGAAGTAGGGGAATCTCTTAGTTTGAGGCCAACCTAGACTACATAGTGAACTCTTAAAAAAAAAAAAAGTGGAAAACAACTGAGGAAGACACCTTTCATCTGGCAGTGGTGGCGCACGCCTTTAGTCCCAGCACTTGGGAGGCAGAGGCAGGTGCATTTCTGAGTTCCAGGCCAGCCTGTTCTACAGAGTGAGTTCCAGGACAGCCAGGGCTACACAGAGAAACCCTGTCTTGAAAAAACCAAAAAATAAATTAAAAAAGAAATGTCTTGAAAAACCAAAAAAAAAAAAAAAAAAAGCTCACCTACCATCAATCTCTGGCCTCTATACATATACACACACACAGAAAAATGTATACATGCATATGCATATGCTTCCCCTCTACCACACCCAATTTATAAGAGAGGTTAACTTAGGAAGAAACACTACATATATAGTCCATGAGAATGCAGACGCAGCTGTTCCTGTGGGGAAGAGGGTCCACATGCAGGGCCACAACCTGAGTAACCTTGGCAGTAAAATGGCCAGTATTTCCTTGGGTGTTGTCTCTATCTCTACCAGTAAACAGCTGTCAGGGAGTAACAGGAGGATGAGCTTCCAAAGGCAAAGGGCATTCTGGCATCTATAAGATAGCTGATAAATCCTAAGGCACAGAATTCACCGAATGGCCACTAAGGAAGACAAAGAAGCTCCACCAACTATGGTGGCGAAAAACAATGACTACAGACAACACACACAATAAGGCCCAAACAAAAAAACCCAAAGGCATCTTTAGGCTTTTATAGTCCGACAAATAAGATCATAAGATACATAGTTTAATGTCCACTCTCTTACACTAAGACAAATGCCTTTAATCCCAGTCCTTGGAAGGCAGAGGCAGGTAGATCTTTGAGTTCAAAGCCTGCCTTGTCTACAAAGTGAGTTCCAGGACAGCCAGGAAACCCTGTCTCAACCCTCTTCCAAAAGATTTCAAGACTACAGAATATAAGCAAAGCAATTTAGAAACACAGATACAAAACACACACACACACACACACACACACACACACACACACACTCTCTCATAAATGAGCTCCTGGCAAGTGCCCCATTTACTCACACATACAAAGGTCATAAAATACACAGGAAGGCCAGGAATCTGTTTCAGACTAAAAGAACCAAGACAGGACAACACAAAACATATTCCTGGCTAGCTCCAGAACCAAAACTCAATTACTAAAGTAAGTCAATAGGACAACTGACATACTTAAATTCGAGCTGACGGTAGCTACACCTATGTCAATGGTATATGAATCTCATATAATAAACATATTCTAAGATGGTAGGCTTATATATACATGAACTATCAGGGATAGGAGATAATACAGTGTTCTCTCAAATGGGTCAAATACAGAAAAGAAATGCATGTGCACACACGCGCGCGCGCACACACACACACACACACACACACACACAGTTAAAGCAAATGTGGTAAAGGTACTGAAGATTCTTTGTTTTTCAAGACAGGGTTTCTCTGTGTAGCCCTGGCTGTCCTGGAACTCAGAAATCCGCCTGCCTCTGCCTCCCAGGTGCTGGGATTAAAGGTGTGTGTGCCACCACTGCCTGGCGGTACTGAAGATTCTTTATTCTTATTTTTCTAAAGTTTTTTCAGGAGGGTTGGTGGGGTTCTTTGTCTGTGTTGTCAATTTCTTTTTAAAAAATTTTTTTATTGATTTGTTTTTTGACTCTCATATAACCTAGGCTAATCTTAAACTATGTAGCCAAGAATGTCCTTGAAATTATGGTCGTCCTGCCTCTGCCTTCTGAGAGCTAGGCTTATAGTAGTCTCTGTACCCAGCCGCATGTGATGACGTAGACCAAACCCAGGGCTCTGTGGACTCAACAAGCACACCGTCAGGTGAGCTGCTTCCTCAGCCTCTCTGAGTTTGAAGTCATTTTCCAAGTTTTTAAAAAAAAAAAAAAAAAAAAGGAGGAACTCTTAAAAAAGGAGTTATGTGAACAAGTAAGGGCAGAAGAGAAAGCCTGAGGACAAATCCTTTGGGCAGTCCCTTCCTCTGGGGCCTCATGACACAGTTCACAAGGCTGCTTGTAATCACTAATACTAACTGTATGAGGGGGCACTACTCTGTGCCACCTAACATTTGAAGTGCTGGTGATGGGTTACAACTCAACACAACAAAAAGAACAAAAGAGGTAAGAGCAAAGCGTAAAGGAGGCTATTGGGGAAGTTGTCTGGGGCTGTGAGCCTCAGAGCAAAAGCTGAGCTCAGCAAGTCTGGCCCCAGAGCCAGTGACTGCTGCTCACTCTTCTCCAGAACTAATGCAGCAGCACAGGCACCCTCCACCTCATGCTTCTGCTTGTCTAGAAGGCAGTGCACCATGGGATGTCAGCTCAACTAAGGTCAGGTAAAAAAATAGGTTGGAAGATAAGGTGATGCCAATGGGAGCCAAAAGCACATTGGCTGTTTCTAAAGAAGGAAGAAATTCCTGTTTGATTAGAAAATGTCACTGTGGTAACCACAGACAGAGGGATTTGTGTAGACTTAAGTCCCCAAATCTTCATGATCCCATCAGTCAGTTCTGCTTAACGACAAGGATAGCAGAACCTCACCCAAATCAGTAATTTCTACTCTAGAGGAGACACTATCAACCTATAAAAGAGACAATAACACATGGAGATAGTGGCTGAATAAACGTAGACAAAGGATACAGGTATCCTAAAAAAGTCTACAGTCAGGCACCTGGCACTGCCAGTTCCCACAGGCTGCCAGCACTCACCGCAAAGCAGCCAATCACATCGTTCTCTGCAAATTTGTCTCCGTAGTTTTCAAAGCGGCTATTGGTAGACTTCTTCCCTGTGCCTCCATAACCATAGGAAAAAGGCTCTTCACCTGAAGGAAGGCACATGCAGGTTAAATCTTTGATGGCCTGACTTACCACCTTCAAGCTGCCATATACTTTTAATCTGAAGACAAAGTCATTTTCTTTACTGTTTTGTTTTGAGACAAGTCTCACTGTGTAGCCCTTGTTGGCCTGGAACTCACTTCGTAGACCAGGCAAGCCTCAAACTCACAGAAGTCCTCCTGTCTCTGCCTCCCAAGTACTGGGATTAAAGGTATCTGACCACCACTTGTATTTCAACACTAAGAGAAAGATAAAATGAGATGAGCTATGTTTCTTTTAGCCTGGGTCTTGCAGAATGCCCAGGCTGGCCTCACATTCTCAATCCTCCTGGACACAGCCAGGGCTGAGGAATCTATCACTGCACCTGCCTCTGATCTATGATGCTTTTTCTTTATGTTCTGTTGAGACTGGGTCTCACGTCGGCCCAGCTAGCCTCAAACTCATTGAAGAGCCAGTTCTGTCTTCAAACTCCGATCTTTCTGTCTCCACAACCCAGGAGCTGGGATTCCACGTGTGTGCCACCACTCCTGAACTCTTCTTTTTAAGAAGACTTTTAAACATTTTTATCTATGTGTATGTGTGCCGGCCTGAATGTATGTGTACCTTCTGGTTACAGGTGCCGGGAAGCTGAAGGGCACCAGATCCTCTCAAATTCTAAGTCACAGGTGTTCGTGAGCTGCCTGGTGCAGAGGCTGGGAATCAAATCTGGGTCCTCTGTAAGAACAGCAAGCACCTTTTTTGTTTGTTTTAAGGATGCAAATGATTCTTTAAAAAAAAATTTTTTTTTTTAGTCCATTGGGGTTTTCTGTATGTATGACTGACTGTAAGGTGCCAGATCCCCTGAAACTAGAATTACAGACAGTTGTAAGCTGACGCATGGGTGTTGGGAATTGAACCCTGGTCCTCTGGAAGAACAGCCAGTGCTTCTAACTGCTAAGCTATCTCTCCAGGCCCTGGACCCATGATTCTTAAATAAAGAATGCTACTACATATAAGAATAAAAAGTAGCAGTTACTACTTTGTGTGAGTGGGCATGTACAGAGGAAAGTCAGATGACAACCTTCCAGAGCCAGTTCTTCTTCCATGTTTACTGACACAGGTCTTCCTCAGGCCTGCGTACCAAGTGCTCTTACTGGTTGAGCCCTCTCAGCAGCCCTTTTCAGCCTTTTTACCTGCTGTACCATCCTGTGTGTATGGTGCTGAGGATTAACCTCACATGCCTACTTTGAAGGATTCATCTAAAGTTGGGAAGTAGTTGCAAGAATAGGAACTCAAGCAAAGCCATGAAATTAAACAAGCTACAAAAGGAAATATTAAATAAACACAATAGGGCTGGGATGTAGGTCGGGGGCAGAACAACTGACTACCTAGCTTTTGTGAGGCCCTGGGCTCGACTCCCAGCACCCACCACAGAACAAAAAATGGAAATTGCTACAGAATGGAAAATTATGCATTAGCCAAGAAACCATATTTCCAAAATCTGGCCCATTATAGATTAAAAGAAACCAGACTACATAAAAGTTCATAGCATGACCCAGTTTGAGTATGCACAAAAAACCAAAAGCAGTGAATATGCAGAAGATGGTCACTGGGCAGGGCAGCCCCGTGTCTTCCACTTTCACTCTGAGTTCTAATCTGGACAGAAAATCATAAAGAAAAGGGCTTACAAACTATTTCAGTATGGTGTGAGGGTAGAAATGGCTTCACATAAAGGAAACAGTTCTCAAAGAGAACTTTGGACCCTCTGGTAAAAGACAAAGTGGAAGAATTAACTCTGAAAAAAATGAGTTGCTTCCAAAAGGTTTCAGCTGAATCTAGTCTGGCTGAAGCCAGGCAGTGACATGAAATTAACCTCTGCACCTGTCTCCCCACCCCCACCGCGCCCCAGGGTAGGTGTGTGTTGAGTCCTATATTGGGAAGAGTAGCTTACAAGTCCTGAGAATCCAGGGGCAAGGGCTATCACTGTCTACTGAGAACTGCCTGGCTGACCTCTTCTTACCTAGCTGAGTGCTGCAAGAGTCCAAGGACCAGCCAATACGGACAACGTGGGGGTCGGGCTCTGTAGATGGAAGGTGCTTCACGGAGATTTCCTCATTGATCTGAGGACAGAACACAAGAAGGCTCAGGATCGATTCTCTTAAAGCTGGTGGGTTATGATGCAATGTAGGAAGTAAGTGTATCAGGCAATTAACAGTGATGGTGCTGGAATGGTGGTTCATGCCTGTAATCTCAGTACTGAGTAGGCAAAAACAGGAAGACTGCCACAATTCGGGGCCAGCCTGAGTTACACAGTGAGGCTGAGGCAAGCCTAGGCCAGTGAGATCCTGCCTAGATAGCATGGATGGATGGATGGGTGAATGGATAGACAGATAGAGATAGACAGAGAAATAGACGTAAAAATGACTTGGTTGCTAGAACAGGAGCTCAAGTAGCTCCCAAGAGCCTTTCGTGATGGGAGGGCCTCACAAATACAGCTCCCCTTTGCAGTTTTAATACTGGTTGCAGAGGAAATAAACTTTCACTGGAGAAAGCACTTGCATAGCAGGCGTGAGGCTGGGTTCACAGCATTATAAAAACAAGAGAGTTTAAGTGCACATGCTTTGTAACTAAGTACCTCTAGATCACTCTAGGGGTTCAAGTATGTAAATGTGAGCTTACAAGGACACTGAGCGCAGTATCTTTATAAAAGCCAGGCAGAAAACCATCAATAAGGAACCAGGTACATTATGGTACAATCAGGCCACAAAACAAATTAAAAAGATGAGGCAGGACTAAGGTAAGAATATGGAGAAATGTTCAAGGCACAGTAGCAAGTAACAGAAGCGGGGAATGAAGACATCCTTAATACCTGTATTGCTCTGCTCTCCCTCGAGACTTCCCTTAAATGTGAAGGACAGGGACGGAGCACAGGACACTGTCTGCTTTTCAGTCCCATCCTCTGTGGCATCTAATGACATCATGATGGCTACCTGATATCCCTATCTACTGGACCTGGTTTGTAGCCTTCGAAAGATACCACATTCTACTAACTTTCAGATTCTACTGATTTTTATGTATCTGTGAAATAACAGTTCATCTTATAATCCGAAAGCCATAGAGTCTGACAGCATGTCTTTAACTGGCACATTAAATACTGCGTCTTCAATTGACGGTGTCAGTCAGTAAAATGAACCTGTGTCCCCTGGCTGTGTCCAGGCTGGGGGTTTGAGAATATTGATTTCATGTTAACACTGTGAGGATTACTGGAGCTAATCCACAGGGAGAGCTCAGCACTGACTGTGTGTGAAAGACTACAGATACTATCATAAAAACTATACAAACAACACATAAGAATCTTTATCCCCAGTGCTGGGGATGGAACTTACTTCCTTAAACATGCATTTCCCCAAGCATTATACCCCCTGCCCAAACTGTTAACAAACCTTGGGGAGGAGGGGCTCACAGAAAGAACATGCTAATAACTTCTGCCGCTTAACTCTACAGCCTGCAAACTGAATTCTTCCTTCACAGGAACACGCACTGGTCTCATACCCTGACATGGAACTCTGGTAATGGGCAACGTGGGCAGCCTCGCCCAGCTCCCTTCTAGCTTCCCATTAAAGCAGTGATGTCTGAGCCCACTCTTTTTTTTTTGAACTATACTTACACAATTATGCATGGGTGTATGCTTGTTGTCAAGAGAACAACTTTCAGGAATTGATCCTCTCCTTAAACCATGTGGATAACAAGACTGAATGCAGGTTGTCGGGTGTGGCTGTAAGTGTCCTGACTTGCTAAGCCATTTCCCTGGAGCCCTGTTAGGCTCTGCACTACCTGCTACAAATCTCACCACAGAAAAGAATACAATTGTCCTACTTTTCTGAGACAGGCCATGACAGTTCATATTTTTGTCTGCTTGGACATTGTCTAAGTTCAAACCAAATACTTGCAGTCACAGCTCTGATCAAGGTGACTGGCTGGTGACAGGCTACTCCAAAGGATAGACTTAATTTCTGTCTTTCTTGTCTATCTCTCCCACTCACCTTCATTTCAAAACACACACGCCCCCTTCTGACCCCATAGCTGGCCCGGGCTCCTGACCACAGGTATGCAAAGCCCTCGATCGTCAGTGGATAGCCGCTACTACGGTCTCGGGCCACTTTGAAGTGCAGGTCACAGTTATCTGTGAAAAAAAAAAATCCCAGACAATTGGCTGATGTGTGGGTTCAAGGATAGCTTCAGAAGTCCCTCAGAAACTGTAGTAATACCTTTGAAGGTAATTGTGTCACAACCTAGAGAGAGGTTCAAACTGAGATTTCAGGATACTGAGAGTACCCTAGTACCATACACTTTAACTACCTCTCAGTGATGATTGCTTAAAAGCAGATTTCTGTTTCCAGCTCTGGTATGAATATCTGACCTGAAATACACCTGGCACCCAGAAAGAGCCAGTCACACCTTTAGGAAACCCTTTCTTGATCATCTTACCTACAAGGTGCTCTCATTTCTTGGCTGAAAATCACTGTCAATACATCAACATTTAGTGCCGACTTGTGGACCACTGCTACCCAACACTTTCAGAAATGGTTAGCTGTCTTTAGTAGCTTATGATAGACGAGAATAGTCTGTTTTTATGTCTCACCAAAACACATAGCCAGTGATCTATAAACATTTATGTTTATGAGCTACATAAACATTTGATGTATTAATAAAATACACTGTTCTTAAGAGTCAAAGTAGGCTCCTGGGTATGTGTGAAAACAGACTCAACGGCTCTACCACATAGACGGACTTCAGTAGTCAAAGTCCTCCATAATAATTCCTGAGTGGTTAGATGTACAGTCAAGGCGAAGTTACTCATGCACTGGAGGATAGATAACAGGCCAATGCCTCAAAGGACAAAGTGGCATTGGTTTCACTAGGAACATGAGCAGCTAATGGAAACTGGTGGGCTGGTTGTCAAAGAGTTAAGTGTCTCCAGCAGCACTCAGATTCCCCTGATTAGAGACTAGCCCCCTGTCCACACAGGGTGGCTCAGGCTCAGGGTTTGCATATTCCTTTGCAACCTTGTCTTCTTGGGAGTCTTGCTGGACATCTGGAGGCAGGGAGGCAGCATTACTTTCCTCTGTAAAGAAGCAAGGAGAAGACCAGCTTGCCTAGGGCCCACAGCTAACGCAGGGGTAGGCCTGTCTCCACACCAGTGCCCTGGCTCTGGAGCCTTGCTGGGCTTGCTCTGGATGGCGCTAGAAAGGAATGACAGAGGTCAGAAGAAGGCAGAATCAGATGGGCACTTTCAGCACTCACATGTGTCAATGGCAACAAGGGTATCATCAAAGTCATCTTCATCCTCTTCAGCAGGAGGTTGAGGAGAACGGCCCCTGTATCGGAAAGAGAGGTCAGTCATGTAACGGATGGAGGAGTGTAAATGAATACAGTCTCTGCTGAGATTTACAAGTAGCCCCAGCTGCTTTCTGGATCACCATTTCTTCCCAGGGGTTACCTCAGGGGTTGCTGAGGGCCGTGAGTATTAAGTCTCAGCATATAAAAAGGACAAATGGACTACTCTGTTAAAGAAGGGCAGTCAAATCATTCAAGGCACCTTTCCAGGTCTTCCTCTCACTCCCTAAGATTCCAACCCATACTCTGCACGCTGTCCACTGCTAACCTCAGTGATTGCTCAGGGGAAGTCACAGAACTCAAGCTGGAACATGAAGGGCAGGGGCCTGGACAAACTGCAGTAACTGAAATGTGCCCATGTATTAGGCTTCTTAAAATCCTGTATCTGAAAGGATATGAAATGACCCACTTTTTCAGCCTCTTGCTCTCTTTAAAGTGTCCTTAATTATGAAAAAGGTATCTTTCTACATCACTTTGTTAACACATTGACTTCTGCTACACAGGAGTGACAAAGGTGGAGCCCCACACCTAGCACTCAGCTTGGCTGTTGCGGACACTCTTTATAGCAGGCGCCCCTTGAGGGAAGTCCCCTTCCAGCCCTACTGGTCCAGGATTAGTTTGCTTCTTTCCTTCCTTCCTTCTTTCTTTCTTTTTTTTTAAAGGACAGGGCCTCTCAACATAACCTTGGCTGGCTTGGAAGTCAGAGATCTGCCTCCTGAATGCTGGAATTAAAAGTGTCATCTTAAGTATATCCTAGCAAACTTTCCCTGGCAGCTCCAAATTGGAGCTGATGTCACTCCTCTGCTTGTCATCAGCAAATAGCTCCTGGCCTTTGCTTTGTGGAAGAACAAGTCCATCTGACGTAGGTTCCTTGTCCTAACTAATTTCAGTTACTGTCCATGAGAGCCATATTCTTTCATTTCTTCTGCCACGGTAGAGGTAAGTAAAACCCAGAGCCTAATGTGTTTAGGCAGGGGTCCACCACTGAGTTATACCCAGGCCTCTAGGCCTTTTCTTAAATAGTTATAAGCTAGTTATAGACTTTGCCAGGTAGGACATTAAATATGCTAGATGAATGAACCAAAGGACAACTTACTTATCCCTAGACTCCATGACTGGAAAGGGTTGTAGACAGGAGCCAAAGAAGAGAAGTAGGAAGGGGTAGGGCAGGGTCTAGAGGGAAAGGAAGGGGAGGGCTTGTCCTAAGGAAAATGGCCAGAGAAGCGGCCACTCCATGTGAGCTCCCAAAACTTCCATCTTGCTCACTCTATGAACTAGTGATTTACTTGTGGTAAGAGTCTACCCCAGTCCTATATTGGGAAAGCAGAAGGCAAGCTTCTATACCCTCGGTATTTAGTGCCAGGGAAGGCGTCTCATGAGTGCTGACTGGATGAGTCGGCAGGAGGGGCTGTGCTGGGGAAGAAGGTCAGGAAATAGAGTTCAAATTAAGGCATCTAGAGCGGCCAGTAAGAACCAGGCAGTAGCCAGGAACAGAGGCTGAAGCAAGAGTACTCTTATGAGTTTAAGGCTAGCCTGGAAGACACAGCCAAGTTTCAGGCCAGTTAGAATTACATAGCGAGACCTTGTCTTAAAGGAAAACAAACAAAACAAACAAGCATCCCACCAGAACAGACACTGCATAGCCCAGAAGCAGTAAGGAAAGGGCTGAAGATGCAGACTGGCATCTTAACAGTACAATCTAAGGTCTGGCACTGGCTCTGCAGGTAATAAGCAGGGAAGAACAGGAGGAAGGATCAGAGCTTAAGAAAGCTCAGTTTGGCAGCCAGTAAGGAAGGAAGACCCGGGGAGAGAACACTACTCCGGCCCACTCACTGAGCACAAGTGGCTGTTGTCGCTCATGTACCCACCTTCGGTCTTCTCGGTGCTCGAAGTACCCACGGCCTCGATTCTCTTCAAAAGGCCTCTTCCGATTCTGGAACTGTGGTCTGTCTGTCTTGAGCTGTGAGGCTTCAGGGGGAAGGAAGCTGGGTGGGGCTTCTTGCTTCATTTCTGTCTTCAATTCTATTGTGGGAAGAATCAGGATGGTCAGGACAGTTGGAAACCCCTTGGATCATTACTTCTCCTACCCCTTTACTCTTAATGATGCTGGCAGGCTTGTGACTACAGTGAAGGGGTGAGCTGTTAGAAGCCTGTGAGTGAGCCAAGGAGGCCAGAAGAATATGAGGCTGTCTGTGTGGTGAGTCTGCTGGTCAGGTAACACCCTTCCTTGAGATGGGGCCCTTCAACACTAAACACGGTCAAGATCCCTCAAATGACCCAAAGGTACGACACAGTTTTTAGCTAATGTTCTGAAGGCTCATGAATGCTGACAGTAGCCTTGGACTACACGGAGAGGGAGTGAGCCCTAAGAGACTGTAAAGATCCTCTAAACTCTGAGAAGCCAGAGTTAAACTGCCCCCACCCTCACCTCCATCCCCAGAGAACCTGTAACGCCTCATTCTTACTGAGCTTCTCTCTGACAAAGGGAGGAAGAAGTGAAGTCAGCAGAGTACTGAGTACAGAAAACTGTTCTGGCTTCAGTCACTTTCTACAAAGCCCAATCCAGCAAGTGGGAGGGGTCAGTTATTCTTGCAGCCTGCTTCACTACACCACATCGAACAAGATGTTATATGGTGGGTAACATCTGGGACCTGAGAAAGCCCCAGTCAGACAGATCAGTGAATGGATGACCAAAAAAGAGCAAACTATGGACTCATGCTGCCCTACTTTCTGAGAGGGTGCTAAGAGGGCAGGCGCCATCTCCACCTACCATGCAACTCACTTGTACCTGCTCATTCCAGCGCTGGCTTCGCATCACTCCCTAGCTTTGGCACATGGACCCAATCCCCAAGTCAATTTTCCTGGTTTTCCAGGGCAGAGGTTGGGTTCAGTTATTTTGATGGTTGCCTTCACGGCTTAAACACAGGCCACACTCAGAGGGAGCCAGTGGTGCTGGGTATCAGCACAGAAAACCACAACAATGACCAGGCAAAGGACCTCACAAGACAGAGCCTGACACAAACCTACAGTTTCTCTAGCCTCCCTTACTTTCTCTCACACCCACACACCCACACCCCTACACCCCAGTAGGGGATTTTACTTTGTGGATGAAACAGAATGGAATTAGACAGGATCAATTAGATTCCTGAGCAAAGGCATTAGATCTGGGAATGGTGAAGCACATGAATAATAATAATCTAGGCACTGGGAGACTCAAGCAGGAGTATCTCACGATCTAGAACAGCTGGCCTCTATAGTGAGATCCTGCCTCAAAAGAAACCAACTTCTTTTTAAAAATAGTGTCTCACCAGGAATTAACAGTTATGGTTCAGCCACTTTCAACAGTAGGTCTTTCCCCACCAACAGTCAGATTTACAAGCAAGAAACCAAGCTCAGCCGGGCAGTGGTGGCGCACGCCTTTAATCCCAGCGCTTGGGAGGCAGAGGCAGGCGGATTTCTGAGTTCGAGGCCAGCCTGGTCTACAGAGTGAGTTCCAGGACAGCCAGGGCTACACAGAGAAACCCTGTCTCAAAAACAAACAAACAACACAACAACAACAACAAAAAAAAAAAAAAAAAAAAAAAAAAAAAAAAAAAGAAAGAAGAAAGAGAAATTAAGCTCACGTATCAGGAACATTGTCTTAGTCAGTTTCTTGGATTTGGCTTCAGTTTTGTCACCAGACAAGTCACCTCCTCACATAAGCGGAGAACCTGTATGTCTCCCTGCTTATAGAAAACACTGTTCTGCAATGGTACAGGCACGTTAGAGAGCCTGAGTTTAAACATACAGTATGAGGGTTATTCCAGTCTCGCACTCCTGAGCCCTAAGAGGCAGCTAGCTATGTGTGTCTGAGGAAGCCCTTCCCAATGAGTAGTCTACTGGAGCATCACTCTTCAGAACAGAGGGAGGAGCACCGCACTGGATTCAGAAAGCACTTTTTGGCTCCCACATTGTAAGACTCTAAGGCTAAAGCATTAGCACCGAGGTCTAAACTCTTCAGGGTGCTAGCACTAATATCTAGAAAGATAACCAAAACCCAGACTGTGTTACTGTCTTCAAAACCAAACACAACTGGGAGGGATATGGAGGCAGAAGGACCAGGAGTACAAAGCCAGTACCAGCTCCTTTTTGAGTTTAAGACTAACTTGAACAACCTAGTAAGGATGCTATCTCAAAATTAAACCAAAACAAAAACAAAATCCTGAGCTCCAACAGAATGAACCTAAATCTCAACCTAAACCAACAAACCAACCAAGCAACCTTGCCAGATACTGCCCAAGACAAAGACGCAAGCTCTTACTCAGATTCTGTTTCCATCAAGAAAGATGGCAAGGAGCCTTCCTACCTGGGCGATATGCTTGCTGCTGTGGCTCCATGTCTAGTGGTCTCCTATCGTAGCTTGTCTCATTTTCTTGCTTGATGACCGGTGTCTCATAGAATTGGTTCTGTCTGGTAATATTGTCCATGACATCTTAAGATTAAAAAAAAAAAATCAGTTAGATGAATGCATTTGAAAGTACTCTTATAACCAAGACATCATTTTCACGCAGGTAAACAGATTGTCAGAAGTCCACCTTCAAATGGAAACCTATTTAGGCAGTAGGTGTCCTTAGCTTCCTAAGGCTATGCCCTCTGTGTCTCAAAAGTCTGTAAACAGATCCACACCCGGGCTCTATAGAAACTGAACACACAAGTTCTACGGTTAAAATGAGACGGCAGAGTCAAAGGAGTACGTCCAGCTTGATCTCTCTAAGCAGTCCATCCTAGAGTAGCTGCTCCTCTGGAGCCTAACCTTAGAGAAGTGGGAGCTGCTCTAAGGACGCACCAGGCATTCACTGAGCTGTTAACACTAGTCTCTAAAGTGTATTGCTTAGAGTTGACTTCAGGGCCCAGTCTTCAAAACTTGGAGCACAAACCAGCTTTCTAAACAGTCCCATTCATCTGTGACTTAAAACACTCCTGCCTGCCCCTGCCTTCTGATGTACTTACTATTAAATCTAGGGCCTCATGCAAGTATCACCAACACAGGTAATGCAGTGTACAAACCTCGGACTCACAATAGCCTCCAGGATCTCTAGGAGTAGATTCTCAAATAGATGGAGCTAGAAATGGTTAGAAAAAGTGTTCTGTCGCATCAGGAGGTAAAGAGGGGTAACAGCAATAGTAACTACTTATGGAATGCATGCCATACATACATCAGACCCTGGGATACAGGTGAGTGTAAACTTGCCCCACTAAAGCATCTAGTTTAGGGAGACAGACACTTACACTACAGAATCATATATTGACTGTATATGAAGCACCAAGAGCTAAGAAAGATCCAGTAAAAGAACAGATAAGCCTCAACTCAAAGGATCCATAGTCGAAGGCTCAGTGCTAAGACCAGAGAGCATTCCTGGGGAACAATAATGTCTCATGTGAAAAGCTTAGAAGCAGAACTGCAGTGGAGATGGAGAGAGAACGTGATGAACTTAGGGTGGACAGCATGCAGCTCTGCCCTGGGGTAAGAGGACTGATGGGTGTCTCCAGAGCCCTGCTAGAAGCTGTGCCAGGAGCAGCGAGGCAGAACCACAGGGAGGGAGACTATTCTGCCACTTGTTAACTGCCTTCTTTCTCAGAGGACAAATACATCTGGGCACGAACCAGGTGCAGCCCAAAGGGAGGAAAGCAAGAAGTCATGTGGCTTGCTGTGCACAGTATCTGTTTACCAAGAATGGAGTACTAGAGAGGGGACCTGAAGGGGGTGGACATGATTTTGTTGGGGTGTGGGGGATGATGATGATGTCAAGCAACAGAGTATGTCCTTAACTGGAACACAAGGCCTCTTCAAACTATTCTTCCTTCAGTCTCAGGACAGTGTCCTCCCCAGAAAGCCTGTGTTCTTTCCTCTAACAGGGGATAGGCTGGCCTAGAGAGGCTATGATGCTAGGGTCCTTTTCTACTCTCTGTAACATTCCCCTAACGACAGGCAACCTTGCTATGAAGCCCTTTAGACACACAATCTTATGACTATCAACTCAAGGCGGACAATCTTCCCATTCCCATTTTACAAGGAGACCAGGCTCAGAGGGAATGATGTGCTTAATTCACAAAGGTCTGCTGAGTCTACAGTTTGTTCTGAAGCATCCAACTCACTTTCCCAAGACCCTTCTGTTAGAATAGAAGCAAGGTTAAGGGCAGCATCCTCTCAGCTCTTTCACAAGCCTTTCTTGCCAGGGTTCCTCAGCTCTGGCTACATTCACAGGCCACTCCTCCCTTCTTCATAGGGAACTGTCCATGGAAGACTTGTCAGCACATGGGTAATCCCTAACACTCTACAACCATCTACATCTAAGGTGGCCCCTCACAGGATCCCACTTCTTATGAACAAGTGAGTACCAGATGCCAATCCCAAGTTTCTTTTGAGGACTCATTTTTTTCTTCTTTTTACTGTTTAGTCCCAAGTCCCACAGTACCTTCTTCTCAGAGGAACACTCTAGGTCTTGGACACCACAGAGTCTAGTTCTAGGTTCCCTCTCATACCAGGATCTCCTTTACTCAAGGGACTGCTCTTTAATGCCAATCCTAACTCTTAGAGACACTTTGGGCTGATCAAGTTCCCCCGTATCCCCTGAGCACCCCATCTCCCTGGGCACATAAGTAACTGTTTCTGGAGACTCAGGAGCCCACTCTTGGAAAGGAATACTCCCTCTGCTTCAGCATGAGGCCCCAGGCAAAGCAACAGGTTTCCTTTCTTTCTTGTTTATATCCTCCACGCTTCCCTCCCCCACATCTGCTAGACCAGCGACATGATCCCTGGCAGACACAAGGGCCGTCTGCCCGTCTGCCCACCTGCCCACCACACAGTTCACGCACTTGCTACCAACTCATTCCTTACAACTCCAGCTACTCCTGTTTCGAAAACTATCCATAGTTAACAATGCAAGACCATTCAGCAGAAACCACGGAATATTGTCCTGAGAGTTTTCCCAATTCTAGACCCTCTAGCTTCTTTGTCCATTAAAAGATTCTGTCCTTTCTCATCACCATTTAGATCCCAAGTCTCCTCTGGAAGCCAACTAGATAGCCTAGATCTCGCGGTACCAAATATACAAGTTGTACCTGCCCTCGAGATTGACCCTGTAACTGAAATGTAGGAGTTGGGATTTCCAAATCTTCTGCTGGTCTTTCATTATCTCCTAGAAACTCACCTGCCAAACATTGGAGGGTTCAGTCCATGTTTTGGGAAACTCTTCCCAGCCTCGGACACACGTAGGTCCAAAGCGCCAATCCACCCCCAGCACTAAGCAGATTCCCCAGTATCCCATCCGTGAGGAAAATCAAGGAAGATCTTCTATCCTTAAAATTCTCCCAGTCCTGCACCCTTGGCCATTCTTCCCCTACCTGGAAATCGAGCTTTTGAGACCCAGCCCAAACGGTAGACTAGCACGGCTACCCAAGCTGTCAGCTCAAAGCTCAGCTAGAATCTCCCATTTTCCAAGACGACACCCCCGACACCCCTTTCCCCAAAGCGTCTAGTTCTTCCGACTTTTTCCAACTCAAACACACAAAACAGAACCCCCAAAACAGTTTCCGGTCTCCGAATCCCAGGATATAAAGTCCTCCCCGCCCGCCCGCTCGTACCCTAGCCGCCTTCAAACAAAATCCATCCCCCTCCACACGATTTTCCTTGCACCGAAGGCCAGGATCCGCCCTCAGGCTGCCCCGAGGCCCTGGCCGCAAATCCTTTACAGCGGCAGGTGGCGGGATCCCTGGATCCTCGGACCATCTCCTGGATCTCGGTGGAGTCGAGCTCCCGCGTCCCACAGCCCGTCCTCAGCCCGGACTCCAGGCTCCCCGGTCCCCCGCCCCGCGCACTCTCACAATGTCCGTCCGGCCCCGAGTAGCCGCCGGGCTCCGGGTGCGGCTGCAGCCCGGGCGGCGGTGGCTGCGCGGTCCCCTCCAGCTCGGAGCCCCCCTCGGTCTCGACCTCCTCGTTGTTGTGCCCAGGTAACCCCGGTTCGTCGTCAGCCTCGAGCTCCCGTTCGTCTTCGGGCTCCTCGGCCTCTAGCGCCGCCAGCAGCCGCTCAGCAAGCTCGGCCTTCAGGCCGCGAGTGTCCAGGCCGCGGCGCTGCAGCTCCTCGCGAAGTTCGTTCACCTTCAGGCGACGCACATCCATGGCCCGGGCCCCCGGGGCGGCCCCCGAGCCCGGCCCGGCCTCCCAGGGCTCTGTCCCCCTAAACCTTGCCTGTCAGGAGGCGAAGGGGGAAAAAGGGGGGGCCACTCCAATGGCGGCGGCTCAAAATGGCCGCCGCCGCCTCCTCCCCCTTGCCCGTACCGTACGATGTAAAACGAGTTTCAATTGGTCAGCGCATGGGGCAACGGGCGCGGGCCCAAGAACCAAGCCAATCAGAGCGTGGCTTTCAAAAGAACCGTAGTAAGAGGGCTCAGGAGCTGCCTAAGAGGAAGCGTTAGCCTACGTTGAAGTCGCGGCCAGAGTGGAGGGCGGGAAAAGGCAAGAGGCGGAGCTAGCACTGATTGGGTAGCGTCCGCGCGCCCGCAGCGGTACAGTCAAATGAAGAAAAGGGAGTAACGACTTGGAGCAATTAGCAATGAGAGCTCAGAATGACCGTCCAGTCTCTCCGAGCCGTCCTTCCCTCGGACCCTCTGTAAAGCACATTCTAACTGGCCTTCATCTCACGCCCCTCGCGGAGGCCAAGCGGGTAAAATCACAACAACCAATCAAATGCAGCGGGAAGAGGTCGGCCAACCCTCGTCTTTCCTGTTGCCTTTCGGAAACCGGAAGGAGATTTATTCACCGAGGCCCGCCCCTTGCCGTTAGGGCGGTTTCAAAACAATCTGTTCGCCAATCGCAGTTACTGTTATATTTCACCACCGCCATAGCTAGAGCGCTTTAGGAAAAGCTAACTAGATTGGCCATTCTTGAGAGGCTTGCCTCGCAAAGTTCTCCGTACAGCTAGGTATAATACGGAATGAAAATTAAGTGGATGTGTTACTCATGGTTTGTTAGAAACACAGTTGCCTTTATGAGAAACAACAACAAAAGAATTGGTTCTGGAGAGCGCTGAAGGGTTGAAAGTAGGGGCTAGGCTAACAGCCAGAGAAAAGTTGTTTGGTAAATCGCACCCCTCCCTTTGATAGCACATCCTCCCAGAGCGCTTTCTCTATGGTTGCTAGACAAGCCACTCTGCACGCGACCATAGAGCCTTCCCTCCCTGGACATTGCTGCAGAAGTTCGCGGCTTCCCATCTCGAATCCTCTAAACTGTTCACGTAATCTTGCTGTGTCTACACTGACCAATGCGCACACGAGAATCCGTAATTACGACAGGTAGTGTTAATCCATACACCTGTCTCCCCTTGATCAGAAGACAAAAATTTAGTGAAATAACACCGAGACGCACAATGCAAACGTGCACTGACAATCTGTAGCCTTAACGCTCAACAAAAGCCACAAACACACTCTACTTAGATATAGGCAAGCCATCCCACAATAAATGAATAGAATTCAGGATAAGACTTCAAACGGCAGTAGGTGTGGCACAAGCATGCAGCATCCTGCGACAAAGCTCCGCTAGAACAGTTCACGCTACAAGTTTACACCACAGCAACCTAGACACACAGTACCCACTCAGCAGCGGGACAGACACTCACGTGGGCCCGAGGTTCCAGTGCAGACACCCCGCCCCTCGCCCACGTCGGACTTCCTCTCTCCTCCCACCGCCCACGATGATTTAAAAAAAAAAAAAACCCACAACTTTGTGGCCCGGATTGAACTGTACCCCGTTCTCTGGAGCCACCACCGGGGGCGACCGGACGCCGCTAGGGTTCTTACATCCGTAGTAGTCACAGCCTAGGAAAAAGTGAAGACTCAATCTTTTGTGCCTCTGTGGATCGAGGTGTTCTGGTCCATTTTCCCTCGACAATCTGAATGTTTCCTCTGTGAAATCTGTTGTGCTAGTCTGGGCATATTTGTTTATTTGTTTTCTTCTTTATTAAGACAGTCTCATGTAGCCCAGGCTGGCCTGGATCTCTCTATGTAATCAGGGACAACTTTGAATTCTTCATCTTTCTGCTTACACCTCTCAAGTGCTGAGATTATGGGCACCGCATTTGATTCTTGAGTGTAATGCTGTTGTGTGTCTCAGTTACAGTGTGGGTTTGTATGTTTGTTATGTGTGAATAATTAGGCCTTTGTATTTGTGGCTAGGTTTGCCTGAGCGTGTCTGTTACTTTGGAGTGTTTGTGTAAGATGACTCTCTCTCTCTCTCTCTCTCTCTCTCTCTCTCTTTCTCTCTCTCTCTCTCTGAGAGAGAGAGTATTCCTCAGGTCTTTCTGAGAGTTTGACTTTGCTCGGTTGTATCTATTTGTCTATATGCATGGTTCATGTCTATCGTCACTAATAAAAACATTCTAGGTGTCCCTCAAACCCTTCTTATTCTTTTAGGTTAGGGTCCCTCTATGTAAGCTATGATGGCCTGCAACTAACTTTCCATCCTCTTACTACTGAGGTGTTGGGATTACAGGTACACACAGGAGCCTTTCTTTTCACAGTAGGGAAACCGAATCTCCAGGGGTAGGGGCCATATCACAGTTGAATGGAGACAAGAGACAGAATAGTGATTGACAAAAGTTTTATGTGATCTGAGCCTCTCTGGAGGCACCAGAGTTCATACTTCAGAACAGGAACAAGGGACTGGCTCAAGGGGCAACATGGCCCAAAAGGAGGGGAGATGACCCATCCCTTGGAGGAAAGGAGGCATTCCCAATGCATTGCACAGGCTTAAGGTGGGGTGCACCCCCGCACTCGGAGAGGAGGAAGCATCAGTGCCTAAGGAGGGAAGGGCCTAGGATGGCTACAAGCTTCCATCCTTGGAATCGTACCTAATACTAGACTTGTAGACCTTTAGAATCTTAGACACTCAGAACACTGGATTCTTAAGTTATATTGCTTACAGATTTAAGATTTTTAGACATATGTATTCTTGGACATTTAATTATGTGCTAGAAAGGAAGAAAGCAGCATAGAACCTAGAGATGTCCAGCATTAGAAATGGTTAGAACTTTGGTGTTTCGTTAGTCATAATTAACTTCGAGCCTCTTATGACTTAGATGCTGAGGACCCACTGTCTTGGACCTACAGCATCGTACAGTGCCTGAGATGAAGGTCAGGCCAACTTTAGAGTTTTAGAGTTCAGTGATCTGGAATCTTGGGAGCATATGATGTGGAAGCTTAAAAATCTAGAACCTTGGACCAAATTTTAGATTATCATCACATCATAGCTTAGAAACTCCATCTGGAGACTCGTAAAGCTTTTGAATTTCAGAGTCTAGAATCACATTTCCTTAAGATGCAGGATTTTATATATAAAAAAATCTATGATCATAAGGCCTCAGAAACTGTGGTTGACCATCGCTGGAATCTTAGAAGTTAAAAAAAAAGTTTGAAACATTATGATTTGGAGTATTCCAACGTGAGCCTTAAATTATTAAATTGGAGAACAGTATACCTTAGAACCTTCATGCCTAGAAGTTTTAGAATTTAAAAATCTATAGTATTCCACAGACAGAACCCCAGGCTCCAGAAAAATGAAGTTTAGAACCATTAAGTCTTAGTTCCTGGAATCTCAGAGCAGTGCAACCTAAAACCATAGGGGCATTTCCAAGAATTATAGAACCAGAAAAAAATCTAGAGGCACAGAATCTCAGAGCCTTCAAACAGTGGGCCTTGTCTATAGCAATAGCACTTCAGACCTAGAAACAAGCATCTCGGTTCCCTAGAATCAAAGACTCATCATCTTTGAGAACTTTGAACTCTAAAATCTAGAATGCTGGGATGGAAGATCTGAGCCGATACTTTGAGACTGCAACCCAACCCTTCTTGTTGTGGATAGGGTGTTTAGGGCACAGAAAGCAGGACACGGCTTTCTGGACTGAATCTGAGAAGGCAGGGAAGGCCATTCTGCAGTTGGGGAGAAGGCCTGGAGTGGCAGAGTGGGGGGTGAGCTTTCCCCCAGTGGCAGTGCCTAGCTTGGGTCCTGAGAGGGTGTCCCGGTGGAAGATTGTCTCAGGCTCCGTCCTCCTGACCCGGAGGTGCTGGGCAGCCTCTGTCAGCAGACAGAGTGGGTCCCGGGGCTGTAGAAGGACAAAGGACATAGCGTCCAGCCGAGTGGACGTCAGCTGCAGTGAGACAGCTACAGGAACCCTTAGGATCAGGTTGAGGTGGGGGGTCAGCCCCTCCAGCAGCACCGCGGGGTTCAAGGTGGCTTCCGCCCTCATCCATGTTGACATAGAGGATTTCATCGGGCTCCTGAGCAGGGGCAGGGCCTTCAATGTGTTCTCCAAGTCTTCCCGGAGCTCTGCAAAACTTGGCCGGTCTCGAGGGTTCAGCTCCCAGCACCTGGACATCAGGGCATACCTAATGAGGGAAAGAAAGCAAAGGGGGCAGACTGAGCAGGGGCTCAGAGGAGGAGCATACTAGAAGTTAAGGAGGGGATTTAGGACATTCAGGCGAAAGAACCTGGGAACTAGAGAGAGCAATTTAGGGATGTCTATAGGGTTTGACAATGCCAACGTTTCGAGCAATTTAGGATGTCTATAGGGTTTGACAATGCCAACTAGAGAGAGCAATTTAGGGATGTCTATAGGGTTGACAATGCCAACGTTTCTGAGGTGGGTCAGGAGACTCGGGAACTGGGAAGGGTAATCTTAGGAAACCTCTCTGGGTCTCGGGTAGTTTTTAATGAGAATTTGTTAGGGCAGAGCTTCCCAGTGTGGCCACACAGAACAGACTCTTGTACCAAGGCCTGGCCTTGCTGCCACTTACCAAGCACATCATGGGAGGATGGGCGAGGGAAGACCTATGGGAATCCAGAATGAACTAGAAGTCAAATGATTTTCATATGTCCTTACATTCTTTGACACTCCATTCAAAAGCTGAGACTACAGCCTCTCCCTTAGGCATAGGGATTTGCTTCTGGCTTAGCAGAAGAGACGGCACACTGTGACTTCTAAGACTAGGTCATAAAAGGCAGTGCACCTTCCCCTTGCACATTCTCTCGGGTCATCTTGTAAGGAAGCTCAAGTCGTTCTATGAAGAGGTCCCTTTTGTTTGTTTGTTGTTCGTTTGCTTCTTCATATAGCCCTGGCTGCCCTGGAACTTGCTCTGTATGTGAGCTTGATCTTGAACTCAGAGATCTGCCTGCCTCTACCTCCTGAATGCTGGAATAGAGGCATGTGCCACCATCCCCAGAATGAGCTTGCCGTCTTGAAATCAGTTGTCCAGTGCCAGTTGCTACCTTGATCACCTTGTTACAGATCTGCAGCAGAACCACCCTACTAAGCTGCTCTCAAGCTGATCTTCAGACACCATGAAACAAATGTTGGGTTTAAATTATTAGATTTTGGAGTGTAGCAGCTCATTCAGCAACAAATAATATGCCCTCCCCGAAGACTTCGATTTTCTCATCACAAAAATGGGGATAACAATGCACCTATCTACTTCTGTGGGGATAACGATGGCACCTGTCTACTTCCTGTGACTGTGGTAGAGATGAAATGAGTCGATGCAAGCACTCACTGCCTTCCGGGTAAGTTCTGTAAAAGATTAGCTATCAGTCTCCTTCTCTTCATCTCTAGGAGTGCCCAAAGGAAGTGTGGGGAATCTAAATCCCCACCTGACCCAAGCAACATCCTCTCCTTAGCCTCAATGTATGGACTCAATGTAGCGCCTTTCTCTGCATGCTGGGATGCTGCAAAGGTTGTAAGCATATCCTGAAGTTTCCTGCTAGCATCTCAGAGTTCTGACAGTCTGGAGAAGGTCAATAAAGCAGAGTGGAGGGTTTTGCACAGGAGCCTGGGTGTTGAGGCACATGGGAGGTGAGGGACAGGCTACCCAGAAAGGAACAATGCAGCTGTTCATTGCTTATGAATACCTGGCTAAGACAGAGCTGAAAAAGCACCTTTAACAGACTCCCACCCCACTGGCATGCTCAGAGCACCGGTGAGGGGAAATTGGGTTCTTAATATTCTGAGGGTTCCATGCACATTTGGCCAGTACTAGAGGTGTTGTTGGGAGCTCTGTGTGGGTAATGGAGGGTGGGATTGAATTCGAAAGAGTCCTAAAGGTCCTCACAGGCCATCCAGACAGTCCACAGGCTGTTTCAGGCGATTTCCTTGACGCAGGTAGTCGTAAATCTCACTGTTCTCCACCCCTGGATAGGGAGTTTGGCCTCGGGTGGCGATCTCCCACATTGTCACACCGAAGGACCACTGTGAAAGTAGAGGAAGCGGGGTGAGAGGATCTGCCATACACAAAGACACTTCCAACATGAGTTAAGGCAAGCACTCAACACTTACTTGGGCATTCGTTGACATCAGCATCTATGAGTGAATCCCAGTAACACAGAAAGATTTTGGCATAGGTACACACACACACACACACACACACACACACACGCGCGCGACCAACTTTGGAGGATGCAAGCATGCACACCCCCATGTACACATCTTCATGATGTCACACGTCCCACTTCACGCCCTCATTGTTGTCCACATCCTATGGCACACTTGGTCACCACTGCTTCCTGACCTAAAGTACCTACACTGCCACCAGGTGGCAGTGAGCCTATTTATGTCCTAGCTGTGTACACATATTATTCATTCATTCTCCAAACATGTCCTGGCCTCACAGACACCATTGCAAAGACTCCCACAGGTCCCTGTTATCCCTGAAGCTTCTCAGGTCTTGTCACCCACCCCCATGCTGGCAATGATTACCCACTCCTGGCACACATACCACGTCGCTCTTGCTAGTGTAGACTCGATCTGCCAAACTCTCGATAGCAATCCACTTGACCGGCATCTTGGCAATGCGCCCTTGGCGGTAGTAATCCCCGTTATAGATCTTCTTGGAGAGCCCGAAGTCTGCCACACACACGGACATGTTCTCGTTCAGCCTGCCCAGATTGGGGAAAGAGGAAGTAAGGAAATGGCTCATCTCTGCCAGGAAGCCTGCTGGGTCTTAGACACACCTCCACCTCCTGCCTGACCACACAGTCCTGCTAAGGGTGGGGATCTGACCCCTAAACCCTTACCCCAGTCACAGAGGGAAATGCTTTATTTCTCGTTCCTGCTAAAACGAGTCTGGACAAAAGGGCTTCTAGAAGCTTTCTTGGCTTTGGCCTTTTATCAGTCTTGAGATCCTTTCGAAACTCCAGAGCCCCTGTTCTGTTTTCTTTTCTTTTTTTTTTTTTTTTTTTTCGGTTTTTCGAGACAGGGTTTCTCTGTGTAGCCGTGGCTGTCCTGGAACTCACTCTGTAGACCAGGCTGGCCTCGAACTCAGAAATCCGCCTGCCTCTGCCTCCCAAGCACTGGGATTAAAGGCGTGTGCCACCACCGCCGGCCCTGTTCTGTTTTCTTGGATTTAAAAAATGTCTATTTTTATTTTCATAAGACTTTCCTTATTTATTTTATGTATATGATGGGCACACTGTAGCTTTCAGACACACCAGAAGAGGGCATCGGATCCCATTACAGATGGTTGTGAACCACCATGTGGGTGCTGGGAATTGAACTCAGGACCTCTGGAAGTGCAATCAGTGCTCTTAACCACTGAGCCATCTCTCCAGCCCTAAAAAATGTTTATTATTTCAATGATGTGTATGCGTGTACCTGCCTGTGGGTACATACATGCATGTGAGTGTGAGTACCCATGGAAGTCCGAAGTGTAGGATCTCCTTGGGGCTAGAGTAACAGGAGGCCATTGTGAACTGATGCTGTGGATTCTGGGACATGAACTTGGAAACAAAGAAATAAACAGCCAGGAATGATGGTGTGTTCCTGTAATATCAGCACTTGGGAAGCAGAGAAAGAAGGGTCGGAGTTGAAAGTCATCTTTCACTGCATAGTAAGTTCAATGCCAGCCTGGGCTATATGAGACCCTGTCTCAAAAAAGTAAACTTTGGATGCTGCAGAGATGGCTCAGTAGCTAAGAGCACTTGTTCTTGAGAGGACCCGGGTTTGATTCCCAGCACTCACACAGTGGCGCACAGCTGTCTTTAACTCTGGTGCTCTCTTTTGGCCTCCTTGGCATTGCTCACACATAATGCATACATGTAGTCAAGGCACCCATACATATAAAATAAAAATAAACAAATCTTTAAAAAAAAAAAAATCAAGCTGGGCGGTGGTGGCACACGCCTTTAATCCCAGCGCTTGGGAGGCAGAGGCAGGCGGATTTCTGAGTTTGAGGCCAGCCTGGTCTATAGAGTGAGTTCCAGGACAGCCCGGGCTACACAGAGAAACCCTGTCTCAAAAAATCAATCAATCAATCAATCAATCAAAATCAAGCCAAACCAGACAACGAAAACAAAGGAGAAAAAAAGAAAACCAACAAAGAAACCAAACAAAACCTCACACTATGTGTGTGTGTGTGCGCGCGTGCGTGCGTGTGTGTGTGTGTGTGTGTGTGTGTGTGTGTGTGTGTGTGTGCGTGCGTGTGTGTGTAGACCAGGACAGGCATAGATAATAATTACACAAGCACATCTATATAGACAGCACCTATATCTTTTAAAAACTCCAAGAAAGGCCAGGTGTGGTGATGCACACCTTTTACCCCAGCACTCGGGACGAGGCAGAGGACGGAGAATCTCGTGAGTACAAGGCCAGCTTGCGTTACACTGCCAAGTTTCAGACAAGCGTAGGCTAACAAAACCTAAATTACTATAAAGACCCGTGTCAATTTTCTCCAGGAAAACCTTCCCAAATAGCTCCTTGCTGGCCTTCTCTTGTATTTGGATATGAAGTGTCACCCACATAGGGAGTGATCCCTGAAGGCTAATCCCTGGAGGTGATGCCGCGTGAGATCAGTTGTGGAAGTGGGCGCTGGGAGGCTACTCTGCTTCCAGCTCCCCGAGGTAGCAGTAATATCCCACTCCGCTGTAGGGCCATGATCCTACCTTCCGAGGCCCGCCATCGTGATGGTCCAGGTGACCGTGCTCGGAATCTTGAACCCTGAGCCAAGCAATCCTTTCCTCTTCCACTTGTTCCTTGGTATTTTGTCACAGCCCAAAAAGGTGACCCTCCACACCTTTCTAACCTTGGGCTGGAGGTCCAACTCCTGAGAGGGCTCCCAGCCCCTCCATCCTGGGGGTTGGAAGGGAGGAAGTTCTTTGGGAGGAGGGCTTCAGCGGCTTGCCTCACATGCAGTTCCTGGCAGCCAGGTTACTGTATATGGGAATTCTGGTCCAGGAACTCCATACCACTGCAATGTCGGAGAATTCACAGATTGGGGCAGAAGAGAGGGCAAGGCCAGAAGAAAAGTGAGAGTCTCCAAAGAGTCTCCTTCCCTGCTTCTGTGTGTCTGGCTTGAACCAACTCTTTTCCTATGCTTGAGAACCAAACCCTTTTCTAGTACTACAGGAGTCCTAGAAACTACTCCCTGATTTGGGCTTTGCTCTAGCCTTAGATACCCCCTGAGCCAGGGACCTTCTGTTTCGCCTGGTCCATGATAAGCCTCAGTTAGAATTTGTTTCCTCTTGCTCTCCCAGTCAGTGTCTCCCTCCAAGTCACCTCAGTAGCCTTCCTCCACAATTATTCCAAGGCGGCCTTATCATTCTTCCCTCCGTCTGCATCTCCTTCATAGCAATTAATGCTCTTGCTTATTTCTGTTAGCCTCGTCCACCCCTGCAAATAAGGGCCCACGAGGGCAAGCTCGAGGTCAGCCGTAGCCTCCCCCTCAGTGCCTGCCTGGCTGTAAGTGTTCAGTGAATACTCATGGACCGGAAGAGGAAATGCCCCTCACCACTGGCTGGTCCCCGAGCCGGAGTACAGGAGGAAACTGTGTAGGTCTCCACTCCCAGATAGACTCAGCCTCCCCCCTTCCCATCCCCTCAAATCTAATCTCCACATTGTTTGGGAGGTGGAACGTAAGGATAAGACTTCAGAGAGGCCGTTTCCCAGGGATGTTTCTGGAGCCCTCCTGGGGACCCTCAGCTATTTCTGGGAACAGGTCAGAGGTCACATTCCAAGTTGAGGGAGGAAAAGAAGGGGAGCTTGCCGATCCTGAAGGAGAAGGGGGTAGGGAGCCAGGAAGTTTGATCTTTCCTCGCTCTGGGCTGGGCCTGGGAGAACATGCTCCTCCCTCACCAATGAGCCTCATGACGTTGGGGTGGTCAAATTCCTTCATGCAGACAGCTTCACTCAGGAAATCCTCCAGCTCTGATCTTGTGCAGATGGCAACTTAGGGGAGAAAGGGGGGTGATTGACAAGGGCAGGAGGGGGGAGGGAGGATGGAGGAAGGAGAGGATTTCTTCTTTCCTCCTCCTCCAGTCTATCATCTTCATCATCATCGTCGTCATTACTCAACTTCATAAAATGTTATTACTGGATCTTCAGATGGTGTACTCACTATTTTACATTGTTATTTAATCCTCAATAGGTATAGTGTATATGGTGCTAGACTGAGCCCAAAGTCTTGCAGTCCCCTCACTGGGAGAGTTTAGGCAAGAGCTCTATTGGTGAGCCATGTTCTCAGTCGCTCCATGGCAAAATCTAGGCAAACATTCTACCACTGAGCCACGCCCCCAGCCCCTCACTGGGGGATTCTAGGCAGGGGCTCTACCACTGAGCCCTGCCCCCAGCCCCTCACTGGGGGATTCTAGGCAGGGGCTCTACCACTGAGCCACGCCCCCAGCCCCTCACTGGGGGATTCTAGGCAGGGGCTCTACCACTGAGCCACGCCCCCAGCCCCTTACTGGGGGATTCTAGGCAGGGGCTCTACCACTGAGCCACGCTCCCAGCCCTTCACTGGGGATTCTAGGCAGGGGCTCTACCACTGAGCCACGCCCCCAGCCCCTCACTGGGGGATTCTAGGCAGGGGCTCTACCACTGAGCCATGCCCCCAGCCCCTCACTGGGGGATTCTAGGCAGGGGCTCTACCACTGAGCCACGCCCCCAGCCCCTCACTGGGGGATTCTAGGCAGGGGCTCTCCCACTGAACCACTTTGTTTGTTTATTTGTTTGTTTGTTTTTGAAACAAAGTCTCAGTCTGTAGCCCAGCCTGGCTTGGAATTCATGATGCTTCTGCTTCGACCTCTACAATGTTGAGGTCATAGTTTTATGTCACCTTATTAGCCAAATTTAGAGAAAAGGATATGGGCATGGTGATGTATACTTGTCAAGTCAGCAGAGGAAGGAAGATTATGAGTTGGAAGCCAGTCTTAGACACATCATGAGATGTTGTCTTAAAATGAAAAAAAAAAAAAAGCAGTAGAAAGTAGCTCAGAGGTAGGGTATTTGACATATGCAAGGCTCTGGAGTCTCTAGTTCCAACTTTTGAACCCCCCACCCCCACATGCACACATGCACACATGCACACATGCACACGCATACACACACACACACACACACCAGCTTAATCCAGTACACAGGAGATGCTTAGCAACACACATGTAAATGCATTGATGGCTCCAAAGCTCAAGCCCTAAAACTCTAAATCCATAAACCATGATTTCTCTCTGGCTGCCTGCCCTAGCCTGGCCATTCTAGGCTTCTGTTCCCTGTATGAGAAGGACTTCCCCTTGACTGCCTGCGCTGTGTGACTGCTGACTGGCCTTTACCCTCTCTGATGAGACAGTCGCATACATCAACAGTATGTATTATATGCCACCACTGGCATTTAGTGCTTTGTTTCATAACAGCCCTAAGAAATAGTGACATCATGAATGATTTTTCCAAGGAAGACAGGAAGACTTGGAAAGGTAGAGTCAGAGCTGATAAATGGAGTGGTCCACTGGGCCTCATTCTGTCCTGCCCTCCTTAAAAAGTCACTTCCAAGTTTCCTTTCCTGCTAGAGTCTGTCAGTGGCAGACACTGGTGGGAGGTTGGCAGGTGAAAGCGAAGCCAGGGTGTGTCACCCTTTCCACTTCCGGTTGCCTTGGCGCTGTTGCGTGTAAATCAGGTTTGTAGCTCCCCCTTGGAAAACCCTTGATTCTGTCTTCTCAACTCCTTGCTAGCTATGGGCTCTGGCTACAGCTTCCTCCCTTTGCCCTTCAGCCTAGAGGTGGAAGTGACTTCCTGTTGTTGCTAATCTGTTTGTTTTGATGTCTTGGCTATTATTATGCTACCCCAACCTTCATTCAAAGGGATAGCAACGTCCCTGAATTCAGTTCCTTCTATTCAAGTGTCTGGCATGGGCTCCAGTTTTCTCTCTGGGAACACTGGTACTTTCCGGAGCACAGGGAAGATGCTCAGGTTAGGGACTGGGGCTGCTGCACGTGTGCTTGCACACGTCCACATACTTACTTTTCATGGTCTTCACAGCGACCTTGAGGACGGAGTCATCCTGGTTGAGTTGGCCCTCCATCACAGCACCAAATTCTCCTGTGGCAGGAAAAGGAACGACATTGATCTCAGATCAAATGTTGCCGTATGGGGGCAGTATTTTCCGCAGTTGGCTGAGAATTGGGGAGAGAGGTATCTTGGTATTTTGATGGGTCATGTGCTTGTGCACGCGTTCTCTCGAGTGCGCGCGCGCGGGTGTGTGTGTGTGTTGTGTGTGGGTGGGTGGGTGTGGGTGGGTGTGGGTGTGTACACCTGTGCACATGCGTGTACATGTGGTGGACTCACCTTCTCCTAGGGTCTTCCCCAAGGCCACCTTATGCCGATCTACCATGACGTCTCGTAGTTTCTCCTTCAGCTCTTCGCTGATGCCCAGACTGTTCACTGAAATGAGGCAGACAGAGCCGTGCGGCAGGGTTGATGTTCAGGTAATGTGTACCGAGAAGGACGTACCGACTGCTGAATCACTGAATTGTGTCCAGAGCACTCAATCCATCCCAGCTCCTCAGTCTGCTCCATAGGAGCAACTACAAGGTTAAAACCCGGCCCCAGTCTTGCTGTAGTGGGTACCCTAATTGGTCAGTGCCCTCTGTACCAGTTGTTAAACATAGTTCTTCAGAGTCTGAAGTTTACCAGCACAAAGAAACTAGAAGTGTTTAAAAGAGATGGAAAGCCTAATTAGTTAATCACCCAGACTTGATAATTGCACACTATATACAAGTATCTAATTATCCCCCTGTATTTCAGAAACTGTACCCCCATAAATATCATAATTATGTGATTACAAAATAAGTAAGGATGGGCATGGTATCACATTCCTCTAATCCTTCCCTAGGAAGGAAAAATAGGCAGATTGCTGCAAGCTTGAGGCCAGTCTGGGCTACGTTAAGGGGGCTGATCTCAAAAATATATAACTTTAGCACTCGGAAAGCAGAGGCAGGCATATCTCTGTGAGTTTAAGACAAGCCTGGTCTACATAATGATTTGGGGGGGGGACTACATACTGAAATCTTCTCTCACACAAAAGCAGTACCACCACCAAAACAAATCCATGATCTTCCTATAAGAATATTATTAGGTACCACAAAAGTCACTGTATTCAATTCAGCTTTAAAAAAAAAAAATGTCTTAATATGCAGCCTAACCTAGCCATATTCCCAGCCCTTCACTGGGGGATTCTATGCAGAGGCTCTACCACTGAGCCATGCCCCCAGCCCCTCACTGGGGAATTCCAGGCAAGTGTTCTATCACTGAGCATTGGAGTATATCCCCAGACCTCTTTTATGAAGTTACACAGGCTGGCCTGAACTCAACCTAACCCAGGCAAGTCATAACCATAACTTTCAGTCTTTCTACTTTAGTCCCCATGATCTGCTACCCCATCCAGTTTAAGATAACATCCTCTTTTATTTTTTAAAATGTGTTTATATGAATATATGTATTTATGAGTTTTTGCCTGCATATATAGCTGTGCACTGTGTGCATGCAGTACCCATGGAGGCCAGAAGATGACATCAGGTATCCTGGCACAGGCGTTATTGATGGTTTTGAGTCACCATGTGGGTGCTCTGAATTGAACACAGGTCCTCTGGTAAGACAGCAAATACTCTTAACTACTGAGCTATCTATCTCACACAATAACACACAAGCATATGTTCTTTCAACTACAGATTGTTGATGACATCACATATCAGGGAGCTTGAGGGAAAGTCTCTTGAAAATTTGTGAAGAGTGGGGTGTGAAAGAGCAAGCAGCATCTTGGTACCACTGTGAAAATCAGTTTGACCTCATGGATGTCCAGCCTAGCTCTCCAGAACCTCCTGGGACCAAGTTCATGCTGCAAGAATTGTGGCTTTGTATTATTTCATCAAACCACTGTGGCCATCCAACTATTTTTTTCCTTCTCTTCTTAAATAAATGTCTTTCCCAGCCCTTCCCAGCATCCCCTGGGACACTGGCAGTCTGTGCTGTGTGCTAGATCTAGACTTAGATCTGTCCTTTTGCTCTCTGGATTTCAGTTTCCCCAGCTGGAAACTGAGGAGCTTTCAGGGTCGGTGGCCTCTGAGGATGACCTCAGCTGGGACCTTCTGTGACTCTACTGTCTTATGGGTCTACAGTTCTAAGACACTATGATTTTCAAAACTATGAGAGCCTAGAGCGCTGAACATATTATTTTTCAGACCAAGATTGAATCTAGAATTCGGTTGTTTCTATAATTTCAAAAGGCCACTTTGAGTGTGGCCATTAGGAGTATTGGCTTCAGGTTGTATATGGTGGCACACTCAAGTAATCCCAGAACATGGGAATTTGAGGCAGGAGGATAGAGAGTTCAAGGCTAGTACCTAATGAGGCAATGCCTTAGGAAATCAAGGGTTGAGAATATGACTCAGTGGTACCCTGCTTGCCCAGCATATGCCTCAGGAAGGAGGGAGAGGGAGGGAGGAAAAGATGGAGTGAGGGAAAGACAGTTTCAGACAGAGAGGAGGGAAGAGAAAGCTTCAGAGCAAGTTGCTGGAGGCAGTAGGATCAAGACTTTAAGAGAATCCTCGGTTACATAGAAAGTTTAAGGGTAGCCTGAGGCCCGAAACTAGACAAAAATGAGTTCCAAGGAAAACTGGCTGGGTTTAAATCTCACGTATTCATCATACAAACTGTGTGGTATTAAGCAAGTTGCCTAGTTGCTCTCTGCTAAGGCTCCCTCATCTTTGAAGGCAGGGTTATAACAGAGCTCATGTCTTTGGGTTATGAGGGTCAAATGAGTTGACGTGTATAGAATGCTTAGCGCTTGTGTGTGTGTGGGGGTGCCGGGACTTTCACACCATTGTCTATATCATCATCATTGCCTGTCGATATCATCCATCATCATCTTTTTCACCGTTATCATCATTAAACATTATCCCAAGATCTTCTGGCTCTTAGATTTGGTGTTCCTAAGATTTAGTGTGTCTGGATTCAAATTATCCTAGCCAGCACTCAGGAAGCGGAGACAGAAAGGTTGTAAGTTTGTAGCTAGCTTTGGTTACAGAGTAAGATTGTACTTGAGAGCAAGGCGGGGAGAGGGGTAGATCAAGAGAAGCAGAGCCAGGTGTGGAACTGTCTGTCTACAGTTTGTGCACTTGGAAGATGGAGGCAAGAGATGTTCAGTCCAGCCTGGGCTTGGTCTCAAAACAAACAAACAAAACCCCAAATCCTTATTGGTTGTGGTTAATGTCGACCTGACACTATCTAGAATTGCATAGGCAGAACGCCCCTGTGCATGGAGGGAATTTCTGAGTTAGGAACTGAGGTGGGAAGACCCACCTTAACTGTGGTCTGCACCATTCCATGGTCTAGGGTTCTGGACTGAACGGAACGGAGAAATCAAACTGAGGCAAGCATTTGTCTTCCTGGGCTTCCTGACTGCAGACAGGAATTGACCAGCCACCTAACAGAGCTTTTTTTTCATCAGACTAGTCCAGCCCTCAAACGCTGAGCCAAAATTAACCCTTCTTCTTGAAGCTGTCTTTTGTTCCAATGTTGAGAATACACAACACCCTATCTTCTACTGTTGTAAAGCTGTGTGTGTGGTCCAAGCCTCACAGTGCCTAGGGCCTGAGGTTCCAACATCTTTGTGTTCTGAAGACCTTCCGAAACTTTTGTCTTATGCTTCTACAGATGCTCAGACTGTCTACAGGGGCCCAGTTCTCTGGGTGGAGTTCACTTACAGGTGGCTTCGGTGGTCCGGCGGCTGTAGGACTTTCGGACACGGTACCTGACTACCAGTTCGCCTCTTTCCACAGTTGGCTCGAACACCTCCCTAGGGAGAGAAGGGAGAAGGTGAGGGATGACTAGAGCCACGTGGAACCCTGTCCTTCTAGTGAGCCCTAAAGCAAAGCACCAGTGCATTCTCAACCTGTGTCTGCTCTCCCCTTTAGTGTGTGCTGAGCACATCTTGAATCACCACTCCCTGCCTTCCATCTTCTCTTCAGGTCTCCTCATCCCCATTCAGACCTCCTTCCCCACCCCACACACACATAACCCCCCCACACACACAGACACACGGTCTCTGCATTGGTCTTCTATGACTTCAGTCTCCCCGATGGAGTTCTAACTCACCCATATCGAGTCTCCTTCTTCCTCCGATGGACAAGGAACAGGGCCAAGATGAGGACACAGGCGGCGGCCACAAGTGCTCCCAGGAGTACATACCACCAAGGCCACGAGAAGGAGAGAGGTGGGGGTTCACTCACTGTCAGAGGGTATGGGGGACAGATCACAGCTAAGGCCCCTGGATCCAGTTCCCTGGGGCCCAAGTGGCAGTGACATGGGAGGGAGGCAGGAGTGTGACCTGGGTGGAAAGGGACGGTGAGATGTGTATACAGGGGGCATGAGCATGCAGGGAGCGGGTAGACGAGTGCGGGAGAGAGTCTGAAATATTTCAGGGGAGACAGTGGCAGGATGATTGTGCAAAGAAGTGACCTGGGTGTGGAAAGACCAGTGAGTGAGGGAGAGAATCCACACAGTGCAGAAGAGGCACATAGCACAAGGCTGGGGAACACAGAACTAAGGAATATCTTAGGAGTGCTCAGTGAGGTGAGGAATGAGAGACAAATACACATGCAGAAGGTGTGTGTGTGTGAAGAACGAGGTGGCCATTGGAGGAGCTTGGGGCACAAGACAAAGGAGAAATGTCCAGTTTTTGTTTTGTTTTAAGGAGGGTCAAATAAACCCTAGGCTAGACTCAGTATGCAGCCAAGTTGACTTTTGAACTTCTGATCCTCCTGCTTCCACCTCCTGAGTGCTCGGATTACAGGGATGCATCATCATGACTGGTTTATGGGGTACTGGAGATGGGACGGGAGCCTTGTGCATGCCAGGCAAACACTCTCTACTAGCTGGGCTACATCTCCAGTCTCCCTCTCTCTCCCTCTCCTCTCTCTCTCCTCTCCTTCCTCTCTCTCTCTCTCACCAAGGTTTGTGATAGCTCAGGGCGGCTTCCCATGTGCTGGAGTTGACACCATGGCAGGCTGTAAGCAGTGATCTTTAGAGATGTGATTGAGCATGAGAAGAGTGTGCAGTGAACATGCAGAATACATAAACTAAACATGAGCTGTTGAGTGAGGAGCACAGGAAGGGCACGGGGGGGGGGTGAGTATAGGAAAGGGACAGGTGTAGGCGGGACTGTAGTATGGTTGGTCATGTGCTGGTGCTAAGAGTACCAGGAGAGCACACACCAGGTGTTTGTGGTCTCTGTGTGTGTCTGTGTATGTTCTCTCTGTGTGTGTTTCTCTGTGTGTCTCTCTGTGTGTGTCTGTGTGCATGTATCTGTCTAGGTATGTGTCTGTGTGTGTGTGTGTGTGTGTGTGTGTGTGTGTGTCTGTGTTTGTATGCGTCTCTCTAGGCAGGTGTATGTGGATGTTGTGTCTTGTGTGTCTTTGTGTCTCTATGTGTGCCTCTGTATGTGTCCGTCTGTCTGTCTGTCTCTTTCTCTTTCTCTGTCTCTCTGTCTCTCTGTCTCTCTCTGTCGGAGGACAGAAGGAGACATAGAGAGACACAGAGAAAGAAAGAGAGTAAGACTGTAGGGTAAGGTCATTTAGGGTAAGGAGAGTAAAAATCCTGATTCCTGGCAAGCAGCTATAGGTTATACAATTGTGGACTGAATATTTTTCGGTAGTTACAATTGGGTCCCATGGGGTGGAGATAAGGCACACACAGAGTACGTATATAGACATTAGGTATCACTGTGCATGGTGGCACATGCCTTTCAGCCCAGTATTCAGGAGCAGAGGCAGGTAGATCTCTGTGAGTTCCACACCAGCCTGGACAATAGAGTTCCAGGCCAGCCAGTGAGTCCCACTGTCAAAAAACAAGAAGTTGAGTGTGCGCCAGGCATGCATGGGAAAAGAAGGGCTGTCATGGGTCGTGAGAGGAGGGTGGATGAGGATGCAGGAGGAGGTATGGAAAGAGCATTTAAAGGGGTGAGCTGGGTTCTAAGTGGTAGCTCTGGAGTGCTGAGAGGGAGCCATGGAAGTAGGAAGAGGTTTCGAGGATTGCTGAAGGAATATTTAAGAGAGAACCTCTCTCCCTTGCCTCTTTCCCCTTTCCCTCCTTTCTTCCATGCTTCCCTCCTTCTTCCCCTCCTTGGAACTCACTACATAGTCCAAGCTGGCCTCAAACTTAGAGAGATCCACCTGCCCCTGTTTCCTAAGTGCTGGGATCAAACACACATACCACCATGCCTGGCTGTCTCTCCTTCAGTCTTTTTTTTCCCCACACATGCGTCTATCCACCCAAGTGTCTGTCAACCCAGTCTCCATAGACTTATCCATTCATGCACCCATCCTTTAATCTTTCCATCCACCATCCACCATCCACCTGGTGTATATTAATTCACTCCTTACATACCTATCTGCTTGTGAATCTATCCACTCTCCCATACCATTCACTGGGCCATTCTAGGCACCTCTCTCAAGGACCACACAAACTGAAGAAGTGAAGGGTCAGAGCGATATGTTTGGGATGCGTGACAGGGATGTATAGAAGGTACATGTGTGGTGATGAGGCCCTCGCTGCATGTTGAGGGAAGGCAGAGAAAGGGGGCACAAAAGCCCTTACCCAGATGGTGGAGTGGCTGTCCTTGCCCTGTGAGGAGAAAGGACAGAGGAGACACATGCTCAGAGAGGACAAGACTGACATGACGCAAGTGAGCGGACTGAGGGAGGCTCTGTGTCAGGCTCAGCGTAGCAACAGAATCTAAGCTGGGCGAGCACTCAGAGGCATGGGGAACAAGTCAAGGGTGCCAGGAAGAGACCATCCTCGGGGCAGCTTGAAGGGGGCTGGTATGGCTTTAGAGTTACCTGGGCGCCAAGGCTCTAGGGGCACAGGAAGGCTCCAGGGCCCATCCCCAGCCGAGGTATAGGCTGCCACAGACACAGTCAGGTTAGCCACAGGCCTGTCGCCCCGCAGTTCCAAGGTCACCTCTTGAGTTAGCCCTATATCCATAAGTACCTAGGAAGTCCAGAGGTGACATCAGGAGGGACACCTACA
The DNA here is from genome assembly GCA_021653895.1 of Mastomys natalensis. Taxonomy (NCBI): domain Eukaryota; kingdom Metazoa; phylum Chordata; class Mammalia; order Rodentia; family Muridae; genus Mastomys; species Mastomys natalensis. Next base: position 228,407 of record JAJTUV010002353.1, read on the forward strand.
TCCAGAACTCCTAAGATGCTCAACCCTTGTTCATCCTCTCCACTCATCTCCACATCTCTAGCCCCACACACTCTGGAACATCAGCTGTACAGGGCAGGGACTCTGCCTCATCTCTGGCTACATCCTCAGCGTCTCAGAAGAGTACTTGGCACCAGGCACGGCTCAGCATTTGTTGAAGAACTGAATTCTCATCTTTTCGCTCTCATCCAATCTCTTCTAACTTCCCGTCCCTCTCTCACCTTGGGGTACAGCTAGCCCAGATAAAACATCTGTATAAATTAGGAAGTGCTTCATCCCTAAGATGCTGTAAAAGTTACAATGTCCAAGCCCAATGAGGTGCTTTTACAATGCTCACAGACAGACATTCCTTAGCCCCTTCTTCGTGGACCCATTTAGGATTTCTGGAATGTGCCTTGGCGGACATGATATAGTAGTACCCGATTTCCACAATTGCCTGTGTCTACTTTGTCATCTCTTCCCCATCTCCCGCTTCCCACAACAATCCCACCCTAACCCAGCCAGCAGCACCCACCTCGGGGGTGTCCTGGCCTCGATATGCCAGCCGGTACCCTAACAGGGTGCCCTGCAGGGCAACTTTGGCTCCTGCCAACGCACGAGGGCCTGGCTCCCATTCCGCATGGCGCTAACGTTCTCGGGGGACCCAAGGGCACTGGAGGACATGGAAGAGGGAAGCTGGTACCCCCACCTCTTCCTGACCCCCTCCCCTGTTCCCAGGAAGTGGGGCAGGTTGCAAAGAACACACGCGTGGGCAAATTCGTGCAGGCCTTCCATGAGCGGAAGCACAGGGAGAGATCTGGAGAGAGGCCAGTGGGCAGAGCTCAAGGGTCAGGGACCGGACAAGGAGACTAAGGACACTGTGGGGTAAAGGGGTGAGAGGAGAGTTCAGGGTGGGAACAATGAAAGCAAAGCCCAATGGTATCTTCACCCCAAGACTTTCTTACCTCCCTCCGTGGTCTCCACAGGAAGCCAGTGGGTCCAAGGTGAGGGGCCCTGGCTGCTGGTGCAGGATACCCGGATGTGATATGGGGTGTGAGGGAGGAGCTTTACCAGCCGAAGCTGGTGGGGGGGCACTGATACTTGCAACGTGAGGGGCTCTTCTGGAGGATCTGCCTCTCCCAGCCAGACGCCCACCCCATCGTCTGACAGCACAGCCTGAAGGTGGGGAAAGATATGAGGACCAGAGAGTAGTTACACTATTCTTGATCGTGATCCCAATGTGACTATACAACTTTGCAAGGATGTATGGGTCTGTGTGTGTGTGTGTATTTGCCCGTGTGCGCGCACAACTCTGTGTGTTGTAGTTCCACAACAGGACAACAATGGGCATCCAGATTTGCAAAGCAAAGAAACCATATGGCCACACTTGCAAAAGCCACCTCTGGCAAGACTAAGCCACCTTTGGCAAGACTTCCCCCACCCCACCCGGTTTCTGATGCTCAGTTTCCTTATTTAGAGGACCAGAGATGCCTCGAAAGGTTGTTGAATGATTAAATGTACAAACTGGAGGAGTGGTTCAGTGGAACAGAGCACACTCTGGACCCCCAGTATCACACAAACCCCCACAAGCAAAACCCTCAGAGCAACAACTCAAGGACCGAGCCAACCAACCAACCAACCAAAAACATTACATGCAGTTGTACAGCTGCTGTGGTGACATACAACTATGATCCAGCTCTCTGTGAGGCAGGAGGATCACCAGTTCAAGGACAGACTGGGCAACATAGTAAGATCCTGTCTTGAAAACAAAATTAAAAAGAGAAAAAGCCAATATCTTACCCACCATTGAGTGATAAGGGGGACTCTACTTGTCACGTGTCAAAGTTTAATGATATGTAGGTTAGTGTGTTTACAAGAATATCAACTTGTTCCCTCCCTGACTTCTTTCCTTCTGAGACAGTATTACTATGTATTCCTGGCTGACTTAGACTTGTTACATAGACCAATCTGACCTTCAACTTCAGATATACACCTGCCCCTGCCTCCCCAGTGCTGAGATTAAAGGCATGTTCTACTATGTCTGGTTGTTGTTATTGTTGTTGTTGTTGTTGTGTGTGTGTGTGTGTGTGTGTGTGATAGGACAACTTATGTGAGTCAGTTTTCTCCTACTATTTGGGTCCTGGGAATTGAATTCAGATCACCAAGTTTGGCCACAAGTACTTTTATCTGGTGAGCTACCTTGCTGGCCCCCACCTTGTTTTTTGAGACAGGGTCTCTCAATAGGACCTGGGACTCACCGATCTGCTAGACTGGCCAGCCGGTGAATTCCAGGGATCCATCATCTCTGTCTGCCCTGGCACTGGGATTCCATGTGTGTTCTACTGTCTACTGTGCTCAGCTCTTTTGTGTGGCTTCTGGGGTTCAAACTCAGGTACTCATGCTTGCATGGTAAACTCTGTACCAACTGAGACATATCCCTAAGCCCCTTTTTGGCACGACTGAGGATGGGCCCAAAGATCTCCTCAATGCCGAGCACATATTCTGCCACTGAACTATATACTTCAGCCCTACAAGTCAATATTTTTCAAGCACTTACTGTATGCTAAGTCCCTTGTTAAGCCTGTACCCCGATAAACACATAGATCTCTCCTGTCCACTTAGAAGCTCAATTCTTCTTCTCATTCCAGTTTTACAGATGGGAGGCCAAGGCCCAGTCGTTCAGTAGCTTTCCCAAAGTAACATGGTCCCCAGAGAGGGTGACACTGGCCCTACAAGCTCCGAGGAGGAGGCAGGTCAGTGATGGATCGCAGGAGGGGACAAGTCTGCTCTCTGACCTACAGTGACACATAGGAAGAGGAACCTCTGCCAGGACAAAGGGGAGATGGGTGCAGACAGTGGGCTCACACATACTCCCACTTCTCTTTTCCCTGGGACGGCCATGTCCCTCCCTCAGGAACTGTCCAGCCAGAGCCTGTGGGCAGCAGGAAGTGAGACCTGGAGAAGGAAGAACCCACACTTCTGCTTTTCTTTGGACACTGCATGGATGTGGGTAGGAGGGCAGCTGTGGCTTGACCCGACATTTGAGATCTTTCAAGTTGGTGAGACGCCAGGATTGAACCTCAGTTTGTTCTTCTGGCTAGGGATTGGGGTGAGGGTAGGGGTGCAGGCCACTTTCCTTTCAGGATCTCTCAGTTTCATACCTTGAAAGGGAACAGCCCCTCCCTGGTCAATTCTATTCCTGGGTTCTACCTCAAGTCACACTCCTAGCCCCTCACTGGGGGATTCTAGGCAGGGGCTCTGCCACTGAGCCATGCCCCCAGCCCCTCACTGGGGGATTCTAGGCAGTGGCTCTACCACTGAGCCACACCCCTAGCCCCTCACTGGGGATTCTAGGCAGGGGGTCTACCACTGAGCCATACTTTCAGCTTTTTAAGTCTTTTGTTTTGAGATGGTCTTGCTATTTTTCCCAGGGAAGCTTTGAATTCTCCATCCTCTTGCTCCCAAATGCTGGCAGGACAGGCCTGTACCATTGTAACTGTGCTGTTCTATGTTCCATCAAATAGCCTTATCTGCCTGACCTATGCTATATAACATTGAGGTGACTGTGTGACTAAAAGCACTGTCCTTAGAAAGCCCAATGCCAGAGTGGGAAAGACCTACTCTAGCCAAGGACAATCCAGAGAGGTTAGGTTGGAGACAGTAGTAAGCATAGGGTTGTGACAGGAACAGCTACAAGTCCTGATGACTTAAAGTTCCCAATCCAGCTACAGTCAATATTACTAATACTAAAAACAATAAAATCATCTAATAGTCATACATCCCCAGACACTGTTTTAAGTTACTTTCCTTCATTTACTGAATTCTTACTCCTATCTCATAAATATTAACATCATGCCCATCTTATAGATGTGGGAACTGAGGCCCAGAATGGTCTTTGGGGTTTACTCAAATTCACACAGCCAACAGGTGAAGTGGGTGACTGGATTAACTGGTGTAGAAGGGCTGGTTTTCCATAGAGAAGATGGTGTAGGCTTGTGGATGTGGATGGAAGGAGGGCTGAGACAGAAGTGATCAAACTCAGAGGGTCTCACCTGCAGGTTGCAGTGGGTGAGTGGATAGATGCCACTCAGGCCAGGGGTCCAAGCTACCTCTAGCTCGGTGGGATGTCTGGAAACCACGTGGAGATGCTGAGGCCTCTGGGGGAGCACTGTGAACAGATGAGGGAAGGCTGAGTCTTTTTTTTTGAGACAAGGTTTCTTGGCTGGGCGGTGGTGGCGCACTCCTTTAATCCCAGCACTTGGGAGGCAGAGGTAGGCGGATTTCTGAGTTCGAGGCCAGCCTGGTCTACAGAGTGAGTTCCAGGACAGACAGGGCTACACAGAGAAACCCGTCTCTCTTTTTTTTTTTGGTTTTTCGAGACAGGGTTTCTCTGTGTAGTCCTGGCTGTCCTGGAACTCACTCTGTAGACCAGGCTGGCCTATGAACTCAGAAATCCGCCTGCCTCTGCCTCCCAAGTGCTGGGATTAAAGGCGTGCGCCACCACCGCCCCGTGGAAAGGCTGAGTCTTAAGAACCTTTCCCCAGAGCCCTCCACCTTTCCTCAGCCTTCTCCCCTGACCTCTGGTCCAGCCTCCCACACCCCTGTCACCAAGATCCCTGAACCCTCTTGCTGTCACCTGTGATGGTGGCTGTGCGGGAAGTGGTGACTCCCTTGGCATTGTGGGCTTCACATGAGAAAGAAGATGTCTTGTTCAGGCCTAGGGAGGAATATGAGAAAGCCTAGTGTCACAAGGGGCAGGACTCCCATACCTTGTCACATAGTCACATACACACACACATACAGATGCACACAAACACACATGCTCACACACATATGCACACAGACACACACACACACCCTGACGCAGACTCATGAAGTGTTCATAACTTCAGAACCAGAACGGTACACCAGTGTCATACCAGATAATGGGCAGCTGAGGCAGGAGGATCTCAAGTTCAAGCCTGCCTGGCAGAGTGAGTTCAAGATTCTTGTCTCAAACTTAAACCGGTAAAAAGTGAGTGCGTAAAAGAAATAAAAAGGAAAAGAAAGATGAGTGCTCCTAGGTATGGGGAGGAGAAAGTTTATCATAGACATGTGGAGAGCATAACCTGAGGCAGGGGCATCTGGGAGAGTCCAGAGAGGACATGATCCGACTGAGCTGGGCCCTGTGGGCAGAGGGAGAGGGACAGGGAGAGGAGAGAGGGGAAATGAGGTACAGCAGCCAGGAGACCCGAAGGTACAAAAGATCAGGTAACTAAAATGGTTGTGTTACATAGAAGAAGCAGCCCAGCCCCTTGGGCTGGAGAAGTTTAGGGTACGGGGTTGGAGTATGCCAGCTAGGAGGGCCCTGTATATGGATTGAGGGATGCTGGGAAACCTGGAGGTGGGGTCCACTTTGGTATGTTAAGTAGGCTTCTCAGCCTTGTCCCAGGCTTGAAATCTAACAAAAAGGATACCGGAAGGGGCTAGGGGAGATGGTTCACAGTTAAGAGCACTTACTGCTCTTGCAGAGGACCTGGGTTTGGTTCACAGCACCTGTGTGGCTCTCACAACTGCCTCTGAATCCAATTTCAGGGGATCCAATGTTCCCTCTGATCTCTGCAGCATGCGTCTGGTCCACACACACACACAGTCAGGCACATACACATTAAAATAAACAGGATAGTGGATATAGCTCAGTGGTAGAGTTCTTTCCTACAGTGTGGAAGATTCATCCCCAGCCCTGCAGAGAAAGGGATCAAGGGGCCCTTATATCAACATACCAACATATACTCACACAGGCCTACATAGATTTACACAGACACAAACGATGAACACATACTTAAGGACAGAAGTGATGGAAGTTGTGTTTGCTCATTGATAAATTTGTCTCCTACAACTGTCTTTTGGCTCACTCTGCTTCTCTCTCTCTCTCTCTCTCTCTCTCTCTCTCTCTCACACACACACACACACACACACACACACACACACACACACACCTGAGTCTTCCCGAAGATGTCTGTGTGATTTCACCCTCCTTCCTTCATCCTGGCTTTTCAGATGACACACCTAAGTTACTTCTGCCCCTGACTAATCTCTGTAGAATTGGAATTTGGCTTTGCTTTCTCTCCTAATTGCCAGCATGCTCACATGTCACCCAAGAATCACGTTTCTTACAGCTATCTCTCAGAATCTCCATTCTAGGAGAGCAGGGTAATATCTGTTTAAGTAACCTTGTGATGGCCAGCATGGCTTAGCACACAGTAGGTGCTCCACAAATGTTTGTTGAATGAGTGGGTGAATTCTTTTTTCCAAGACAGGGTTTCTCTGTGTAGTCCTGGCTGTCCTGTCTCACTCTGTAGACCAGGCTGGCCTCAAACTCACAGAGATCTACCTGCCTCTGCCTTCTGAGTGCTGGGATCAAAGGTGTGTACCACCACCACCTAGCTGTGAGTGAATTTTAAAAAAAGATGTAGTGTGTGTGTATCACATGTATTCAGGTGCCCTTAGAGGCCAGAAGAGGGAACGAGAGTCCCAGGAGCTAGACATATACAGGAGGATGTAAGTTGGCCCATGTAGGTCCTGGGAACTGAATTCAGGTCCTCCGTAAGAGGAGCAAGTGCTCTTATCTGGACTAAATAGTCTCTCCAGCCCCAATGGATCTTTCTGATCAAGTGCAAGGCCAAATGCTAATCCAATGCTCTATGGATGAACCACACCCCAGCTCCTCCCAGAAGGATTCTAGGAGGATGTCTCATTGCTAAGCTGCATTCCCAGCCTTCCTTTTAACTTTTCTTTGGAGATAGGATCTCACTAAGTTGCCCAGACTGGCCTTGAACAGACCCTGTGCTCAGAAGGGCTTTGAACATGGAATCCTCTTGTCTCAGCCTCTGGAGTAGCTGGAATGGCAGGCAGGAAAACCAGGACTTTATAAGCCAATGAACGCATGTGTGTGCATCTGTGTTTGAGTGTGTAAGGAAGAAAAGAGAGCCTGATTATGTAACAGGCAAGCAACCCAGTTAATGTGGTTTTGAATAAATGTCTTGGTGTGTCTGGGAAAGGTTTGTGGGCCAAGGTGTTTGTCTTGAGACTCTTGTTTTGTCTTGTTTGTATACCAACTCTTTCTGTGTGTGCAACTATGTCACCGCCGTGCACACACAAGGGTGTACAAAAACAAATATCCCAGACACAAGCAGGCAAAAACACAGATATGCAATTCCCATTTGCCAGAGTCCCCTAGTATTGGGGTTGCAATTCTGAGCCTGGTGGATGTGGATGTGCGTGCGTTTGCCCATCTGTGTTTCATGGCTTGTCTAAGTCTGGAGGACATCATGAACTTGTGTCATTGTGGCATCTGCGTTTGTGCGAGCGCGGCGTCCCCCTCCACCTGGCATGTTGGAGGGCGGCCTCGCTCGGCAGACACAAAGTTTCCTTTTCTCAGTCAGCAGAGGGAGTGGAACAGGGGAAAATCCGTCTCGAAGGCCGGAAGGGGGTGGATAGGGAAGCGCCCTAGCCTCGGCTGCCCGGGCTGGCTGCGGTTCCCAGCCAAGGTCAGGTGCCCGCGCCGCAGCCCCCGCGGCCCGAGAAGGGATGCGTGGCCCTGGGAGGGCAGCCTGATGGAGCGAGCGCTGGATCACCGCCAGCCACCTGGCACGTGGGGGCCACCGCGAGGGAGCTGGCGCCAAGGGCCAGCCGTAGCAGCCCCGGGACGGGGGTGGGGGGGGGGCGTTGGTTCTGGAGCTCAGTTCTGTTCCGACCGCAGCATTCCTGCCCCCGCCTGAGTCACCGGGGCGCCCCCCACCCTTCACTTCCGGCCTGTCCTGGTGGGCATAACCTGGGATTTCCCATTCTCATGCCCCAGGGGCTGCATCTCAAATGAGGACCCTGGGATGAGCCGAGGGGTCTTGGACCCCTCTCTCCTCCGGCACTCCACCACACAAAAGCCTGTGGATTCCAGATGTGTTTTCCAGATGTACTGCCCCGCCCCCACCCCATCCGCTCACTCCCACCCTTGGCTTTTCAGAGGGAATGAGAGGGATGGAGGGAGAAGAGGACACGCCCTGACTCAGATAGAGAGGGACAGAGAGGCACTCACACGCACAAACTGACAAAATTCTTTTACAAAGCACCCTTCCCTCCCCCAACAGTGAATCACTCTTAAATACACAGGGGCCGTTATTAGCACAAATATAAACACACAGAAATGCAGCACTGGCTAAGCCATACACTATTCACAGGGCGGATGCTGTCCCAAACACAGTGACATAAATGCCCTGAGACTTACTGGTAAACACATGGAAACTGACAATGAGGCATAGCCCCATAGACGGCCAGTCACACACACACACACACACACACACACACACACACACGAGTCAATGTGGGGAGGAGCACATAAACACACAACCTGCACACATCCACTGCAAACACCTGGTCAAATAGTATACACAGATGTCAATGCTGAGAATCACAAACTAAGCATACTTCTGTGCTCCAAACAACACATGTCAGTGTTGAAAGGGACAGACAAATAGATACAAACTAGGTAGCAATAAAAGTTAATGTTGACTCCTCACGCCCCCACCCTGAGAGAGAGAAGAGAGAGAGAGAGAGAGGAGAGGAGAGAGCGCTAGCTTTATCTGTGCCAAACAGAGACACAGATGGATGGGAAAACAGTTACTGCGCAGCCCCAAAGGCCCTCTGTAGAGACTGCAAGATGGGGACACTGCCACATATGCATGGGTTGGCACAGATACATGGGTAACAGGTGACGCTTGGGGTTCAGTCACTAAGAATCAGTAAGAGTCAGTAACAGACCCCCAGAGAGAGCAGACGTGTACTAATACTCTGCTGTGAATCTCTGCCTCTCTCTGTACCTCTCTTTGGTACATACTAAGACACAGAATTTCATGATGACGGCCATAAGGTCATACTTTTTCCTTTTTTTGGGGGGTGAGGGTTGAGAAGGGTTTTTCTATATAATAGCCCTGGCTGTCCTGGAACTCACTCTGTAGACCAGGCTGGCCTCAAACTCTCAGAGATCTGCCTGCCTCTCTGCCTTCTGAGTGCTGTGATTAAAGGTGTACAGCACCACTGTCTGGCTCATGTTTTTCCTTTAATGGCCAATAAGAAACATACCAACTTAGTCACACAGACATCTTCCCTCTCCCTTTGGAGACAGGGTCTTATGTAGCCCAGGCTAGCCGCCTTGAGTTGAGATTCCAGGCACAAGCTGCCACGTCCATATGGCATCTTGATCCTACAAGGGACTGGGACCTCGAGACATTACATACAGCCCCGGGTGCACTCCTGTGAACTGATGTCGTCGCCTTAATATACAGAGATGTTCAAGCTAGCCGCACCATGCCAGCAGCTCTGGTCTCATACGATATCAACAGCCGTGAACACAGAGCACAGAAGGAAAACAGATACAAGACGAAGTTGACCTTTAGTGACAGCTACAGAGACACACTCTGAGAGCCACAGAGGCTGGACCCCACTAAGGCATTCTCGCCTACAGAACCGTTGATGCTGATGGGTCAGCCAATCCAGGAGGACAGGGCTACACAAGCGGAACTCATCACCTCTTTGCAGGTGCTTCTGTTCCTGCCGTAACACACTGAGAGACGCAGAAGACCCTCTCACACCTGCTGGTCCCATCTCTCCCCTCCTCCCTTCTTGCCCAGCCAGCCAGGCTGACTCAAGCCCCATTCCTATCCCTACCAGGCCACTCGAGCCACAGGCCTGAGTCACCCCTCTGGGGGCCAGTATGCTCATCACACTTCCTTGCACACTCAGGGCTCTCAGAATGCTGGGAATGTGAGCAGTTCCCTCCACACTGAGAGACCCTTCCTCACCCCCCCCCCAGAGGCAGCAGGTGGGGCTTTAGGAATAAGAAGTCATTACTCTTCTGGGGGTTGCTATGTGTTCCTCCATCTCTTCTTCTTTGATAAGGGACATTCAAGGTCCCCCAGCCCTATCTCTGACTACCACGTGACCCTAAGCAAAATGCCCAGTCTGTATAGTACAGAAAGAGAGGGTCACTCTGAAATAGGCGTCCCGTCATTCAGACCACATTATCATGTGTCTCTCCATGCTGGGTCACTTCAGTGGCCTGTTTTCTTTTAATTTTCCTTCCTCACCTCGCTCAAGGCTAGCCTCTAACTCACTAAGTGGCCAAGGCTAGCTTTGAGCTTGATAATCGAGGACAATCTTGAATTCTGGCAGTCCTGCCTCCATCAGCGCTGTGATTGCAGGCGTGCACCGCCTAGCCTGGCTTACACAGTGCTTTGAAACAGACAGGGCTGCGAGCTTGCTAAGGCAAGCGTTTTAATGATTACCAGCCTCAGCCCTTTGCTTTTTCTTTATTGACAGGGTCTCACACTGCAACCCCAGGCTGGCCTAGAACTCACCATGTCAGCTAGACACACCTCAAACTGGTGACAATCTTTTGTCTCAGCTTCCCAAATTCTGGGATTGCTGGTATGAGCTTCCACCCTTGTCTTCTCTAATTGACTTTCTCTGTTGCTTACTTTCCCTCACTCATTCTACTCTGGGTTCTGCTTTCCCAGGAAACCTCAGCTGAGCAGAGACTGAGGCCTAGGGACACTTCAGAGCAGGAGGTGGGCAGGTCAAAGGAGGAAGTGGACAGAGGAGGGTATTGGTTTGTTCTGATGCTCTGCTTGGGTCAGGGCTGACAAAGGAGCACCAGGCCTAAACACTTGGGCCACTGAACAGCTTTAGAGGAGATTTGGGACAAAGAATGCTATTGAGCAGAGGGGCTGGGGTGAACAGAGAGAGAGGCTGGAGTGAGCAGAGAGAGAGATGGGGTGAGCAGAGAGAGGCTGGGGTGAGTAGAGAGAGGCAGGAGTGAACAGAAGAGAGAGAAGCTAGGGTTATCAGAAAGAGGCTGGGGTGAGGGGAGAGAGAAAGAGAGAAAGGGGGGGGTAGGGGTGAACAGAGGCACACACAGAAGTAGCAAACCAGTGATGAAAAGACAGAGGGATGGAGAACAGACAGACAGATGAAAAAACTCACAGGGAGGGAAATAAGACAGAGACAGAAGACAGAGACAAAGAGACAAGTGGACAGACAAGTCGCATGAAGGGCCCTGGCTGCACTGCTTTGGCCCACACTCAAACTCACCTGGAGCTTGCAGACTGTGTTGAGAACTGTATCCTGTGACTGGGGTTAGGGGGACAGCATCCTGAAGCCAGAGTAGGGTCACGGGTTCCGGGGGTCCCTGGGCCTGGCAGCTTAGGTTAAAGGGGGTGTTGGCAGGCACAGCTTTGTCTTCAGGCTCCTCAAGGAAGTACGGTAGACCTGGGCAGTCAGTGACAGAGCTTGGTTCCCTCTGAGCCTTTGAGGGCCCCAGATTGTCATTAGCATGTTGGAGGTGCTAAACATTAGAACCACCCTGCAGGGGTTTTGACTTGTCCCTTATATCTGGTCCCTCAGGCGCCTGCTTCACCTTCAGATATCTGAGTCCTTTGTGCTTTTAGGCCTGGGACTGAGCTTGCAACATTTGGGTTAGCCTATGCCTGACCACCGAGGACATTTTTCAGGGCATGTAAAAGTCTCGCCTTGTCTCTTGTTTTTCTTTTTCTCTTCCTCCTCCTCCCCCTCTTCCTGCCCCTTTCCGTCTTCCTGTTCTCTCTCCCCTTCCTCTCTCTCTCTCTCTTCTCTCTCTCTCTCTCTCTCTCTCTCTCTCTGAGATTCATCTCTCTACAGAGCCTTGGCTGTCCTGGAACTTACTATGTAGACCAGGCTGGCCTTGAACTCATAGAAATCCTCCTGTCTCTGCCACCTCAGTGCTGGGATTAAAGGTTACCATGCTCAGGTCTTCTCTTTTTGAGGGTCTTGCTATGGATCCCAGATTAGCCTCAAACGACAGATGGCCTGCCTCACCTCCTGAATGTGGCAATTCTGTGTGTGTGTATCACTATGCCTGGCTTTCCCTGTATCCCTTCCCTAAAGAAGAAGTGAGGTACTCGGAAGGGTGGGAGAATTACCTCATGTGCACCTGACTCCGAGACTAGAAAGAAGGTCCTACTCCAAGCATATCTAATTCCCCAGGACATCCAAAAGCTCCCCAAATCTCTCTCCTCTAGGACATAGAATCTGCCTTAGATCTGTCTGTCCCCCATAATTTATGGCCTCCCATGCCTCCCCAACTTCCAAGATTCCCTCTATCTCTGGACTTTATATCCCAATGGAAGAACGTCACCTGTCATCCCTGCAGAAGCTCTGACCCGAGAACTCACCTTCTAGCCCTACGAAGCCAGGCTGAGACACAAAGGTCCGTCCTTCCAGGTGCACCATACACTGGTACTCTCCTGCATCCGAAAGTTGCAGGGCTGAGATTCTAGAAGGGAAGAGGTGGGACAGAGAGGCTGGGGGTCAGTGCTGAACACTGGGAGGGTCAGGGTCAGCAGAACTGAAAGAGGGAGGGGGTCTGGACGGGAAACATATAGGAGGCTGAAGTAGGTCCTATTTTTAACTCATTTTTACAGAAGAGGAAAGCGAAACCCGGAGGTCATATTGAAAGCTCAGAGCCACGTGCCCAGTAAGTGGTCAGGTGGAACGACTGCCCAGTGGCGCGGTGGGGAAGGGCTGTGTGTATGGAGATCACTGGTCAGCGACAGGTGCCATACCTGAGCTGACTGACAACTTTCCATTCATCTTGCCAGTCTTCGCCCAGAGGCACCTGGGTCTGGGTGTTATCAGCCAGTTCTAGGATCTGTCCATCTCGAAGCCACGCCACCTCAGGGGGTTCCCCCTGGACCTGGAGCTCACACCGAAGGATCCCTGTGAGTCCTCTGGCACCCGTGATATTCCCTGGGTTCCCTACAAACGGCTGCCAACCTCGGTCTGTGTGTCTGTCAGGGGAGATGGTAAAGAGCCTGTTCAGGAACCCCCACGGCTCGCTGCTTCTCTGGTCCACCTTCTCCATCTGTCCACTGCTGCCAGGACCCCACATAGTTGTAGAATGATCTCAGAGGGGGGTGGGGTAGAGGCATAGGGGAGTATGGGAGTCTTCCCAGGGGACTAAGGTCCGGCTTCCATCCCATGTGCAGTCCGTTGGAAGAAGGCCTGGGATCTGGCAGCCTCCCACGCCCTGGATTGCCTGGCAGGGCCGGTCCTTGCCATTCTGGTCTCTAGGGACTTCACAGTCTGGACTGGGAGATAGAGGAAAAGAAAACGGAGCAGAGAAGGGAAGGGAAGGGATGGGGAGGAGAGAGAGGGGGGGAGGAAACACTCCAGCAGGGCAAGAACAAGTGGAGGGGGACAGCAGTGACAAGGGGGGTCCAGGACTCCCAAGCCCTCTTTCTCCGGGCTTCCTCTGTATTTGTTAGGGGAAAGATCCCGTCCTGTCATCCGGACCCTCTAGTCCTGTCCCTCTCTCTTCAGGACCCAGATTCATCAGCCCCCAGCCCTCCCTCAACTCCTTCAGTCTGTCTTTCTGCCCAGTCCATCTTTTGGCCCTCCCCGTTTCTGTTTCTTGTCCCGCTGTTTCTCTTTGAGTTGCTTTCCCTAACCCCAGGCTCTTTGAGTCTGTGTCCTTCGGTCTCCCCCCTCCCACCCCACATATCCCATCCCAAGCCAGCACTCTCAAGAAAACTCCCTAAACTAGCCCAGCACCCCCAACACCTGCCAACCAGCCCCCACCTCCTCACTGCCCCCCTGCCGTCGGTCCCATTAGCTGGTGTCTCTGCCTCAGTGAAACCCCATCACTCACCCTTAGGAGTTGCACATCCCCAGCAGCACAGCGCCAAGCACCAGGCCAGCGGGACCCTGCCCATCCTCAAGACACCAACGGCTGAGATTGATGCCAAACTTTCTTCCGAAGTTGATGGGCACCTTGCTAGGGAAGGGGGCAGGGCCGGGTTGTCCCCGGCCCTCCCCCCACCTCTGGGCTCCTGGGATTTGGCACTGCCCGCCTGGCACAGCGGGAGCCCCTCGGCTGGCTCAACTCCTCCGCAGTTAGCCGCCTTCCCGGCTACCCTGCCTCATTCTCTCACTCCCAGACTTCTTTCCCCGCCCCTGGCTCCCCCTCTGCCTCCGCCCACTAGGGCCCCAGCCTTGGGGCCACTGGGACTTGGAGGGGTTAACTAGGAGTGAAGAGTACAGGATCTGCCTTGTCTTAAAGGAGCCTGGGCGTCTTGGAGAGAGGCTGGGAAGGAGGAAGGAGACCTTGGTGGCTCATGGTGGCTGAGGCCGACCCTGGGCTGGTGAGTTAGGAGGATGGGCGCTGTCCCCCTGGACTTTCTCAGGGTCTGGTAAACATTCCTGTAGAATTTCCACTCCTCTCAGCCCAAGACGCCCCCCCAACCCCCCTTTCTGGGCCTCCACCCTCAGCCCAGCCTCCCAGGCCTCCTCCGACTCCCTCACACTCACAGCAGCTTGAACAAGGACACATTCTCTCTCTCTCTCTCTCTCTCTCTCTCTCTCTCTCCTCTCACACACACACACACACACACACACACACACACACACCTCACTCTCGCTCTCTGATGGCATTGACACAGAAGCTGGGACAGGTAGAGACATGCAATGGCATGCTGCCTGCCCACAGATACCCTCAAATGAGCTGGGTCAGGAGCTTGCCTGCTGGAGAAGTCTTACAAATGGAAGGTCACTGGGGGACAGGCATTTAGGGGGTCAGGGTACTCATTTGTGGGCTCATCGACACTCAAACCCACCAAAGCCCACTTGAACACAGGAACAGGGATCGAGAGATGGCAGCAGACTGAAGTGAGAATCCCAGCTCTAGCCTAACGATGAGACTCTGGGCAATGGGCAAATGTTTGTCTTCCTGTGCCTCAGTGTGTCTTGCTGCAAGATGGGAATGAGGATAGCCCTTGCTAATGCAGCAGGCCAGTGCAAGAATGATCTAGGTCAAAGTGCATGCAGTTCCTTATGCGGTGGTGGCCCAGATGACTAGGTGCCCGGGATTTTTGCCATCCATGCTCTTTGCTCCTCTGCCTCGGGGATTCTTGTCTCCAGCCCTGGAAGACCCTGAGCCAGTACTCCGGCTCTGTCGCATGTCTGCTTCTATGCCGCTAGGTGTTTGCCATTGAGAGCATGCTCAGATGACCTCCGAGCACCCAGCTCTCTTCTCCATGAGTCAGGCTGCTTCTTGATCAAATCACTAAACTGCTTTTGATCACCCCCAGAATCCCATCTCAACTCGTGGCATCTCTCTCTCCTTTGCCCTTCTCCATATCCACCACTTCTATTTCCATCCCCCTGCCTCCAATTCATCTCTTGGTTGAGATCTAGGAGAATGTTTCTGAGAGTCCCCCCCCCGCCCCCCACGCAGTTTAATCTTGTCTGTCCTTTAGATGCCCCACTTCTCTGCCGACCAACTCCAAGCCCTTCAGCTGCTTGCTCACGGTTCTAACTCTAACCAGAATCCTGTTTGTATCCCACTTTAGTGATGTGGCAGGCCGGCATCTAACCCGACACCTAGTCTGAGTCATGGGGTCCTCCTAACACTCAATGCAGATTAGTTACATGGAATGCCCGGGAGAGCTCAATCTTACAGACTTCTCTCGTACTTAGCTCCCTGGTCTAGCCTTACCCTTTGCCACCTGGGTCTCAGCTGTAATTTGCTCCTTCAGTGGCCTAAGTTTATTGGTTCTTCCAATGTGTTTCCCTTTTAGCAGCCTCAGGGTGTTTTTTTAATCCCACATCTCTTCTGACCCTTTCCTTCACCCCTCCCTCCTTCCCTCTCCCCCTGCCACCAGCTGTATCATCTTCTGCCTCAACCTTTAAGATAAAGCCATAGGCGTCTTACAAGTACCCCTCATAGCCACCTGACTGTGTCCTCACCTCCCAGGGCAGCTTTCCTTTTCTCCCCCACAAAAACCTTCCTCACAGGCCTTAGAGCATCCTTCTGTTAGCACTCTGTCCCAAGCTCCTACACCTTCCTCAGCCCCATCTCTTTCCTCCCTTCTCTTTTGCATCATTTCTAGCCCCTTCCAGGCTAACCTAGCTCCACTCCCTCAACATGCTGCTCCCTCTCAGCACCTCCTTTTCCTTTTCTGAGATGGTCTCACTATATCACCAAGGCTGGTCTTGAACTCCCAGTCCTACTTGCTTCACCCTCCAGAGCGCTGGGTGACAGGCAAGCACCACCACACCCAGCTTACCCGGTACTTTTCGTTGGCCACAGGCCCCGTGTATTGTCATTATGGAGTCATTGCACAATTCTATGTCTCTCCTCTCTGATGGGTGGGCTCTGGGAGGACACTCTGGGGATATCTCAGATATTGCTGCAACCCACGGAAAAGGCCTGCCACACTGTAGACTGTTGATTAAAAAACAAAATGGCATCTCTGGGGTGGAAAGAAACTTAAGGTTCTTTGGAAAGTCGGTTGGGTAGTATTTTGCTGGGGCAAACACGTGACAGAACGTTTCATTAAAGTGGACATAGGCATGAAAGGCTAAGGCAGGAACATTCCGCTGAAGCAGACACAGGAGAGAGGATGGTCTGCTAAAGCAAGCATGTGAAAGGACACGTGATGAAGGATTCTTTGTTAACGACGCACAGGTATTGATCTGCCTTACGATGCATGGTTGAGCTGCTTTTGTCAGGACTCCACAGACTTGGGATGAGGCGAGGCACGTGGAGGACACGTGATGTTTGGAGGGTGTTGGAGATTGGTTCTAATGCTTCAATTCAACAGGGAATTTGCGTGTCCAAACGCTAAAGGTCCTTGTCCCCAATTAGTTTTTGATCGATCAATAGAGATGCCAGCGGCTAATGGCTGGGCAAAGGGGGACAGGGTAGGACCCTTAGAGTTGGTGGGCTAGGACACAGGAGAGAGGAGGAGACGCAGAATCACCATGACTCTGGGGGATGGGGGAGAGAGGGCACACAGATCAGATTTAGCGCTGCAGAGGGAAGATCATCGGAAATGTAGAAGTAAAGGGAAAGCAGCCCGGGAAGGGCTGGCCAGAAGAGTTTTGAGCATCAAAGACCAATGGGCCCCACAGAAGGTAACAGAGCAACAAAGTTAAAAGTAGACTTAGAAGGTATTGAACCAAGAGCACAGGAGGGAAAAGCATGCTAGCAGGGGAAGGTTTAGGAGTGCCCAGCCAGCCGGCGGTGAGTGCGCACGCTTTAATCCAGCACTTGGAGGCAGAGGCAGGCGGATTTCTGAGTTCGAGGCCAGCCTGGTCTACAGAGTGAGTTCCAGGACAGCCAGGGCTACACAGAGAAACCCTGTCTCGAAAAACCAAAAAAAAAAAAAGGAGTGCCCAGCCTTTGAGGAATCGAAGGCATTTCAAAAATAAACAAATTGATTGCAGATCCAAAGATTCCTGGGTAGTAGTGGCTGTAAGCTCGACTGCAGGAGCATACAGCAGTGTAGCTCAAACGTGTAGCTCAAATCAACCTACGGGAGGGTATAAATAGGGACTCCACATAAGTGACAGAGACAGAGCGTGGCTTGCTGTACAGCTAGCTGTGCAGTGCTTGTGGGTCTCGCAGCTTTGCTGATCTTTGCTTCCTGAAAGAGACACAGCTGAGAACTTCTCCTAGTGTTCCTGTTGGCTCTGGTCCCTCCTTCTGAGACTGAGGCCTGGCTGTCTCTGCTAGTCGTGCCACCTCTGCTGATTTGTGTTTGCTACCTGACTCTACAAACTGGACTGCTGTGTATCCGTGAGGTGTTCTCGAGTGGATCGAGCTGCCGCTGCTGACCTGCTAACCTGTGAACTGAATTGTTGATTTCCAGACAACACAGATGGAAGTTGCTCCAAAGAACCTTTCTAAATGGGTCCACTCCTCCTCCCACCCCATCCTTTTTTTTCCCACTACTTCTGGAAGGTGGTGGTTAAAGCATTTAAGAATCATCATTAAAGCCGGCGTGGTGTGGCGCACTGCCTTTAATCCCAGCACTTGGGTGGCACGGGCAGGTGGATTTTGAGTTCGAGGCCAGCTGTGTTACCTGAGCGTAGTTCCAGGACAGCCCGGACTACACAGTAAGAAACCCTGTCTCGAAAAAAAAAAAAAAAAAAAAAAAAAAAACAAAGAATCATCATTAAAAATAGGATTTGAAAAAAAAAAGTTACCCAGGGGTACAGAGGTCCATCCCAGGACTGGGATCTGACTTGGGTGTATCAAGCACTTTACCCAAGTTAAAGCCAGGTACGGCTGTCAGCACCTGTAACTCTAGAGGAGGTGAATATGAGTGGAGCCCTGGGGCTTACTGGTGAGCCAGTCTAGCCAAAATTGTGAGCCTCAGGTTCAGTGAGAGACTTGTCTCGAGGAATAAGGTGGAGGGGCTGAGGAGGTGGCTCTGCAGGAAGAACACTAGCTGCTGTTCCAGGCAGGGGACTTGTGACTTCAATCCCAGCATACACTTGGCAGATCACAACTGGCTCTGTCCCAGAGGATTTGATGCCCTCGTCTGGCCTCTGCAGGTACTAGGCATGCACAAATGTGCAAACAAATATACAAGCAGACAAAACACCTAGATACATTTTAAAAACAACAGCCTTTGGGGGGTGGGGTGGGGGAAAGCAGAGGAAGACATCTGATTTCTACCTTTGGTCTCCTCACACATATGCAGGGGCACATATATCTGTGTATTGGAGGCAGGCACACATATACATGCATACATACATACATATGTATCACATACACTCCCACACAATTTTTTTTTTTTTTTAAATATCACACCCTGTATGGATTCACTAAGGTCAGTGAACTCAAGGGGATGCATGTCAAATTTAAACTTGTGAAGCCATCACTCAAATACCTGAGGGGTTATGGCAGGAAAAGAAGCTAGCAAATTCTAGGCTAGCCTGGGCTATATAGTGAGACCACCTCACAAAAGCAAACAAAACCCAAAACTACTGGCCAAGTATGTATACCTACAATTCCAACAGAGGGGTGGTAGAAGCAGGATCAGGAGTTCAAGGTCATCCTCAGATAAAATAGCAAGTTTGGAGCCAGCCTGGGCTTCGTGCGAGTCTATTTCAACAATAAGCAGCAGAAAAAGTGTTTGCACCTACTGTGCGTCTTTCATCTACCTTGAGTTACCTTGAATTGCATTTTAGAAAATGAAGACAGCGCTGGAGAGTTGGCCCAGCAGTTAAGATCACTTATTGCTCTGGTAGAGGACTCAGGTCCAGTTCCCAGCACCCACGTGGTAGCTCACAACTGTCTATAACCCTAGTCCCAGGGGATCTGATATTTTCTTTTGACCCTCAAAGGCAGCAGGCATATACTTACAGATATGCAAGTAAAACACTCACATACATGAAATAACAAAATAAATTTATTTCTAAAAACTTTAAAAATTGAAGACAGAAATAATGCCCTTCACACTGGAAATTGAGAACACAACTCAAGTTTTCGCAAGAGTTTTTTTTTTTTTTTTTTTTTTGATACAGGGTTTCTCTGTGTAGCTCTGGCTGTCCTGGATCTCCCTCATAGACAGGCTGGTCTCAAACTCACAGAGATCCTCCTGCCTCAGGCTCCAGTGCTGGGATTAAAGGTGTGTGCCCCCAGCACTCAGGGCCCCATTCTTACTTTTATTAAAAATACATATTCATTTATTTGTGTGTGTGTGTTTGCCTCGACTTTAGTATCTCTGTGTACATGTGAGTGCAGGAGCCTGCAGAGTTTGGAAGAGGGCATCGGATCCCCTGGAACTGGAGTTACAGATGGTGTGAGCTCCCAAATAGGTGCTGAGAATCAAACCCAGGTCCTCTGCAAGATCAGCGCGTGCATATGCCCTTACCATGAGCCACCGCTCCAGCCCTGGATCTCCATTTTTCAAGAGACATAAAAACAATGATAGAAGTCCTTATGAGGAAGTAGGTTGGACCTTGAGGAAACAGCAAGGCATGGAAGTGTTGCATTCAGAGCCTGTGTTGAGGAAGGTCTCTCTGGGGTTAATCTAGAGTGCTAAGGAAGTAGGCAATACGCCACGTGGCAAGAGCGTTCCAGGCAGGGGAAGCAGCCAGCGCAAAGACTCAGAGGCAGGCACGGGTAACTTCGGGAAAATTGTGATGGTGAGTGCGGACATGGCAGGCCCAGGCAGGACAGTAGAAGTTTTCTGCCCAGTGGAAGACCTTGATCATTATTCTGAAGGCCATCCTGGGCTTCGAGCTGGAAAGATAGGATTTGATCTGGTGTTGTTTATTGATGAATATTTCTTTGGTGCTGGTGAACAGAACCTTGGGCCTTATGAGATCATGCTAATGAGTTTGTATTAGGCAAGAACTGAGTAAATAGTCACCGCCCTAGGCTCTCACTAGTAAATTCTAGGCTGGGCTCTACCACCGAGCCACGCCCCCAGCCCCTCCCTCACTGGGGGATTCTAGGCAGGGCTCTACCACTGAACCACACCCCCAGCCCCTCCCTCACTGGGGGATTCTAGGCGGGGCTCAACCACTGAGCCACGCCCCCAGCCCCTCACTGGAGGATTCTAGGCAGGGGCTCACCACTGAACACCCCTCAGCCCCTCCCTCACTGGGGGATTCTAGGCGGGGCTCAACCACTGAGCCATGCCCCCCAGCCCCTCACTGGGGATTCTAGGCAGGGGCTTCAACCACTGAGCCACGCCCCCAGCCCCTCACTGGAGGATTCTAGGCAGGGGCTCAACCACTGAGCCATGACCCCAGCCCCTCACTGGGGGATTCTAGGCAGGGGCTTTATCACTGAGCCACACCCCCAGCCCCTCCTGGGGGATTCTAGGCAGGGCTCTACCACTGAGCCACGCCCCAAGCCCCTCCCTCACTGGGGGATTCTAGGCAGGGGCTCTCCCACTGAGCCAGCCCCCAGCCCCTCACTGGGGGATTCTAGGCAGGGGCTCTACCACTGAGCTACATTCTAAACCCTGGGTTTTCTGAGACGGTATTTCATTTTATAATTCTTTCTCTTCAGGGGTGATGAGATCACAGGGTGGAGCGCCGTGCCTAGCTGATACATTTATCAATGAAGAATTTATCAATAAAGAACTAGAACAAAGGGCCTCACACATCCCACACAAGTGTCCTGTCACTGACCTATGCCCCCAGACATCCACTGGGTTTTATTTAGTTTTTTTTTTTTTTTTTGCGATTTATTTATTTATTTATTTGATGTGTACGGGGCACATCACTGCACTTATGTGTGAAAGTCATTTCTCTCCTTCCACATGTGGATCCCTGGGATTGGAAAACTCAGGTTTTTAGGCTTGGTTGATAGGCTCTTTTACCCAGTGATCTGTCTCTCTGATCCTCCACTGCATTCTAAAGGATCCATCAGCTAAGGCTGTTAAGTGAAAAGTTGGTGGGAGATTTCCTGGTAGACACCAGGACCCAGACATTCCAGTCTTAACTGTTACGACACATGAGGTATGCTTTTGTGACATGATGCAACAAGAGAGGGAATTTTGGGTATCTACCAGAAAAAAACCACTCAAACACAGCTTAAGCCAATACAAAACTGGACATTCAGGATTCCCTGAGTCAGTCAGTCTCCCTCCCTCCCTTCTTCTTCTTCCCTCCTCTTCCTCCTCTTCTTCCTCCTCCTCTCCTCCTCCCCTCTTTTTTCCCCCCACATCCTAGAACTAGCTTTGTAGACCAGGTTGATCTTGAACTCACAGAGATCCACCTGCCTCTGCCTCTTGAGTGTTGGGATTAAAGACATGTGCCACCACTGCTTTCTCAGGCTGAGCTTTTAAGCACAAAACCCATATCCTGGGTTGACAGACTTCAGTTAACAAGAACAGTTAGTCAGAAGCAGAACTACAGAAGCCAAAAGGCAAGGTTAGTCCACTTAGAAACTTTCCCAGAGCCATGGCCTTCGATGGATTAGGTCGATGTTTTCCTTTGGGTAGGTAGTGCTGACTATGTGTTGAATTTTATGGCCTGAATAGTACGTCCATGGTGGAGTCGGCTGTGCTAAGGTCTAGGGGTCTGCCTCAGGCATCTCCATCCAGGAGCTCTTTGCTAGAATGAGCCTATATCTAATCCAGCTTCCAGTTTATAGGAGATTCTGGGACGAGAAGGACATTGAATCACACCACGAAGAAGCTGTCGGCCAGAACCAGAATATAAACACTTACACAGGACAAATGGCCCAGATTATTTAAAATATAAATGACACATGGCATGTGGTGGCACTGCCTACAGTCCCAACACTCAGGCAGCTGAGACAAAGATATGGAGTTTGAGGCCAACTTGGGGTTCAGAGCAATACTCTGTCAAATATAAAATGGAAAACCTAGGGCCAGGGAGATGGATCAGGGTGTAAAGGCAACTCTACGCCTGAAAGCCTGAGTTCAATCCCTAGGTGGAAGGAGAGTACCAACTCCTATCCCTACATATGAAATAAATAAATGCAATAAAAATAAAGAATAAACTAAATGAAATGAGATAAAATAAGCAAAAGAATGGAGAACTGTGGGAAAACGGGGTGGTAGTGGTGGAGTCCCGGGCCCATGTGACAGCAGCCCAGGACTGGCGCAGTGGAGGCTGCCTGGAGGCTTCCACGCAGAGGGTCCCACATCCAGGAGAAAGTCTCGAGTTCCAAAGGCTGGAAGCTTTGGCGAGGCAAACCCGCGCAGGCCCCAATGACACGAGGAAGTCCTTGGTTCCAAAAGGGTTTATTGTCATGGCAGATGGTGGATGGATCTGGATGTACCCCCCCAAACTCAGGGCAGACCTGAGTTAAGTAGGGAGGGAGAAAGGGGGAGGTTCTGGGGAGGAATGCTTAATTGGCTCCGCCCTCTGATCTTCATTAGTATGTAAATCTCTAGGGCCTGAGGCCTGTAGTCACACCCTTTACCTGTGTACTTTGGGAGGGGCTGTAAAGGCCTATGTGACTGAACAATGTAGGTCTATGAAGATTGGACTGCTTATTAGGACCCTGAGTTCTGGGGATGTTTTTCCCTTGTAGTCTCGGGTTTAGGCCCATGCCAGCCAAGAACCAGGATACCCTTACACAGTCCCACAGAGAACAGATTTCTTTTCTTGATTTTTTTTTTTTTTTTTCTTTTTTTGTTGGTTTTTCCGGGTATTTTGTGTAACCATGATATCTGGCCTGCTACAAAAGTCAGGGATTAAAAGGGCCACAGAGGGCGGAGAACAGGTTCTGCAAAAACCTAAGATACATGTCAAGTGAATCAAGATTCTTTTTTTTTTAATTATCTCTAATTTATGTGTATAGGTGTTGTTGCCTGCGCGTATGTTGTGTACCATGTATGTGCAGTGGTACAGAAGTCAAAGGAGGTCATAATGAGAGTTGTGAGGCAGTGCTGGAATTGAACTGGGTCTCTGGAAAGAGAGCTAGTGACAGTACTGTGACTTCTATGCTGCCACGGCGTTTATAAATTCTCAACTAGTCTAAGTAAAGCTTGGTCACTGTCCCTATTAATTCAGCACTATGGGATGATAAGTAAATAGATCATGCAGTTCAATGGCCTAGTCTCCAGTAAATGGAGTTGTGAGTGCCAGTCTGGCTACAATCTGAGGTTTTGTTTGCAAAACAGAGTTGACATGTTCTGACCTCTAGCGCCACCATCAGATCTCACTTATGGGATCTACCTACTAGTTCATGCTAGGGATTTGCATCTTTTGTGAGGTTACCCTGGGCCTCCCGGTTGTGTGTGCCACTGGGCTTGAGAGATTGGTGGTCAGCGCGCGAAGATCTGACTCAGCTCCATCATTTTCAGTGCGGACTATCCCCTGGACTCACAAGCACAGTAGGCCTAGTAGGTAGACACATACACATAAAAACTTTTAAATCTTTACCACACACACGGGAAAACAAGCAAACAAGCACAAAAATAAATAGAGTATAAAGTACACTTGTAAGGCCAGTGAGGTGGCTCACTGGGTAAAGGCGCTTCTTCCAGGACTGACAGCTTGAGTTTGATCCTTGCAACCCACACTGTGGAAAGAGGGAACATACTTCTGCAAGTTGTCCCCTGACCTCCACGCTGGTACCATGGCACACCACATACCCACACCTCCTTCCAACACAAAAATAAGTAGATAGATAAAAAAAAAAAAAAAACTAAACAAATAAATGTAAGAGTGAAAACAAAATCCTTTTACGAGGCCACCAGGGAAATGTAAACACTGATCTGTTTGTCCTGACGCATGTCAAAGTGAGTCATGCAGTTTCTGACTTTTCAAAAGTAAACGTTAGTTGGGCGTGGTGGCTTATGCTTGTGATTCGACATTCGGGAGGCTGATGTAGGACTCTGTACTACATAGTGAGTTCCAGGTTAGCCTGGGCTGTAGACTGAGACCTGTCTCAGAACAAACAAAAATGAGGGGTTGGAGATATAGCTCAGGGGCTAACAGAACTGGCTGCTCTTGCAGAACACTGAAGTTCAGTTCCAAGAACCCAAGTTGGAAGACTCACAAGCCCCAGTAACACCAGTTCCAAGGGATCTGATGCCCTCTTCTGGCTGCTGCAGGCACCTGCACACATGCACACATACACACACACACACACACACACACACACACACACACACACAATAATAGTAGTAATAATGGTAGATATGAATCTATTTAATCCCATTAAGTTATATACTTGGACTAAAGAGTTAATAGGGTTTTTTTTTTTTTTTTAAAGATTTATTCATTTTATATATGGGAGTACACTCACTGCCTTCAGACACACCAGAAGAGGACATCAGACCCAATTACAGATGGTTGTGAGCCACCATGTGGTTGCTGGGAATTGAACTCAGGGCCTCTGGAAGAGCAGTCAGTGTTCTTAACCACTGAGCCATCTCACCAGCCCCCAAATTGATAGGCCTTGATATTTGAAACCCACATGATAAAAGAAGAGACTGTATAGTGTGAGTGTGTGCCTGAGTGTGTATGTGTGTGTGTGAGTGAGTGAGTGTGTGTGCTGGGCTGTGACCTCAGGACCTCATGCTTGCAAGGCAAACGCTAGACCAACTGGGCTGTATTGGTGTTTCTACAGTGTTTATGAGGCAAACACTCTACCCAGAAACTGTGTCTCCAAGTCAATGCTCCCTGATCACTGTCACTAATTGCATAGGTTTCACCTGGATGTCCAATAACTCCTGTCTGTGGATGAAGCCATGAATGTGTTTGCCTTTTTTTTCCCTACTGAAATCATCATAATGTCAACTTTTATGTTGACAGTGCAAGGTCCAGGGTTATTATTTACCTACTTATCTTTGAAACAGCCTTTAGATATAGCTTAGGCCACATCAGACTCACTGTGTACTCCATGCTGGCCTCAAACTCTTGGTAATTGACCTGTCTGAGCCTCTTGGGTGCTGAAATTAGAGGCATGCACTACCATACTTAGTTCCATGACTCCTTAAATACATCACTTTGAAGATTCCAGATTTCTTTGAATGTGAATTTTGAGTACAAAGCAAGCACAAGTCATTGACACTTAAAAATGTTATTTATTTTATGTATATGAATACACTAATACACTGTCACTGTCTTCAGACACACTAGAAGAGGGATTGGATTCTAGTATACATGGTTGTGAGCCACCATGTGGTTGCTGGGAATTGAACTCAGGTCCTCTGGAAGAGCAGTCAGTACTCTTAACCACTGAGCCATCTCTCCAGCCCACTGTTTTTTTTGTTGTTGCTTTTGTTTGTTTGTTTGTTTGTTTGTTTTAAGATGGCTGAAAGGGTAGCCAGGTGGTGGTGGCACATGTTTTTAATCTTAGCACGTGGGAGGCAGAGGCAAGTGGAGCTCTGTGAGTTTTAAGCCAGTCTGGTGACATACTGAATTCCAGGACATTCAGGGCTATATAACTGAGATGACCTGTCTCAAACAATAACAACAGCAGCAGCAACAACAAAAACCATATGAAGCTCAGTAATTCATACTCATTTAATTCTGAATTCCAGAATTTTCCATCTCTTTTGTTTTGCATGAGATTCAAGGCTTCCTGCATGCTAAGCAAGCAGTCTACTACTGATTCTAGGCAGGGACTGAGCCCCGCCCCCAGCCCCTCACTGGGGGATTCTAGGCAGGGGCTCTACCACTGAGCCCCGCCCCCAGCCCCTCACTGGGGGATTCTAGGGCAGGGGCTCTACTACTGAACTATATATACCAGCCTATACATTTATTTCTTTGAAACTTATTAACTGTCTAAAATAGTAAATCCTCCCTCAGGCAAGGTGTAATCAATCGGATAGGAAATGCCTATAGGATCTAATTCCATTCTTATACCCTTCTATAGAATTTAAGCCAATAAGGTGATCTCATGGAAAAATTAAAAAAATATAACTTTGTGTGTGCACATGCACATGTTCTCGTTGTATGGATCTATGCCATGGCTGGGTCAGAAGACAATGTTGGGCATGGGTCCTCACCTTCTACCTAGTTTGAGATGAGTCTGTGGTTCACCATTGATGTGTGAGATTAGCTGACTTGTGAGCCTCGTGGTTTCTCCTATCTTTGGATCCCATCTCACTTCAGAAGCCCTGAGACTACAGATGACACAGTACTGCCTCTTGCTCTATGTAGTTCTGGGAATCCCAACTCAGGTCCTCATGCTACGTGACACTTGATGAATCAGATATCTCCCCAGGCTAGAAGACTTTTTGATAAATTATATATGTATAATTTTATGGGCATAGGTGTTTTGTCTGCATGTATATCTGTGTGCCACATACATGCGTGGTATCCTCAGAGGACATAAGCTCTCTTGGAGTTGGAGTAATAAGACAGTTTTGAGTTGCCATATGGATGCTTGGGATTGGATCTGAAACCTCTGGAAGAACAGTAGGGGCTTTTAACTGCTGGGCCGTCTCTCCAGCCCCTCGGAAAGCTTTTAAAAAGATGATTTAGGTCTGAACTAGGTATAGGTCTATAGGTCGCTCAGTTGGTAGTGCTCACCTAGCACGAGATGAGGCCTCGAATTCCATCACCAGCACCACATAAAACTGGACATGGTGAACCAAGTCGGTGGTACACACGTTTAATCCCAGCACTTGAGAGGGGGAAGCAAGTAGATCTCTGAATTCAAGGTCAGCCTGGTCTACAGAGCAACTTCCAGGATGGTCAGGGCTACACAGAAAAACCCTGTCTCAAAAAAAAAAAAAAAAAAACACCCCAGACATAGTGGAGCACACCTATGATCCTAGCACTTGGAACACAGAAGCAGGAGGATCAGAAGTTCAAGGCTAGCCTTGACAGAAAAGTCAGCCTGGGCCATATAAGACCCTCCTCCTCTTCTTCCTCCTGATTTTTTTTTTTTTAAAGGCTTTTCAAATGACATGGTTTCTCTGTGCAGCCCTGGCTGTTCTAGAACTTGATCTGTAGACCAGGCTGGCCTCAAACTCACACAAATCCACCTGCTTCTGCCTCCCAAGTGCTAGGATTAAAGGCCTGCGTCACCACTTGTCTAAGGCCTTGTCTCAAAAGAAATTAAAAGACACTCATATTCAATTATTTTCTAATATTTTTTCTTAAAGTAACCTTAACAAAGAGTGGTAAGTGAAATAGACACAGCAGAAAGTTAGTGGTCATTTTATTTTTTATTTCTGTCAGTAATGCAGACAGAACTCTGGGCCCTATACATGTCAAGCAGGCAGCTACCATTGAGCTACATTGCCAGGCAGCGTTGATAGAGTTGATGGCTGTTTAAAAAAAAATGGAGCGATGGGAAAAAACCAGGAGGGAAAGCATAGTGGTGGAAGCAAGTGTAGTTGTGCTGGCCTGCATCCTTAGTGCCTGAGTGCCGGTATCTGCTTTCAGATTTGGAGCCCTTCCAGAGGCCAGATCTGTTGTTGGCTGAAGTCTTTCCAGTGATCCCGAAGCAGGACAGCAGACAGCCCGAGCCCCGTCCATCCGTCCGTTCCCTTCCCTCCCCCTCGGCTTCACATCTGGCACTGACGTCAACAGCGAGGTGGGCGGTAACCTTGTTTTTCTGCTCCCTCCCAGCCTCAGGAGAGGGGCGGACTCCCTCCTCCCCACCCCTTACTCACACAAGCAGAGGGAGTCCCGATCACAGGCCAGAAGCAAACTTTTATTTCAAAGTGGGGACCTTCAAGTCACAAAGAGGTCAGCTATGGCTTCTGTCCTGATAAGGAGGGCTGGAAACAGCCAAGAGCACTCCCCTGCACCAGCCCTGTTTGGCCAGTTAGTCCTTCCAGGGGAAGGATACATTTCCAGAACTCTGATGATGACTTGTGGGCAGCCTGAGATCACAGTGTATTTGAGAGCAGGCCCCTGATAAAATGATTATATAAGACATGACTGGGAAAGTTTTTCCCTTGAGTCTCTGGTCTTCATTTGTACTAGGTCTGGTGCACAATTCCAGGCCAGGAAACATGAATATTTGGGAAAATCTGCTGGGAGGAACATGTTTGAGAGGCAAGGGCGTGGAGGTGTCTGGGGAACAGTTCGCCGTCACGGTGTGTCTCAGTGGGAAGAAGTTTGGAAGGGCCAAGATATTGTCACGTATGGTTTGGCTATGTAGATTACTGGCTGGTGGCCATAGATGGAGCCACTCATGTGCTTGGATGGTGGTGAGGTCATCTATGGCAGTAGACGGGAACTTCGTTCTGGCTGTGACATGACCCCAGCTGGGGCATGCTGTTTTCTATGGCGGGGACTCAGCAACATGGAGAATAAGAGTCCTGAAACGCGGTTGGGTTGTCTGTAGGCAGTAGCTGGAGGATGGTTGTGAGCATACAGAGTTGTGTGGTGGACAGTGGGGTATCTAGCTATATGCTTGTAATTCCAAATTGCCTATATCACATTTACGAGGGCTGAAAGCCTTCGCACCTCATGGCGGTACATGCCTGGAATTCCAGCACCCAGAACGCTGAGGCAGGAGGATCACAAGTTTGAGATCGGCTTGTGTCACCACATAGCAAGATCCAGTTTCAGATAGCCCTCTCAAAAAAAAAAAAAAAAAAAAAAAAAAAAAGGCATATGCATCCAGTTGCTGTGTGGTTGTGTGGTAGGGGTGTGGTCCCTGGTCTCCACGTGGTATGTGGTGTGATGTGGCTTCCGAGACACCTGCTTCACACACACTCTTGAGGCTGTTTCGTCCCAGATGGCTCCCACCTTCCAAAGTCCTTCCTTCATCTGGACTGGTCGCCAGTGGGCCTGACTTGTAGCTGGAAGTCTGGGGGGATGTTGAAAAGTCCACTGATGGTTGGCTTCAGACTCAAGTCACCCGGTGGGCACGGGGTGTCCAGGGAGAAGGCTTGCAAGATGGCCGTGAAGAAGAGCCACAGCTCTGCCCGAGCCAGGCCTTCTCCCAGGCAGACTCGCTTACCTGGCAGGGAAAGACTGAGTCAGCTGTGGTCACATCTGGGCCTACAGACACAGGGAGCCCACAGAGACCCTGGGGTACAGGAAAAGGCCTCCCCAGCTGGAGCTGACACCACTGGCCAATCTGCACTCTCTGATTATCCCTAAAGCTCAGTAGATACCTAAGGAGTAGGGCAGGAAGGCTTCATGTTTTCTCAAGTGACCATCGACGTCCAGGAAGCGGGCTGGATGGAACTCTCCTGGGTTCTGGAAAACCGCAGGGTCATGCAGTACGGAGCCAATCAGAGGAAAGACCTCGGTGCCCTGAGGAGACAGGTAAAAGCTCACACAGTTGGGGGTTCTACATTGATATTTTTATTTTAGTATTTTAAATTATGTATATGTGGTGTGCGTGTGTGTGTGTGTGTGTGTGTGCGTGTGCGTGTGCATATGGATTCCTGTGGGTGCAGATGCAGAAGCATCGAGTCTCCCTGGAGTTGGAGTTACAGGCAGTGGTGAGCCGCCCAACATGGCTGCTGAGAAGGGAACTTGGGTCCTCAGCTACAGCACTACGGACTCTGTAAGTAAATACATCCGCGCCTCCCACTCTGTCTCTCTTCTTTCATTTGCTTCTACTTTCTTTCTAGACGGGTTTCATTATGTAGCCCAGGCTAGCCTTGAACTTGCAGCAATTCTCCTGCCTCAGTTTCCCAGTGCTGGCATAGCAGGGGTCTCCCACCATGCTGGGATGACCAAGTGTTCTCTTTCAGTATTCACACTCACTGCCTTGTATAGAACAGGTTCACACGGTGGCCTCAGTCCTGTCCTCGCACCTTGAATCTCTGGAATAACTCTCAGGAAGAAGATAATAGTATACCCAACGTAAAGACAGAGAGCCTGGGGAGTGGCATGAGCCTGGAGCCTGAGGCAGGAAGGAGGCAAGACTGCAAGTTCCAGCCCATGCTACTGAACAAGATCTTATTGCAAAAGAAAACCAAACCAACCCAACCCAGCCAACCAACCAACCCACCCCCACAAGAGTGTGTGTTAGGATGTAAGTCAGTGATAGAACACTTGCTTAATGTGTCGGAGGCCCTGGTTCAGCCACTAGTTCCCAGACACTGAAGCCCAGAGAACTTAAGCAGTAGCCAAAGGAACCCCTGGGGGAGACTGGAAACCCCTGGGGGAGGCTGGAAACCCCTGGGGGGAGGCTGGAAACCTCTAGGGGAGACTGGAAACCCCTGGGGGAGGCTGGAAACCCCTAGGGGAGACTGGCAAAGTGTATTATTTTTATACTGTTTTGAGATTCTGGGAGTCTGTTGTGATCCTGAGATTAAGTTGTGGTTGTACGAAACCACCTCTCTGGGGAATGTCCCAGGGAGGCAAAAGACAAGAGCGTGTGTGGGAGGGATGTCCAAGAAGGGACAGTCTCTCAGGCCAAATAGAGCTTGTGTATTCTTGGGGCTGTTATGGTAGAGAGCGAAGGCAGGCGAGGAACCAGAGCAGAGGAGCAAAGCATGACTTGCTAGGGAGTCTGGCTCATGGGGTGTGAGCTCCTGGAAAAACATCATGGGACTATTATTAAGGAACAGAAAGGCAGGTTGAAGTGATTAAAGCTTAGGTTCTGGGTTTAAATCTTGCCTTCCTACTCTCTGGCTGGGTGCATACATCTTAGTTCTTCCATCTGTAAAATGGGTGTGATAATTACATAGGATTGTTTTGGAGATGAGAGAGAAAATAATGCTAACAGAAAGCATCCGGAACGATAGCTGACACAGTGTGAGGTGTTCATTATGACGAGGTGGCTGTCCTCTGTATGTACATAGGGCACCTACCCACCATCAAGAGCTGGGTAGATGTTTTACAAGCATTATCTTACAAGTCCGAATGGCTATTCTTATTATTCCTAATTTAGAAGAGGGACATATTGAGGCTCAGTGAATGAAGCAATTTGTTCAAGTTCCAGTTAAGAAAACAGGCTAACATAAGGATTTGATTCCAGAAGGAGCCGCGGCTGCTGTTATCTCAGGATTGGGAATATAGCGCCCCCTGGTGGTTCTATTCTGAACTGTTTTTCAATAGAGGCGGGAGAGAAAGAGGTGGTGGTTGCGACGAGGATCCAGACAGAGGCAGAGGTATCAAAAATGCCAGTCTCGGGGCAGAGATAACTGCTCTGACCGTGCCATACACCTACCTTGGGCAGAGTGTATCCTCGGAAGCAAGTGGTCCTCGTGATGGTGTGGGGCATTCCCATGGGTACCAGCGCCAGGAGCCGCTGTGCCTCATGTAAAACAGCATCTGTGTAAGGCAGGCGAACTCGATCGCTGAGACTTGGAGCCCTGCCTGGACCCAGCTCCTGGATCAGCTCCTCCCGAACACGCTCTGAATGCAAGAGGAGGGTTTCGGGTCAAGGGTGGGATGGACCCTGGGATCTTTCTCTCAGAAGTCTCGTCTTGTGCAGCAGTGGTTTGGGGTGAAGCTAGCAGCAGGTGAGTAGCAGCGTAGGCCCGGGGTCTTATCAGCCTATGTTGGCTGTTGTATCTATTTTGTCTTAACTCCCCTAACAAAAAATGGTATTGAGACTGACTGTCCTGGAAATTACTATGTAGACCAGCCTGGCCTTGAACTCACAAACTGCTGGCATTAAAGGTATGGGCATGGTGGACACTGTTACTGATCACAATTGTTTTATACTGAAGCCCATAGAGCCTCAGTCATTCAAAGTCATAGCTGAGACTAGTAATGACCCTGGACCTCTAAGTGATGCCTATCAGGTCAAGCTATTTCACTAGCCTTCAGGCATTTAGTTGGAAACACTGAGTTCCCTGGGGGTGGGAGTGGCGTTGGGGGAGGGGGATGGTTCATTCCCAGCCTGGCCTTTATCCATCTGCCCTCCCACACTACTGCAGGTACAGGGCTAGCCTCAGCTCTGATCATGACCGTCACCTCTCTTTCACTATTTTCTGTTTTGCTTATAACCCAGGCTGGGCCTCAAACTCACAGCTTACTAAGTGCTGGGATTACAGGAGTACACTACCTGGATGGTGACTAGTTGTGTGTGGGGTGGGGGCGTGCACATACACACCAGAGGAAGATTCTGTGTCCTGCTCCGTTTCTACCTACCTTATTTCCAGCATCTATCGCTGAACCTGGAGCTACGCTGGCAGCTAGCAGTGATTTTCCAGTCTCAGCCCCTCCTCCCTTAGAGCTGGAGTTACAGACATGACAAGCTTTTTACATGGATGGTGGAGATTTGAACTCAGGTCCCCATGCTTGGGCAACAAGTGCTCTTACCCCTAGCCCTGATTATAAGTTTTAAATTCCAGGGCTGATCCAATGTCTTGTGAAGTTTGGATTCTTCTCCTTTTGTAGGCCTAGGCCCAAGGTGACTTTAATATATCCCCCATCCACCCACATTTTTTCCCTTTTTCTTAGGACAGGCCCTTGGTATGTAGCCAAGGCTGTCATTCACTATGTAGAAAAGGCTGATCTTGAACTTGTGGCGATCACGATCATTCTGCTTCAGGCCTCCTGAGTGCTGGGATTACAGGCAAAACCCAAAGTCCTCGTTCAGTCCTTTCCCCTTTAAAAGCAACGCCACCCCTCATCCTTCCTGTCTCTAGCTCAGGGTGACTCCACTGTCCAAAGTTTCCCAGCTAGAAATTCAAGTCTGGCCCTGGACAAGTCCTTCCTTCCTTGTTCTCCACAACCTGCCTACTCTGCTTCTATCCCCCATGTCGCCATAGCCTGTCCTAGCCCTGTCTTATTTCTTCAGGTTTCTGTTCACCATCCTGGGCTCTTCAGTATCCTCTCATCATTTACAATCCACTGTGCGTGTGTGTGTGTGTGTGTGTGTGTGTGTGTGTGTGTGTTGTGGGGTGCTAACTGGGAATATTACCCAGAGCCTCATGCTTGCTAGGCAATCACTCCATTGAGCCATGTCCCCACCTCTCACCAGTGGATCCCAAGCAAGGGCTCTCAAGCTCTCCCCTCACTGTCCTTAAGACTCTAGTCAAGAGCTCTGCCACAGAGTTCCAGTCTCCTACAGTTCATTCCATCACGGAAGCTCAAAGATTTCCTGAAATGCAGCTGTAAACTAGGTGTGGTAATTTAGTATACTCAGCACTTGGGAAGCCGAGCAGGACGCCGAGTTAGAGAAAGCGCTCACCACTCAGGGAACCCTAAACCACGTTCCCTTTCATTTTCCTGCACATTCTATCCTCTGGAACCACTGCTCTGGTTCCTGGGCCTGCCTGGCAGGAACAGTTTCTTACGATGGACTTGAGGGTATCTCAGTAGGAGCAGGAGGGCATAGCGGATGGTGGCACCGACGGTCATTGTCCCAGCAAACAGCAGGTATGTGACCGTCATCAGCAAGTTCTTCTCAGTGAATTCTGTACCTGGGTCTTGCTTCTCCTGAGGATTGAAATAAATGTTTGGGACAAGTTGAGAAATCAGGAACTGTTAATTAAATGAGATTTAGATTCAAGTTTATCTACTTATTATTATTACCATTATTATTATTATTTTCCAGACAAGATTTCTCTGTGTATTCCTGGCTGTCCTGGAACTCACTCTGTAGATCAGGCTGGCCCTGAAGTCACAGAGATTTATCTGACTCTGTTTCCTGAGTGCTGGGATTAAAGGCGTGCTAGGTGAGATTCAAGATTTTAAAAAAGATCTTCCTTTTCAATTGTATGTGTGGGCGTATGTGTGCCCTGGCATGCATGTAGAGGTCAGAGGACAACTTGCAGGAGCTAGTTCGACCTGTCCACTGTGTTGGTCCCAGGTAATCAAATACAGATAGTCAGACTTAATGCCAAATCCCTTTACCCACTGAGACAAGTCATTGGTCATTATTTCTGTTTTTGAAACAGGGTCTCATGTAGCCCAGGCTGACTTCAAACTTGCTATATAGATGAAGATGACCTCCTGCCTCTGCCTCCTAGGTGCTGGGCTAGCTACCATTCCCAGTTCATGTGGTACTAGGAGTAGTACCCAGGGCTTTCTGCTTGCTAGACCGATCTGTCAACTTGTATATGAGACACGGAGATAGAGAAAGAGACTTGAAGCCAGGCCTGGGGGGTTTGGTTTAGTCCTTAGGAGACAGAAGCAGGGGGACATCTGCAAGTTCCAGGTCAGCCTAGGTCACAAGGTGAGTTCCAGGCCAGCCTAGGTCACAGGGTGAGTTCCAGGCCAGCCTAGGCCTCAGGGTGAGTTCCAGGCCAGTCTAGGCCTCAGGGTGAGTTCCAGGCCAGCCTAGGCTACAGAATAAGACCATAATCTCACTAAAAGTAAAAAGGAAAGAGGTCTGCTATACAGTCCCTAAAGAAAGTTCTGTAGAGCAGACTAGGATCAAGAAGGGACGGCCTCTTCCCCAGAGTCCCATGCTGAGTTCATCTCAGGGTTGAGGACTCAGCATATGCTAAGTAAGAGGACTATCAGCTAGGCTAGTAGTCAGTCATATTCAAGAGGGACACTTTCCTCTCCCAAGTTTCCACACCTGTGCCATCTTTAGTAGGAAGGCGTCAACGATGTCACGTGCAGGACCCGAGGTCTGGAAGCGTCCCTGGTGTTTCTGTACCTGCTGGATAGTGAAGGCAGCCAGGGTGCCCAAGTGGTGCTGGAGTTGTGTGTGTGGGCCTGGCAGGGGCTGCAGTAGCCAGGAGAACATCTCGTAGGCCTGTGGGTGCAGGAAGACAGCTTGTTCCCAGGGCGTTTGACAGGAAGCTTCAAGGCTGGAGAAGGCTTCCGTCACTTACCTGGCCCCACGAAGAGCTAATACCCAACAAGGTACCACTTGCTGCCTGGATCACAGCCTGGAACTCTTTATCTTCATAGGGCAAACGGATGCCAAAGATGAGGGAACAGACGACATTAGAGGTGGCCTGGGCCAGCAGCATGGAAGGGTTGAATGGATGTCCTGGGAGGCATAGAAGGCAAGGGGGAGAGAAAGAGAGAGAGAGAGAAGAGAGAGAGAGAGAGAGAGAAGAGAGAGAGAGAGAGAGAGAGAGAGAGGGAGAGATAACAGAATTAGATAAAAAGAGGCAGAAAGAGAATTAGAGCTAGGTGTGATAGCTCATACCTGCTCAGCCCTTGAGAAGCTGAGACAGAAGGATTGCTGGGAGTTCAAGGACAGCCAGGGTTACAGAGTGAGACCATGTCTCAAAACACAAAAACAAAACAAAACAACACACACAACAAACAAACAACAAAGAGAGAGAACAGGGTGTCTGTCTTTGGGTTGTAGCATTTGTGGTGTTAAAATTAAAAAATGGATGATGTTGAGAAAGGCCAGAAGACTTTTGTTCAGAGGTGTGCCCAGTGCCACATGGTGGAAAAGGGAGGCAACATAAGACTGGACCAGATCTCTAGGGTCTGTCTGGGCAGAAGGCAGGCCAGGCCAGTGGCTTCTTTTACACAGGTGCCAATGGGAACAAAGTCTCACCTGGGAGATACAGCCTGATGAAATATTTGGAGAATTCAAAGAATACATATCTGGGACAAAAATGATGTTTGCTGGATTAAGAAAGGAGAAAGGGCAGACTGAACAGCTTATCTTAAAAAGGCTATGAGAGAAACTGGGCAGTGGTGGCGCACGCCTTTAGTGCCAGCACTTGGGAGACAGAGGCAGGTGGATCTCTGCGTTCAAGGCCAGCCTGGTCTACAGAGTGAGTTCCAGGACAGCCAGGGTGACACAGAGAAACCCTGAGTTACAAAACAAAACAAGGTTACTGCTTTATTTACACAAAACAAATGTCTCACGGCTTTTAATGTGTACCGTGATTTAAATCAGAACACGAACATCGAGCAATGTTTTTTGTTGGACAGTCCTGATTTAAATAAAACTGTCTTGTAGTAAAGCAGAAGCGATCTTTTTAAAATAACAGTTCTAGCTGCATGCATGCTAACCTGCTCTTTCCCCTTTTCTTAAGATTGGACTTACCCAGTGATGTTCTATGTTCCACAAAGATGGGGGTGTCACCTCAAACCTGTTGAATAGTTTTGTACTTGGATTTATATAGCTGGGCGTATGAACAGGTTTAAACATGGGAAACATTCCATCACTGTCTCAGAAGTAAATAAAAACACCACTTGTGTTTCAGTTTGTGTTCATTGGCCTGTTACAGGCAGTGGTTAAACCTCAGGAAGCAACTGTCTGTTCTTGATCGATGCTGATTTAATTAAAATTCCCTACGCCAAGGATGCTAGTTTTTTCTACCACTGAAAGGCACTTACTGTGGTTTATTTATGATATCAGATAGACAGTATTTAAAACATACATACACACACACACACA
The DNA here is from genome assembly GCA_021653895.1 of Mastomys natalensis. Classification (NCBI taxonomy): domain Eukaryota; kingdom Metazoa; phylum Chordata; class Mammalia; order Rodentia; family Muridae; genus Mastomys; species Mastomys natalensis. Next base: position 264,906 of record JAJTUV010002353.1, read on the forward strand.
CACACACACACACACACACGCACACCAGAGAGAGAGAGAGAGAGGAGGGGGGAAAGAGGGAAAGGGAGGGGGAAAGAGAGAGAGAGAAAGAGAGAGAGACAGAGAGAGAAGAGAGAGAGAGAGAGAGAGAGAGGAGAGAGAGAGAGAGAGAGAGAACGAACCAACAAAAGGAGCAAAAGGAGCCAGGCATAGTAGCTCACACCTGCAAGCTCACACCTGCAATCACTTGGAGACTGAGGCAGGAGGATTAATTACCAGTTCCAGGCCAGACTGGCCTAACTAGTAAAATTCTGTCTCAGACAAAACAAGACAAAGTAGGTAGGGGGGTAAAGAGGAAGGGAGGGAGAGAGGGAGAAAGAGAGCCTGCTCAAGGGTACCAATGTCCCAGGGACAGAGACAGCTGTTGTGGCACCTCCAGGAATGATGGACAGAGTCTGTGAGGAGGTGAGCAATGCTGTCCATCCCTGAGCACCCCTCACCCCCCTCAGCAGATTCACCAGCACCCTGGAACAAAGAGAACAGTTCCTCTTCCTCTTGGCTGGGAGCATTTGTTGGCTCCACCCTGCTGACCTTCTGTCTTCTGGAACGCTTCCACCAGATTCTGCACCTCTGCCTGGATCAGCTCCTCGCCTTCTCGCTTGCCCATGCCCAGGTCCCGTAGAGCAAGTAGGGTGAATTTTCTCAGCTGTTTCCACCGTTCCCCATTGGCAAAGAAAACTCCTGCATAGAAAGCTAGATTCAAGAAGGGACTGGTCCTTTCCCCTCAGTGAGATGCCCCAGGGCCCTGTCCTGAATCTGTACCAGCCTGGCAGATGGTGTGTGCATATGTGAGTATGAGCATGTGTGTGTGTGTGTGTGTGTGTGTGTGTGTGTGTGTAATAATGACTCAGTAAGTGCTCTATAAGTACATAATTGAATTAGCTCTTTATCCTTTGAGCTAAAGCCAGAGGAGATAGTCTCCTGAATGTGTGACTAACCCTCCATCACCTTTTTATCCCTTGTCCCATCTGCCCACCCCAGCATGTGTGGAGGAGCACCATGGGCCCTAATGAGCCAAGATGAGAATAAGAACAGAAAGCGAGAAGGTTAAGATCACATCGTAAAGGCAGGGGCTCTACCACTGAGCCACGCCCCCAGCCCCTCACTGGGGGATTCTAGGCAGGGGCTCTGCCGCCGAGCCACGCCCCCAGCCCCTCCCTCACGGGAGATTCTAGGCAGGGGCTCTACCACTGAGCCACGCCCCCAGCCCCTCACTGGGGGATTCTAGGCAGGGGCTCTACCACTGAGCCACGCCCCCAGCCCCTCACTGGGGGATTCTAGGCAGGGGCTCTGCCGCCGAGCCACGCCCCCAGCCCCTCCCTCACGGGAGATTCTAGGCAGGGGCTCTACCACTGAGCCACGCCCCCAGCCCCTCACTGGGGGATTCTAGGCAGGGGCTCTACCACTGAGCCACGCCCCCAGCCCCTCACTGAGGAATTCAAGGCAGGGGCTCTATCACTGAGCTATGCTCCAGCCCTCACTGGGGGATTCTGTGAGGACTCTACCACTTAAGTACATTCCTAGATGCAGCCCATTGTTTTACTTATTTTAAAAGACTTTATTTTTTTAATTTCTGTGTGTGCTTGTGTATGCTCACACGTGTACAAGTGCCTGGAGAGGCCAGAAGAGGATGTCAGATCCCCTGAAGCCGGAGTACAAGCTATTGTGAGCTGCCCGATGTGGGTGCTGGGAATAAGGCTCAGGTTCTCTGTAAGAAGAGCAAATGTTCTCAGGCTGGCTTGGACTCCTAGCAATTCTCCTGACTCAGCCTGTCAAGTACTTGATCAAAGGCCTGAGCTACCACTCTTAGCTCCTTCCCCGGCCTTGATGAACTCCACTCACCTGTTGTGTGGCAGCCCAGATGTCACCTCCTCTGAGAAGTCTGCTTCTCTGCCCACCCCACTCCAGTTCAGCACCTGTCTCCCCCACACTGTGTTCTTGCTCTCAGAGCTGTGCTTCTCTGTTTAGAATTAGTTTTGACATAGTCTCTCACAGCGAGAAGACACTGCATGTGCCTTGGAAATCTGTGTGTCCTCAGTACCTAGGACAGGGCCAGGCACAGAGAGCCCATGGGCTGAAGGAATTCATTCTTCTGCCTCCTCCATCCATGTGCACATGCTACTCTTTCTGCCTGGATACAACTTCCCTTTTAGCCCAAGAACCGCAGCCTGGACATCCTCTTTTTTTTCCCTGGCGGCTTCTTGAGTGTATCTCTCAGAGCATAGGCTGTGTCTGGCACTGCCTGTGGATTCCTAGAATCCTGGATTTCCCCCCCACCCCCCGCCCCCCATGCTAGCTTGCCCCTCCCGTCCTGAGCAATACCTCTGAGCGGTTACTGTCTGATGACAGGCCTGTCTGGGTTCTCTAGGGAAGTAGGCAGCGCTATCTTAGTCACCACTGTGCTGCCAGACTTTTCTGTGGTATTGGAGATTGAAGCCAGGGCTCTCCACATGGCTATGCATGCTTTCCATCTTAACATAAAGAATTATTTCTGTGTTTTGGGCCCCTTTTCTCTCTCTTTTGACTTGGGCATGGAATCCATGGCATGACATAAGCTAGGTAGAGGACATGCCCCTTGGTTCATTGGTGAATTCTAAGAAAATACTCTGTTGAGCCACGGCCCCCAGCCCCTCACTGGGGGATTCTAGGCAGGGGCTCTACCACTGAGCCACGCCCCCAGCCCCTCACTGGGGGGATTCTAGGCAGGGGCTCTACCACTGAGCCACGCCCCCAGCCCCTCACTGGGGGATTCTAGGTAGGGGCTCTACCACTGAGCCACGCCCCCAGCCCCTCACTGGGGAATTCTAGGCAGGGGCTCTACCACTGAGCCACGCCCCCAGGCCCTCACTGGAGGATTCTAGGCAGGGGCTCTACCACTGAGCCACGCCCCCAGCCCCTCCCTGGGGGATTCTAGGCAGGGGCTCTACCACTGAGCCACACCCCCAGCCCCTCACTGGGGATTCCAGGTAAGCACTTTCCACTGAACAAGGCCTGCAACCATCACTGGTGGGTTCTACGCATCCTAGTTCTATCATTTTCAAGACAAGGTCACACTGCCTTGTCATAGGTAGCCCAAGCTGACCTTGAACTCACCGTGTAGTGCATGTTGAGTTCCTCCGGTCTGAGCCTACCAAATGTTGGGGATGAATCCCATATGTCAAGCTTCTGTGCTGTGAACACGTGCCTATCAATCTCTAGATCAGGGAGTAGTAATTATGATCGGTGTGGTTGGCCATTAGTGAGTAAGCACCTACTTGACACAAGCCCAATTTCTACTTTAATCGCTGGTACAACCTTAAGTGACAGGCACTGTTGTCATCCCGTTTCCTAGAAAGATAGGCACCTGTACAAAACCCTCCTCCATACCTGAAGTAGAGGCAGGACCCAGCAGCCTCTATTTGCCCTCATGACTCCTGACTCACCGTGACCGTCAAAGGTCTTGTCCAGCGTTGCCAACGTTCCACGGCCGCTGAATTCCTCAGCCTGACCTCCCAAGGCTTCTCGGACAGCATCATGTCCAACCAGGACCACCACGCGGCGCCAGGGGCCCAGGTAGACCGTGAACACAGGCCCATACTTTTTACTTAGCTGGGGCAGAGAGGGAGAAGAGGGTCCCAGGGAGCTGTCTCTGTCAGGTAGTCTGTATTAGTTCCAAATCATGTGGTGTGGCTTTTGCTCCCACATCAGAAACTGGTCCGATCCCTGCCCCAAGCAAAAGTATCCCTTTGGGAAGCTGCTCTCTTTTTGCATGGGAGTGTGGAGTGGGAGCCCCAGCCTACCCACCCCCACCCCCACCCTTTTTTCCTTGAGACAGGGTGTGTAGCTCTGGCTGTCATGGAACTATGTAGACCAGGCTGGCCTCGAACTCATAGAGATCCTCTGCCTTTGGAGTGCTGGGATTAAAGGTGTGCACCACCACCGCCCTGTTGAGTGGGTGCTTTTAAACACATCCCTTTGCCTTCCCTCTCACTTCCTTCTAGGCTCTAACCTCTGATCTTGGGACCATCTACAACCGGCTTTCATTTCCCATAATTCCCCTCTTCCCAATATCTGGCTACCCGTTTCAACCTCTACTAAACACTTAAATCTCACAGCAAGAACCATGAAGCATGTGTCCCGTCTCTCCCTTAGACGCCCACTCCTCTTTTCTGTCCTTAAAAGTCCCTCAGAATATTTTTGAATGGAGAACTTCATCCCCCACTACCCCCAGCAAGTTGGGACTGCCTCCCCATCCTCCCACCCGGTGGCAGGAACTCCTAGCTCCCTCCTAGCAGAGCTACACCCATCCTCCCACTCTGGGAGTCTCTGAGGCAGATTCCTTCAGCCCAGGATGCTCTGCTCAGCCCCCTCCAGCTTCCAGATGCTTCCCTTTCCAGCGGTGGGGTGGGGTGGGGACGGCAAGCTCGCCCTCTACTCTCTTGTTTAGAGAATGTTTGCTTTGCAGTTTAGTTCCGAATCACTAACTTCCAGCATTGTGTGGGTCCCTGCGACCTGGGACCCCTACCCCTCTGAGTCTTGTTCTCATTTCTTCCTAGACCTCTGTGAGCTGTGTCCCTCCCAGCTCTAGTCCCCTTTTCAGGGCATTCCCTTGCTTTCTTAGCCCTGGATCCCACTTCCAAGACTGGCTGAGCTCTGCCCATCCCAACCTGGATACCCTCTCTCTCTTCCCCAGCCCAGGTCTCTTTGCCTTCAGAATTTCTGCTTCTGCCTCCTTTCTAAGATAGCCCAAGACTCAACTGCTCTGGCACTTAGAAGGCTCCTCGTCCCCGTGCATATCCCCTGGTTAGGATGTCCTTGCGTCCCCTTACCCGCAAGAGTCCTGAGTACAGCGTCCCAGTCGCAGCTGCAGGAGGTTCCCCAGCAACGGCAGTGGCGTGGGTCCCGGGGGTAGGCGGCCGCGGGCCGGGGTCCTGGGCAACGTCAGAGCCAGCAGCAGCAGCAGCAGCAGAGCCAGCAGCAGTGCCCAGGTGCTGGCTGCCTCCATCTCTGCAGGTCGGCTGGGTCTGCACCTCCTAGAAGCTCCTTGCAGTCGGACTAGTTAGGGGCGGGAACGGGGCGGCTCCCTCTTCAACGAAATCAAGAGGAGTGGGGCGGGGCAGCCTCCTGCAGGCGTAGCTCCCGCACCCCAATTTCTCCGTCTCAGGCCCGCAGTCGCCAGAAGTCCCACACCACCGCACGAATGGATCTCCCAGGTCACCTAGGTTTTCCTGGGGTTCAGAGGGCAGAGACAGTACCTTGGGCCCCAGGTGGGGCATAGTAAGCAAACAAGAGGAACCTGGGAGCGGGAGACCTTGGCTGGCAGCCACACCTCGCGGGGCGGTGACCCTGCCTCCCTCTGCTTATCTTGGTGTGCGTGTGTGCGTGTGTGCGTGCATGTGCTGCGTCTTGGAGGCACTTTCCTCCCGCATCCTACCTCCACCAACTAGGAGGAAGATGACATTCTGTTGTCCCCAGATTACAAGGCTCCATGACATTGCTATCTGACTTAGGTCAGTCTGTACTGGTTGAATCATTCTTTTGTTTTGTTTTGAAACGGGGTCGCAGGTAGCCCGGGCTGGCCTGGAACTCTCTGGGTATCTTAAGTATGACCTTGAATTTCTTAATCCTCCTGCGTCCACTGCTCACTGGTGGGATTAAAGGACTTGTTCTTTAAAAACAAAAAGATTTTGAGTGTATATCTGTATATTCGCGTTACTCTGTGCATGGGTTCACATGTGTATGCGGGTGCTCCTACATGTGCGTTGGCAGGCAGGTACAGTTGACGTCCTGCATTCCTCCGTATTTATTTAGGCAGGTTCAGTCTGGAATCCCTCCTCTAGCTGATGGGTTTGCCTCAGGGGCCTCCTGTCTTCCTTACAAGAATTCTGGGGCTGTAAATTCCAATAATCATCAGGACGTGCTTATCCACTGAGCCATCTCCTAGCTCTAATTTATTTTTTATTAGGATATGTTAATTATACATATAATGGGTTTCATTCCTGCATTTTCATGCACACACAATGTATCTTTCATATTCATAACATATTCAACCAGTTTCGTTTTCCTATCTCCGAGGCCTTCAATCTTTCTACTTAATTAGTGAATTAATGAATTTTGATGACCAGATGAGTTTCATTAGGGTTGCTTACAGAGTCTCAGTTGAGAGAGCACGAACTCCTTATTCTGAGGCCACACCACTGAAAAGGATCTCTCTCTCTCTCTCTCTCTCTCTCTCTCTCTCTCGACTTGGGGCCTCATGAACCCCTTCTTTCCAAGCTCTGTCTTTTAAAAGAGTTATTTATTTATTTATTTATTATTTATTATGCAGAAGAGGACACCAGATGTCATTGTAGATGGTTGTGAGCCACCATATGATTGCTGTGAATTGAACTCAGGACCTCTGGAAGAGCAGCCAGTGCTCTTAACTTCTAAGCCATCTCAACAACCCAGCTCCATTCTTTGATTCATTCAGAGCAGTGGTTCTCAACCTTTCTAACTCTGCGACCCTTTAATAAAGTTCCTCACGTTGTGATGACACCCCCTCCCCAACCATAAAATTATTTCAGTGCTACTTCATAACTGTAACTTTGATACTTTACGAATCCTAATGTAAACAACTGATAGGCGACCCCAGGGGCTTGTGACCCATATGTTGAGAACCACTGACTAGAGGTGTCTTGCATACTTATCAGTGGCCACCAGACTCCTTGAATTCAGAGCCCTTTGTTGCACCCACAGTAAGGCCTCTGCCAGGATTTAGCAGCTATATATCTGCAGACAATCTGAAACAGGGTATTTAACAGGTACCAAGTTTTTGCAGTGTTCGGGATCTGGTCTTGTTAGAGCTATATGCAAGCTCTACCTCTGAGATAATAACCCCAGCCCCTCGCTGTTAGAGAGTGCTCACTATAAATGAGACTTCTTTCTTTTTTTTCTTTTTTTTCTGAGGATGCGGCTGTGGGCGATCTGGAGGAGTTCTGGGTTCTTCCTATCCACATGCAAATGAGGGTGAGGTCAGGGAGTCAGAAACACAAAGGCCTGAGGGGGATGAGGCAGCATCAGAGGATAGACAGTGGCTCACTGCAGTGTCTCTAGCACTGCCCTGCCATCTTGATCTGCCACATCAATGATTGAGTCGAAGGTGGGACATGTGAGAGTACTCCAGGGACATGGGGGTGGCTCTCGTAGGACATGACTTCACATTTCAGAAAAAAAAAAAAAAAACAAATACTGTGTTTTCTTTCTGTTCTAGGGAAGCGGTATGAACCCATGTTTCCCGAAGAAGCCATATCTGGGTTGCCGATGGCTGAACTGCGGCTTTAGTTTGTGAAGAGACATCTGAATGTTGTACTCTGTGAGTCAGAATTACACGGGGCTGTCTTTAGTTCCCTTTAGCAGTCGTCTGAGTTCACATCTCTGTGAGTCTTAGGCACAGCTTTTGGAATACATTGCTAAACTTGCTAGACCACTATCACCAGCTGACCCCAAAGCTCTGCCTTTGTCCTGCCCCCGCTGATATATTTGGTAAATGTAGTGATTCATGGCTTCTTTTGTTTTGTGACTATAAAATGTTCAAGCCATCCCCTCCACAGTGGAATATGACATTAGGGACAGCCCGAATCCCTGCTTCCAGCCACGGGTACTCTCAGTTGGCCCAGAAGTAGTGACTTTCATTCCCTTTGGACCAAGAACTGTGATGCAGGATCTCAGAGGTGATCACCTGAGGAATCAAAGGGGATTAGCGTCAGGTGCCAGCACCAGCCATCTCTATCCATGTTACATCTCAGAGTGGATAATGATAAGTCCTTCCAGGAGCCTGCACCTCCGACTCCCGCCTTCTGTTTTGGTTGATGGCTTGTTGGTTTATTCTAAGCCGGTTGTTATGTTGGACATCCTACTACTATTTTAATACATTCTTTCAGGACATCTGTTGCTAGCACTCAACTTTTCTTCTCCTGCCACTCCTTCAACATCTAACTTTACTTTCCTGTCTCTTGCTCATCTTCATTGAGACTTTGCCCTGTTTGGCTTAGAAATTCTGAGGGTTGGCTGCAAAGGTGCGGGAGATAAGAGGCCCTGAGTTCCTTCTAACCCAGCAGGTGGGAGTATCAGAAGGAACTCTGACTTGTGGTAGCCTCCTACTGAGGTTTTGGGCTGGCAAAACACAGCAGGTAAAGGTGCTTGCTGCCAAGCCTGGCCTGAGTTCGATCCTGAGGATGCACAAGGTGAAAGAGAAAAACCGACTCCTGCAATTTATGCTCTGACCTCCACACAAATGGTGTGGCATGTGGATGTCCCATCCCCCAATACAAATAAATGTAAAAAGCAAGCAAGCAAGCAAGCAAGCAAGCAAGCAAGCAAGCAAGCAAGCAAACAAAAACCACCTGAACCAAAATACCTTGTTCCTGGGTCAGAGGTTCCTTTCTTGGCTCACTAAGAAAGGCACATATAAGGGATGACCACTCAGGGCCTGACGTTCCTTCACATTCCTATGAATATGTAGTGTGAACATTAGAGCCAGTGGGAGGAATTGACCCTGGGGTGAAACCTGAGTGAACAACTCCCATGAGTCCCTAAGTCCGAAGCATAAGCCTTCAGTTAACACAGACTGTTGAAATTTTCAGGAGCAAAGGCCATTAAGATGGAACACATACTTTCTATGATGACATGTCTGTCTGCAATGTAGCACTTGGGAGGCAAGAAGACCAGAGTTCAAGGATGTTCTTGAATAGAGTGTGTAGGGCCAGTCTGGGGGCTACTTGAGACCCTGTTTCAAAAGCCCAAACTGAACAAAACAAGAATTGTTAGGAAGGAGAAAGCATTCAAGAAAAAAACTGCCATCTGATCTACCAGATCGCTTTGTTTGACAGGTAGGATAACTTGCAAATATTTGGGAAAATGTGGAGACTGAACTAACGATAATGGGGCTTTGTGTTTTTCCTTGATGGGGGAATATTTGATATCCCTGTGGCTAAGCCAGAGTAAAAGGAGAGATGGTGCGTTGGGAGTCTACTTCAATTGGAATTTGGGAGCAGCTAAGAAGAGAAATGGTAAAATTGCCAACATACAAGAAATTAATGAAGGAGTTCAGGAGATAGAAGCTAGTCAGACAGGGCAGGGCTCTCCTGCCACTCATATCCTCAGCCATCAGCCAAGATTGTCCTTGGTCCTGTCCTGGCTAAAATGTTAGATGCTCTGCTCCCTGATATGGCTCCTAAAGATTTTAGGATTACTTTTTCAGAAGTGGGAAATGGTTCGACCAGGCAGAAGAAGCTGGTCAGACAGACTTGGGATTCCCAAGGCAGCCATTCCTCAACTGCCCTTGATAACAGGAACAACTGGTGAGAACCCTAGTCCCTCTTTGTTATTCCCCAAATGAGCACCCAGGGCTGAAGGCTTGGGCTAACTGGATTGATCAACTCATCCCTCTCCCCACACTACACTCCTGTTTCTGGAATAAGTACTTCATCCTATCTATCTATCTATCTCTATCTATCTATCTATCTATCTATCTATCTATCTATCTATCTATTGAGACAGAGTCTCTCTATGTAGTCCTTGCTGTCCTAGAACTCACTATGTAAAGATCAGGCAGACCTTGAACTCAGAGATCTTCCTACCTCTGCCTCACTTGAATTAATCAGGAATTTGAGTGTCCAAATGCTGAAGGTCCTTGACCCCAACTGGTTTTTGATCAATCAGTCAAGAACCAACTGCCAATGGCTGGGTGGAGAGAGAAGGAATTTCATGATCAAAGGTGTGTGCCACCATGCCTGCCTGCATATGTCCTTTAAAAAGGCCCAGAGAAAGAGTTAGATGGTACTCTATTTCTTGAGACCATGTGTGCTTACAGGAGCTCAGCTCTAGTTCCCTCCCTCTCTCCCTCCCTCCTCCCTTGCCTCCCTCTCTCCCTCCCTCACTCTTAAGCTTCCACCTACACATCTATAACAAATTTCTAAAACCCACTTTCTTTGGTCCATGAATTTCATTCTCTGAATCTGAGAGATGAAAACCATAAAGCTTTGTTCAAGGCACCTTAGTGGCTGGCTGTTGGGTTTCCTGGATTCTGGCTCCCTAAGAAGAGAAGGGCTCCATCACTCTCTGAGATACCCTGATATTCCAACATCATGAGACTTGAAAGATATTGAAGGACAGCAAATTGGTAAGAAAATTTCAGTGGTTGGGGGATCGGCTCAGTAGTTAAGAGCACTTGCTGCTCTTCCAGAGGACCTGGGTTTAATTCCCAACACCCACATCAGGTGGCTCCCACCATTTATAACTAGCTCTGAGGGATTCCATCCCTATGGCCCCAAGGGCACCTACCCCTATATGTACAGGTCTACATGCACACACACACACACTGACACATAATTAGAAATGATAAAAATCTTTAAAAAGGCAAAAATTTCAGAGTTTATATCAGACCTAAAGATGAATTCTGAGGAAGCTAATGGTCACGTCTCCATTCCCACCCCCACCTTCTCTGTCAGGCTCCTCCTCTATCATGCTCTGCTTCCTTCTTCTCTTTCTCTCTTCCTCTTCCTCTTTCTCTTTCTCTTCCTTTTCCTCCCCTCCCTTCTCCTCCTCCTAATTTTTTTTTATTTTTTGAGACAGGATCTCTCTATGGGGCTCAGTATGCAGATCTTGAACTCATGAGATATCCTCTCTGTGTCTCCCTGTGCTGGGATTGAAGGTATATACCATCATGCCCAGGAACAGTCTTCTGTATCAAGAGATGACATTGTTATGACCTCTGTATATACTCCCTTCGCCAAAGATTGAGCTGGAAACTGCCAGAGGCTCAGCAGGGTGTCACATAGGCCTGGGAACCTGGGTTTGATCCTTTTAACTCAGGGTGAATGTAGTCAACCTGCTCCCCAAAGTCTCCCCCCAACACACAGATACACATATAAACACACACATACACATATACACACATACCCCACATACTCCTTATACACGTACAACCCCATATGCATGCACATACATATCCATGCTACACACATATACACACATACACAGATACACACAGACACACACATACACACAATATATCATACGCACATACACACATATACACACATACACATTCATACACATATGCACATACACATATACACACACATACACACACAAGAATAATACAAATTAAAACATTTTTAAAAAATGACCTGAAAAGTTTGTGGATTTCCTGCACAAACACACATATACATTCACACACGTACACACACATCATACACACACACATACATACACACACAGAAATAACACAAATAAAAAAATTTTTAAAGAATGACTGGAGCTGGGCAGTGTGGCGCACACCTTTAATCCCAGCACTTGGGAGGCAGAGGCAGGCGGATTTCTGAGTTCGAGGCCAGCCTGGTCTACAAAGTGAGTTCCAGGACAGCCAGGGCTACACAGAGAAACCCTGTCTTGAAAAACCTAAAAAAAAAAAAGAATGACCTGGAAACTTTGATTGTGGGATTTCCTGCATACTCACATACACACAATACACCACACACACATACACATATACACATTCACACACATACACACCACACACACATATATACACACACAAATAACACAAATAAAATTTTTTAAAAATGACTTTGATTATAGGATTTCCTGATCCGTTCAAGGAATCTTTGGGATTGGCTAAAGAATTCCAAGTCATGTTACTGACCTATGAACCAGGGTTTTCTGACATATCAATTCATCATATTAATTATATGAATTATTGGCTTCAGGAAGCCAGGGAGGGGATGGTTTTGCTTACTAGATAGAAAAAGCACCTTGAGGTGTTCATGGATGTGCCGGGCCTCATCGTACACAGCTGGAATCCCAGCACGTGGAAGTGAAGGCAGGTGCATTATGAGTTCAGGGTCACAGTCAGGTACATGACAGGTTCCAGGCCAGCCTGGGCTATATGAGACCTTGTCTCAAAGAGTCAGAGAGGGGCCAGTGAGATGACTCAGCGGGTGTGCCAGTCTCTTTTCTATTGTGGTGACAAAGTACTATGACCACGGTAACATGGAAGGAGGGGTTTGTTTTGGGCTTGTGTTCCAGAAGTACGAGTTGGTCATCATCGTGGTGGGCAGAGTGGCAGACACAGAGGCTCAGGCAGCGGCTGAGCACTCACGTCTGGAATGGGACCCACGAAACAGAGAGAGCAGGGTAGAAATATACATGGATTTTGATACGTCAAAGACCCCCAGTGACACACTCTCTCCAGCAAGATCACACTTCCTCAGTCTGGCCCAACAGTGCGACCACCTGAACTCCAAGAATTCAAATACCTGAGACTTATGGGCGGGGCATCTCATTCAAACCACAGCAGAGCATAAGAGGTGCTTGCTGCCAAGCCCAAGGACCTGAGGTTGAACCCTGGGACTCACATGGTAGAAGAAGAGAAGTAACTCTTACAAATTGTCCTCTGACCTCCACATGGATGCTGTGGCACGTGCCCCATCCTCCTTATTAAATAAAAGTGAAATTTAAAATAAGAAAGAGCTTGAGGCAGGGGCTGGGGGAGTCACAGGATTGTGAGTTCAAGGTTAGCTTGAGCTGCACATAGGCATTTGAGCCACACAAAATAAAAAACCCTAAGAAGGTGTTGATGGGGCTGGAGAGATGGCTCAGTGGTTAAGAACACTGGATGCTTTTCTAGAGGTCTTGAGTTCAATTCCTGGCACCAACATGAGGCTGGCAACTATCTATAATTGTAGTCCTATGGGATCCAGTGCCCTCTTCTGGTGTGCATCCTGGCAGACAAAACACCCATATGTATTAGTATGTAAGCAGAGAGGGCCAGATGAATTTTTTGTATTTGGGGGGTTGGGGTGGAGTGGGAAGAGAAAACACAAGTTAGCAGAAGGTGAGGGAGGAAATGAGCCACCCTGGGAACAAAGGTCGCAAGAAGAGTAGTGGGGGACCCAGACAAAGTCCATGTTTCTTTGTGAGTCAATTCTAGTCTAGAGTCCCTGTTTTTCTCCCCTCCCTCACTGTCTCTCCCTCTGCCCCTCCTCTTCATTTCTTCCTCTGTCCCTCTCCAAAGCTTCTATTTCTTTCTGTGACAGCTGGATGGTAAAATAACCTCCAGGAGTGTGTGTGCGCGTGTGTGTTTTTGTCTTATTTTGTGTGTCTCTATATGCACATACATATAGTGAAAGTGGATTTTTCTCTTGTTAATTCTGTCTCTGTGTGCAGCTGTGATGGGGATTTCACACGTGAGGTGAGTACACTTCCATTGGCTGTGTTCATAGCCCTCCTTTTACTTTGAGACAGAGACTCACCAAATTTGTCAGGCTGGCTTGATCTCTGTAGCCCAGGCTATGATCTTCCTGCCCCAGCCTACAGAGTAGATTGACTTCTAGTCCTGTTCCAGCAAATCTAGCATTCCCGCTCTCCCCCTCCCTCTCCCTCTTTTCTCCAGCTTCATCTCCCTCCCCCACCTTCTTTCCTTGCTGCTTCTTTCTTTCTTTCTTTCTTTCTTTCTTTCTTTCTTTCTTTCTTTCTTTCTTTCTTTCTTTCTTTCTTTCTTTCTTTCTTTCTTTCTTTCTTGTGTATGAGCACACTGTCACTGTCCTCAGACACACCAGAAGAGGGCATCAGATCCCATTATAGATGGTTGTGAACCACCATGTGGTTGCTGGGAATTGAACTCAGGACCTCTGGAAAAGCAGTCAATGTTCTTAACTGCTGAGCCATCTCTCCAGCCCCCTTTCCTTGCTTCTTGAGAATGGATTTCCTTATGTAGCCCAGGCTGGCTTGGAACTTACTATGTGACAGAGACTGACCATGAGCTCTTCCTGTCTCAGTCTCTGGGATGCTCAGATTAAAGGTGTAGGTATCAAAGTGCTAAATCTAGATCCATGTTTATAAAGATTAGCAGGCCTTGGGGAAAACCTCTGCTTGCATTTGACGATCCCTGATTGTTCCCAGTCAGTATGCCAAAAATGTCATACTGTAGAATGTGGTGCTGTGTCCAATATCTAGCTTCATCCATCCCTCTTCCCATGGTGATAGCTAAAGTTATGTTTTAAGTTTAAATCACTGTGATAAGAGATTTATAAAACAAAAAATGCCTCTAACATGTGAGCCCCAAAGGCAAACAACTTCCTGGATGCTGGACGTTCATGTACAATAACACACCATGTGTTTTCACTTCTGTAAACAAGTTTGGTTGCCCCAACTGCACAGGATGTGCTTGATCACATGTAGGGAGGAAGTAGGGACATAGGCAGGAAGTATATCAGGATGTGTGCTTTCCCCTCATCGAACGAAAGCAGGAAGTCCATAGTCTTGTGGGTTTCGCCTTTAAGAGTCTTTGACTAACGTAATTTGCTACCACATTCTGGGAATTCAGGTATGGAGCTGGTCAGTATCCATCGTTCTGGTCAATATTTAATAAAGCTTGTTCAAATTGGAGTCAGAGTTGTGGTTGTGGTCTTAGTCTCACCTGGTAGGATTTACACCAAGTTAAATTTCAAAGCTGGGGGCCTGGAGAGATGGCTCAGTGGTTAAGAACACTGACAATCTTCCAGAGGTCCTGAGTTCAATTCCCAGCAACCACATGGTGGCTCACAACCATCTGTAATGGGGTCTGGTGCCCTCTTCTGATATGCATGAAGAGAGCAACAGTGTACTCACATACGTAAAATAAATAAATTAAAAAAAAATTTCAAACCTGGGACAAGCCGCTGAGGTGCCTATTTAACATATCAAAGTAGACCTGATCTCCAGGTTCTCCCAGCATCCCTCACTCCCTACCTGTGACAGGCTAGCCTAAGTAATAATTATTTTTTAAAATGTTACCTTAAATATGATTACAGTCCGAGAGATGGCTCAGTGGGTAAAGTACTTGAGGTGAAAGCCCGGGACCTGCCAGCATGTGAAAGCTTGCTGGTGCTTTTGTAACCCCAGAGCTGGGTGGGGGAGTCTGGGATCAGAGACCGGTGGATCATGGAGTTTCATGACCAGTGTAGCTGAAACTCAGGGCTCCAGTGTTAATGGGAGACACTGTCTCAAAAGATCAGGTGGGTGATGGAGGAAGACATGTGAGAAGACATGTGATGCTGTGCTCTGCACACACATATACACAGGCACACACAGTAAAAGAAAAATTAGAGACGAGAACGAGCATTAAATAAAAACTACAGTGGATATTACTTTGAACTAGCTTCCTGCACTGTATCCTGATAGACCAGACTGCAAATCAAAACGGAGTCACTCCTGCTAAGTTCTGTGTTGCCAAATTGAAACTTGAGTGGTCATGTGACCTTCCAGGAAACAAGCCAACCTTAGATAACCAGTGTCAGGTGCTGCAGTCATGTTTTTTTCCTGCTTTTTTGGTTTTTGTTTTTAACAGCCCAAAATGCCCATCAGGGACACAGGCAGATAATGGAATATCATTCAGCTCTTATTCATTTATTTGTTTTTAATTTTTATTTGTTTTATATGTTTGGGTGTTTTGTCTGCATGTATGTCTTTATTGCATGCATACCCGATGCCCAAGGAACCCAGTAGAGGTTGAATCCTCTGGGACTGTATTAACGGAGAGTTGTGAGCCGCCTTGTGAGTGTTAGGAATTAAAGCAGGGTCCTCTGCAAAGAGCAGTCTGTGCTCCTAACCTCTGAGCTGCCTCTCCAGCCCTTCGGCCTTAATTCTAACATGATAAGGTATTCTGATATTAGCTAGTTACTTTCCTATTCTACATCCCAATTCCTATCTTACAGAGAAAGGGGTTTTGAGCAGGGCTCAGTGCAATGCTAATTGTGGGGTAAGTCTGAGGTGGGGAGATCTCATGTTAAGGCCAGCCTGGGCTACACAGTGAGTTCATGGTCAGGCTGAACAAGTTAGTGAGAACCTGTCTCAGTGTAACAGTAAAAAGAAGGGTGGGATGTAGTATGGCAGATGAGAGCTTGCCTAACATGTTCAAGAACCTGAGCTCAAATCCCAGGATGACAGCGAGAACTCATAATTAGTTCACTGGTACACATAAACTGTTTTGGTTTAATGAAATGGTGTGTATTTCTAGAGTTACCTATAAAGATTTCATATATATATGCATATATATGTGTTATGTATGTATGTATGTATGTATGTATGTATGTATGTATGTATTTACTGAGACAGGGTCTCTCACTGGAGAGCCCTGGCTGGCACAGAGGTCTTCTGCCTGCCTCTGTCCCCCAAGTGCTGATATTAAAGGATGTAAGCCAATGTGTCTGCCTTTTAATTAAGATTTTTATATAGGAGGCTGAAACTGTATGTCAGTGATAAAGTGCTTGCCTAACAGACAAAATCCTTGGGTTGTATCTCTTATAAATACTACAAGGGAAGGGAAAGAAAGAAGCCATGGAGGGTGGAGAAGTGGCTCACTGGTGAAGAGCACTTGCTGCTCTTGGAGAGAAATCAAGTTCGAGTCCCCGTACCTACATGGGTGCTCACAATGGTCTGTTTGTTTGTTTGTTTTACATCTTGATCAAAGGATCAAAGCTCCTGCCTCCCCACTTTTTGATTTCAGCTCCAATGGAGTCAATATCCTCTTCTACTCTTAGAGCACATGGTACGCATGCACGCATGTAAATAAAGTAACTTTTAAAAAAAGAAAAGAAAAAAACCTGGGGTGACGGTCTAGGTATCTGGGAAGCTGACAAAGGACTAAAGAATCTTCTGACCTTGCTTTATGACCTCTCATCTAGTATCTAATTTCTCAGTCCCTTTTCTCTAAGCCTGTTTTAGGTTGATCTTTCTTAAAAGGATATATAGAACTACAGTTATTATTGAACATATTATTTGTATGCTGACAGTCAAGACAAATGGGGTCAAAATGCCTTCTTTTATAGTGTTTCCTGTCTTAGTTGGAAAGTATTTTTTTTTTTGTCTCTCTAAGTCTCTCTATGCAGACTTTATTTTCTTATTTAAATTTTGTATTGTTTTTTAAGTTTATACAAACTTGAGACAGGAGATTCTTGACCTAAACATTATAATGTCATGTCTGGATTGAAACAAGATATGAGGGCAGAGAAGTCAACATTTGAATAACACAAAGATAACCTTTACTTAGTTCACAAAAACATGCCTACACGGGACAGCCTAGGCTACAACATTTACAGAAATCTTCCTTTGCAGGCTCAATAGCTTGGCACACATGTGGAACCTATTCTTGTGTGCATGTGTATGTGCATGTGTGCATGTGTCCATATGTGTTCTGCCTGTGTGCTGCATGTGTGTGCACGCACAGCTCAAGTATGTGCATGTGTGCAGGTATAAGTGTGCATGCATGTGCATGCATGTGCATGCACGTATCCATGTGTGTGTGTATCTGTGTGCGCATGTATATGCATGTCTCTCTCTCTCTCTCTCTCTCTCTCTCTCTCTCTCTCTCTCTCTCTCTCTCTCTCTCTCTGTGTGTGTGTGTGTGTGTGTGTGTGATATGCCTGTCATGGTGAAATGTGTGTAGGATCAGATATTGATCCTTGCCTTCCACAGCCTTTAAGACTGGGTCTCTGTTGTTCTTGTCTTGTCTGCTTCCAGATGTCCTTTTTGTCTCCCCCTGTCTTGTCCTAGTGCCATATTAGGGATGCACTTCACAGCTCTGTGTGGGTTCTGTGGTTTTGACCCCTGACCTTACACTTGCAAGGCAAGGGTTTTACCCCGTGAGGCGTCTCCCCAGCTCTCACACCTAATTCTGTCGCAACTTTGGTTTTGGCATTTGTCTTTCTCCACGAGGGTGGTTCTGCCTCACTTGTTTTTAACTTCTGGGAGGTGTTTCACAAAATGACTTTGACATATGTCTCCCTCTGTTGCCCCCAGAGACATAGCTGAGCTCTGATCGTTTCCAGGCCTTTCCTTTTAAAATCAGTTCTGCATCTTTTTCTGGGTTGAGAATTGAATTTCAGATGCCCGAGTCAAAGGAAGTCTGTTTTCTTCTGCATCCTCCTGTCTTTGATCTGCCCTCTGAGCCCTTCTCCGTGGGTGCAGTTCCCCCCTGAATTGGCTTCCAGGCCTCTCCTGAAGCCCCTCTATTCTCAGCCAGATGTGCTGGGTTATTTGTTGAGCTCTGATTTCTCTGCCTAGACCAGAGAGGAGAGACAGGTCCCATCTATGTCACCCTTATGTACCCTACAAGTCTCAACAATTGGTTTCTGGGCCTTTGTGGCTCACATCAGCAATCCCCTGTCTTTGGGAGGCTGGCAGAGAAGGATTGCAAGTTTCAGACCAGCGTGGGTTACATTGTGAGACCCTGTCTCTAAACCCCAAAATAATACCAACAACAAACTTATCAAAGGGCACCCCCCCACCACCATAAACAAAACAATAGTGGCAATTCTCGGAGGGGAGCGCTATCTTGGTGATAAGTGGAAGAAGCCAGGAGGGGAATGAATTTTCTTTGGAAAGGATCAGACAAGGCTTAGGGGATGGGGGTGGTGTGGGACTTTGCTTTTTTGTTTTTAAAGTAAATTTTTGGCAAGGGGCAATCCCTGAATTCAGTTTGCCCTGCCACAGCCACAGCTTTTTTGTGTGGCTTTGACTAGGCTGTTCAACTCCCAGTTTTCCTTCTCTGTAACCACTACCCATATCTGCAACTATTTTCCATTAACTGTTTTTTTATAGGGTTTTTTTTTTGGATATTTATTTTTATGTGCATGAGTGTTTTGCCTGCATGTATGTCTGTGCGTGTCACACTCTTCCTCATGAGCTGACTTGCTTCTTGCTGGCTCACTCCATTGCACGCACGCGGTGACTTTCACAGCATGCTCCAGCCATTGAGCTACTGCTTTTAGGTCGCTTTGCAGTGGCAGGGCTAAACCGGGCCAGATGGTATACCTAGAAGGACCAAAAATCTATGGGAAGGAAGAGTGGGTAGGAGGGAGTCAGAGACGGACACCATAATCTTTCGATTCCCCCCTCTTGCTCCCTTGCTGGGTTCAAACCCCACACTAGCCTTGTGCGTGGCTGTAGGTAGGAGCCTTTCCCCAGCAATCTCACCCAGCAAGTCCAGGCAATGCATCAGTACCTCTCCCTGAGGATTATAAAGTCCTAGGATTAATACCTGTATTGCATTTTGGCAAATCCTGGTTCGATCAGTCAGTGTGTGGCAACTAAAGCTCAGGGTGCTTGCTTTGTGCCTGGGGTGGACCTCACAAAAACTACCAAAGAGTAGCTATCCTTATTTTCTCCATTATAACTTTTCACAGTTCTATTCCTCTAACAGCAGTAACTTGTGTAAACAGATTTGTTACTAATTTCTAAAGACCACGTGAAAAGAATTTCTTCTCTCTGCATACTCCCTCCCAGGCTACTGGCTGCCTCAGCCACACCCCATTTTCAGTCAGGCAACTCTTGCAGTTACTAATGTTTAACTTTCTTTGCCTGATCCAGCCTGGGCTTGAGTGTTCTGCCCTTCCAGGAGGAAATATCACCCTCACAGAGTAGGAGAAGGTTATAGGTCCTGAGATTTCCTTTTTCGGAGTCACGGTTCTCCTAACACACCCTTATCTCCAAAGAAGAAGTAAATCCCATCTCTTTCTCTAACACACCCATATCTCCAAAGAGAAAGTAAATCCCATCTCTTTTTCTTAAAAAAAAAAAAAAAAAATTTCAACATTCCTGGGCTTCCAGAATAAGGAATGGCTGGAGAAGATCCAGAAGTTGAGATGTAGCAGATGTCTCCAGAAGTGCCTGGTAACCAAGATCTAAAGAAGCCCTACCTCAGTCTTGGGAGTCGGCTCCATGCCCAGGCCACACTCTGGGGGTTCTGGGGACTCGGAAACAGACAGTCCTGACTCAAGCCTTCACAGTCCAGCAGAGCCAGGAGAAACAGATCAGTGTATAGTTTCTCTAGGTAATGAATTTGAAATGTAACAAAGAAAAACAGTATTGTGACCTCCTCATCTTGTGAGAATTTGTATAATGGTAACATTATATTTCTCCATTACAGAGTTGCCAGAAATGTTAGGAGAAGACACTTAATAGTTACAGACTTCAGTTTTGGACCATGGGTGAGAGCGCATGTGTGTGTGTGTGCAGTGCATGTAAAGGTCAGAGGACAATTTTAGGTGCTTTTCTTCAAATGACATCCACTTTTTAGTGTGTGTATATATATATGTGTGTATGTATGTATGTATGTATGTATGTATGTATGTTTATTTATTTAAAGGCAGGGTCTCTCACTGACCGAGAGCAATTAACCTAGGCTGTCTGGCCAGTGAGCCCAGCGATCCCTGGCTTCTCTTCCCAGAGCTCATGTCTTTATGCTTCTCTGTTTCTCTTGTTCTGGCAGGGTCTCATGAAGCTCAAATTGGTTTCAAACTCACATTGCAACTGAGGAGGACTTTGAACTTCTGAATCTCTTGCTTCCTCGTTTTGAGTGCTGAACTGGAGCTGCGCATGGCTGTGAGTCACCTTGTGGGTGCTGGGAATTGAATCCAGGTCCTCTACAAGGACATGTATTAACCACTGAACCATCTCTCCAGCCCCCCCCCCCAACGCCCCCCGTGTGAGTGTGTGCATGTCCAAGGAGGCAAAGGGCATTGGGTTCCCTGGTGCTGGAGTTACAGAAGCTGTGAGCCACTTGACTTGTCATTGGAAACTTGGATTCTGCGGAATAGTAGTATGTTCCTTAATCACGGAGCTGTCTCTCTAGCCCCAAGTTTGAACAATTTTCATCCCCAGGGCTGGAGAGATGGGTCAATGGTTAAGAGCAATTATATGCCAGGTGGTGGTGGCACACACCTTTAGTCCCAGCACTTGGGAGGCCGAGGCAGGGAGATCTCTTTGAGTTGGAGGCCAGCCTGGGCTACAGAGCAAGTTCCAGGATGGCCAGGGTTACACAGAGAAACTCTGTCTCAAAAACCAAAACAAAACTTATTAACAAGACACTTATTGTCTCTTTTAGAGGATCGAGGCTCGGTTCTCAGCATCCATGCTGGGTGGCTCACAACAACCAGTAATCCAGTTCCAGGGAATCTGATGTCCTCTTCTGGTCTCTGAGGATACCCACACACACTTGTACACATAAATTCATGCAGGCACACATGCATACACAAACACACCAAAAACTTAAATTTTTAAAAATACTTTTACTTCTGCTGCTGCAAGCATGGAGAAATAGCATTCACATAACAGGAAGCCAAAGCATATTAATATAATAATGTCCCTTCACACCTTTTGTTTTTTGTGGGGGAGGGATATTCTTTAGGTAAGGTCTGTATATAGCTCAGGCTTGTCTTGAACCCACTATGTTCTATAATCACTACCCCCTCCAAAAATTCTTTTTTTTTTTTTTTTTTTTTTTTGGTTTTTCGAGACAGGGTTTCTCTGTGTAGTCCGGGCTGTCCTGGAACTCGCTCGGTAGACCAGGCTGGCCTCGAACTCAGAAATCCGCCTGCCTCTGCCTCCCAAGTGCTGGGATTAAAGGCGTGCGCCACCACCGCCCGGCCAAAAATTCTTTTATGAATTTATTTCTAGAGATTTTACTAGGTAGCTCTGGGTAGCCTGGTGTATGTATAGACTAGGCTGGGCTCAAACTTACAGAGATCTGCCCGCCTCTACCGTCTTCTGCTGATTAAAAGCTTGCAACACCATTTCTGTTTTTTTAGAAAAAAACTGAAAAGCAAAGATTGGCAAGAAAATCATGTGAGACGCAGGAAAACAGAAAATACGTTTTTCCTGTCTTTTAAATTAGCAATTAATTATTTTTGAGCTAAGACTCACCCAGCAGCATATCTTGTATTCTTTTTTTAAAAAAGTTATATTTTTATGTACGGTATGTGAGTGGGAGTGCGTGCTGGTCAGAGGGCAACTTTCGGGATCCAGATCTCTCCTAGCACTGTGTGGGTCCTGAGGATTGAACGCAGGCTGCCATGCTTGGCCACAAGCGCCTTTACTAGTTTAGCCATATTGTGGGCCCCCTTATTTTGTGTTCTCACAACACAGGTGACTGTGGGAGAATCTAACACAGATGATTTTGTCCACACTCAGAGCCATCTGCACCAGGCAGCAGCTTGGTCTCCTTTGATTCCATGTCGTCCCAACATCTACTCGGAGACATGCCAGGTGACACAAGTTGAACCTCTTTCCCATAAGGCTACTTGCCCCCAATTCCTGTCCAGGCAGAACATAGCTACAAGCCTCTGATTGTTTACCCTGTGCTTCTGATCTATTGGTTATGAGTCTGGTTCTCATGACCCACCCCCCTCCTGGGGCTCAATTAATTTGCCAGAGTGGAATTTAAGGAATCACTATTTATGTTTCCTGATTTGTTATAAAGGCCAGTTGGAAGAGATGTGTTAAGTGTGGGAGGAAAGGCTCTTCGCTTCGAGCTGTCGTGTACCAAGTGCAGGGAGCACACAGGCATCAGTGACCTAGAGGGTGTGGGGGGACCACAGGAATGATTTACTTACCATTCCCAACATATTTAGTATTGTGTCCAGCTATCTAAAAGTTCTTTGATCACGTTATTTTACTTTCTGTTTTCCCATGTGGCCCAGGCTGTTCTGGAAACCATTGTATAGCCAAGGAAAATCTTGAGCTGATCCTCCTGTTTCCTGCTGGGGTTACAGGCATGCGCCGCTATGCTTGGTTTATATGGCTGCTGAGGTGGAGCCAGGACCTTGTGTGTGCTCGTCAAGCTCTGTACCAACAGAGCTGTGTCCTCAGCCTTGTCCTCTTTCATTTTGATGGAGCCTTGTTCATTTAAGCCTGCTTGAATACATCATGGGCCTTCACCTCTCTGTCCACATGACTGGCCAGAGCATTGGCTGCAAGCCTCAGCTCAAAGCTACCTAGAGGCATCAGCCACCAGCCACTAATTTAGTATGCTGAAGACACTTGCCACTTCAGACATTCATTATTTATTTTGTGTACCCATGTGCGGCTATGTGTGAAGGCTAGAGGACAACTTGTAGGGGTCAGGTCTCTACTTCTACCATGTGGGTCTGGGGAATCAAACTCAGGTCACCAGGTTTGGCAGCAAGTCCGTCTACCCCTTGACCGTCTCTCCAGTCCAGCTGTGGGCAATATTGATGTTTTAACCATTTCTTTGTTTACCAGTGTTCTTCAGTGATAGCATAAATTGAGGATAGCAGGGAGGTAAGGCTAGAATTTGATATATCTCTAGCTTTTTTCTCTCCCAAAAGTAAATCATAAACAGATAGGGATATAGCATTTTCAGTATTCTGGGCTTAATCTCACACACACACACACACACACACACACACACACACACACACACTGCAGAGAATGAGCAAGCTACTCTCGACTAGTTTTTTTCCAGGAAATTCTCAGTTCATGTTGTTGTGTATTATTACTGTTATGATCATTATAATTATTGAGAGGGTGGTCTAACCATGAATTTATGGTCCTCTGCCTCAGTCTCCAGAATAGTAGGGACACCTTAACACTCATTTGGAATTGTCTATTTGCAAATGAGATTCTGGGTGTTTATCCCCTTAGTTCATTTCTGTATCTGTCTATCCCTAGGAAAATGTTCACAGATCTCTGGTAAGTGTATGTCAGACTAATGTCTAGTCATGACCTTGAGGGGTCACGGTTTCTTATCTTCACTCTCTGATCTGTAACAGTCCATTTATATATTCATAGTAATTACTGCACTTCCTCACGTGTCTGTGTGCGTACAGGTTTGTGTCCTACCAGATGCTTAATTCTAATGTCCATTGTCAGCACAGACTTGCTTAATGATTCAACAGCAATGGCTTGTGTCACCAGACACTGTGCTGAGCACACGAGAAACATCGTTCCCACTTTACAGGCTAGGAAATGGAGGTTTTTCAATGAGTAACTCTCAAGTTCGGGTTTGAATCCAGGTCCATTCGAATACAGACACATGTCACACTTCTTGGAGACTAGAGACTCTCAGAACTGCAGCAGAATCTTGTCTGTTTGTTTCGAGACAGAGTTTCTCTGTGTAGGCTTGGTTGTCTGGAACTCACTCTGTAGACCAGGCTGGCTTCAAATTCAGAGATCTGCCTACCTCTGCCTCCTGCCTCCTGGAACTAAAGGTGTGCTCCACTACCACCCGGCAAAGCTGCAGAATCTTAATCCAGAGACGCTTTCTATCCACTTATCATGTTTTTGGAAAAAAAAAAAAAAAGTGCTTGGCCAGAGTCAGGAAGTGACTTGTGTAAGATCATCTACTTCAGTTTTAATAGGTATAACGTGTACAGGAGAGGTTGGAATTGTGGGTGTGAACTCTGATACATGGGAGTTGGGCATAGGTTTGTTTAAAGTAAATAAATACTCAGGGCAACAAGTTGAATGTGATTCTGAGCTCGGTCCATGAGTCCCTCTGGCTTCACACGTGCCCGGCAAAGCATTCCACCACTGAGCTTGACCTCTAGCCTTTCTTCTTTATTTTTGATTTTTTACTTAGTAAATATTTTACATTTTAAATTGTTATTACTATTTTTGTCTACATGTATGTGTGTGGAAGGGTTGGTGTGCATATACCGTGTTGCATGTGTGTAAGTCAGGAGACTGTCTGGGGGAATCAGCCTTCTCTTTCCACCCTCTGGAGATCAAATTCAGGTCGTCAGGTTTGGCAGCAATCACCTTTACTTACGGAACTCTCTTGCTGGTTACAAGTTCTTATCTTGAGAGAATGCCCCACTAAGTTGAGCAGGGTGGCTTCAACTTCGTAGCCTATGCTGGCCCTGAACCTTACCTCTTCCGGCCTCAGCTCTCCCAGTAGCTAGGATGAGAGTCATAATCTACTGGCCCCCCTCCCCCACCATTCACTTCCACTGAAGATTTTCCTAGAAGACAGAAACTCAGCTGAGGTTACCTTGGGGAAACACATGGATCCTCTCCCATGGCTTTATTAAGCCAGGTTGGGCAATCTTACAATACTGGTAGATAATCCAAAAGAGTTAAAAAATCAGCAATCTGGCCTAGCATGGTAGCTCCTGCTTATAATCACAGGAATCGGGTGGCTGAAGCTAGGTGTCATGAATTTGAGGCAAAGCTGGGCTAGAAAGTCAGATCTTGCAGGGGTGAAACAAGCAGGAGGAAAAATAAGAACTAAGTAAAAAAAAAAAAAATTCTTGCTCCTGGGTGCAGACTGACTGGTCACCCAGGGCTCCAAACCTATCCTAACTTTTAAAGGTATGTACCTCTGTGTGTGTGCTCAGGCACCATGGTGGACAAGTGTGGAGGTCAGAGGGCAACTTGTAGGAGGCAGTCAGTTCTTTCCATCACTGCATGAGTCCTGGGAAATGGACCCAGATTTTCAGGCTTGGCAGCAGGCACCCATATCTGCTGATTCATCTTGACAGCCCAGTCCTAACTTTTGACCTTAACAAGCTCTACGTCCAGCCACAGAAGAGAGGTACAAGCTCATGCAGTGACCAAGGAGGAGATAATAGGTGTTTCGATGAGAGGGAGGGAATTTCAGCCACAGAGACTCCCCAGCTCTTTGTCACTAGGAGAAAAAGCACCAAAGGGGTGGAAAGACAGGAGGAGGGGGACATTCAGGCACTGGGCCTTGTGGAGTAAAGACAGGAGGAGGGGGACATTCAGGCACTGGGCCTTGTGGGAGAATTTGGGCCTATGGATTTGACACAACCATCTTTATTTTGAGGGAAATTAATGGAGACTCATGTTCATAGCCCAGGCAAGAAGATAGGGAAAGCAATTCCACACTATTTGGATAATTGCAATGGGATAGAGACTGCAGTGTGATAGAGACTGCAGTGGGATAGTGACTGCAGTGGGATAGAGACTGCAGTGGGATAGCAACTGCAGTGGAATAGAGACTGCAGTGGGATAGAGACTGCAGTGGAATAGAGACTGCAGTGGAATAGTGACTGCAGTGGGATACTGACTGCAGTGGGATAGTGACTGCAGTGGGATAGAGGCTGCAGTGGATAGTGACTGCAGTAGGTTAGTAACTGCAATGGAATAGTGACTGCAGTGGAATAGAGACTGCAGTGGGATAGAGACTGCAGTGGGATAGTGACTGCAGTGGGATAGAAACTGCAGTGGGATAGAAACTGCAGTGGGATAAAGACTGCAGTGGGATAGAGACTGCAGTGGGATAGTGACTGCAGTAGGTTAGTGACTGCAGTGGGGTAGAGACTGCAGTGGGATAGAGACTGCAGTGGGATAGTGACTGCAGTGGGTTAGAGACTGCAGTGGGATAGAGACTGCAGTGGGATAGAGACTGCAGTGGGATAGAGACTGCAGTAGGTTAGTGACTGCAATGGAATAGTGACTGCAGTGGGATACTAGATACTGAGGCTGTTAACATCCCCTGAGAAGAGAGGCATGGTCACTATAAACTGCCCTTGTCAAGAGAAGTGATTGCTCATCATTTTTCTTCTCTGCTTTCTTACCACCTCTCCCCTGCTCACGACACCAACATAGGAAGTCAGAACCATGTCCTAAGACTCAAGGAACAGAGGCAGGAGGATCTTTGTTTTGAGGGGGTAGGGTTGCATGTAGCCCAAGGAAGCCTTGAACCTGCTATATAGTTGAGGACTATTGACTTCCTGCCTCCACTACCCAAGTGCTGTGGTTATAGTCATGCCTCATCATGCGGCCTGGCTTATGCTGAGCTAAGGACAGAACCCAGGGTTTCCTGTATGGCACTTCAGGATTCTATCAACTGGGCTACATCCCTAGTGGTCTATGCTGGTTAGTTTTTGTCAACTTCATACAAGCTAGAGTCACAGAAAACTCCTCCATCATACTGGCCTACATATAGGTGAGGCTGGTGTTCCTGGGTGTAGAAGAACGAAAGATGAGCTCACCATGGAGAGCAAGCCAGTAAGCGGCATTCCACTGTGGTTTCTACTTTAGTTCCTGCCCCAGTCTCCTTTGATAATAGACTGTAACCTGTAGGCTTAGATTTTTCAAAACCTACTTTAATAATGGTTCTCAAATGCTTCGGCCTCCACCCCCTTCTAGTCCACCATCAAACAAAGGAAGGGGAGAAAAAATGGTAAATAGCACAAGGGGATGTGGACCTGTTTAGAAGTAGTTCCATGGGGCAATTCCAATCGCCATTGTCAGGATACCAGCAGTCCAGTTCAGTAGTGTCAGGATACCAAACATGAGTTAGCAGTGGTGGCATGATCCAGCAGAAACAGCCAGGCCTCCACCGAATTAGCATGAGTCAGTGGGAGTGACCAGGACCAGCCAGAGTGCTAGGAGTTCTCTGCCAAGCCTCGCTCAACAAAGTGAAGATTAGCCAAGATGTGAGACCAACAAAGAGCTGCACAGCTAGCTATGCCAGCACCCCATCACTGAGCCAATTATACTCTCTCCAAACACTACATGTCCTTCCATAGGTCTTGCCTCAGCAAAACACCACATGACTCTGAATCACATGACACAACCAGAAACTTCCACTACAATAACCTGTAACCCAAATAAACCCTTTTCTCCCCCAAGTTGGTTTGGTTTGTATTTCATCGCAGCACCATAAGGCAAACTAGGATTCTGAGGACGCTGGCTTTGAAGTCAGCCTGGGCTATGTGTCAAAAACCTGTCTCAAACAAATAGCAACAAATGCAAACATAGTTAAAGAATGGAGGATTTTCTTAGTCAGTATTCTACTGTTGTGAAGAGAGACCATGATATAACAACTCTCCTAAAGGAAAACATTTAATTATGACTGGCTTACAGTTTGGAGGTTTGGTGCATTATTGTCATTGTGGGAAGCATGGTAGCGTGTGAGCCGCCATGGTGCTGAAGAGGTAGCTGAGAGCTCCATGTCTGGATCAGCAGACAGCAGAGAGACAGAGAGAGAGAAAGAGAGAGAGAGAGAGAGAGAGAGAGAGAGAGACAGACAGACAGACAGACAGACAGACACAGGGCCTGACTTGAGCATCTGAAACCTCAAAGCCCGCCCCCAGTGACACACTTCCTCCAAGGCCACACCTCCTAATCCCTGTCAAGTAGTGCAGCTCTCTAATGACCAAGCATTCAAATCTATGAGCCTATGGGGTGATTCCTATTCAAACCATCACATGGGTTTTGGAGTAGCTGCCTGAGAGTTATGCTTTATTCTGTAATTGATTCTAATGAAATTCAATTACTTGGCAAGCTGTTTTTTTTCTTTTTAAAGATAAACTTTTAAGAAAATTAGAAAAAATTTGTGTGTATGGGAGAAAAAACTGAAATCTGAGGGGGGAATGATCTCTGAGATGAGCTAGAATCCTAGGACAACTATGAGGGTGACCCTAGCTAAGACTCTTAGCAATGAGGGGTACAGAGCCTGAACCATCCATCTCCTATAACCTGAAAGGATTTTCAATGGAGGGACTGGGACACCAACCCAGCCACAAAACCTTTAGACCCACAGTTTGTCCTGCCTGTAAGATGTGCAGGGGTAAAGATGGAGCAGATATGGAGGGAATGGCCAGCCAATAACTGGCCCAGCTTGAGACCCATGCCATGACACCACCCTGACACTATTAATGATACTCTGCTAAACTTGCAGATAGGAGCCTAGCATAACTCTTATCTGCTGGCCTGGCATGACCTTGGTGGGGACAGAATGACATGGTTCCTGCCCCTAGGACAGGGCCAATGGGCATGGGCCTCCATGAGTGTCAGGGCTGCTGTGGGCTGCTGTGGGCTGTTGTGGACAGCTGTGGACTGCTGTGGACAGCTGTGGGCTGCTGTGGACTGCTGTGGGCTGCTGTGGACAGCTGTGGGCTGCTGTGGGCTGCTGTGGGTAACTGTGAGCTGCTGTGGCCTGCTGTGGGCTGCTGTGGGCAGCTGTGGGCATAGGGTTTGTTTGTATAATAGTGTACATATTTTATGTTTCTCTTCCAAACAATGTCCTCCCTGTTAATGTTAACGACGCCATGATAATCAGAGATTGTAGGAGTCTAGGAGGCAAAGGTGTGGCTAATGTCTCAGCCAAATGGTAAACACTGGGATCCCCAGAACAGCCCTTAAGGTTATAAAAAAGAACTCTAAAGACATGGGTTTAAAAATATATCATTTCTCATCTATGCAAAAATATAAGGATGCAATATGAGTTGTATAAGGGGCTTCATGAATCTAAAGGAACAGAGGCAGCTGCACTGTGAACCAACTTGTCAGAAAGATACTAAGGAAGCAGATAAAGAGATTTAGGGAGCGGTGACTGAAGGAGATCCCACCCAGCTAAGTTTTTTTTTTTTTTTTAATTTTTATTTTTTGCTTACAAAGTCAGACAGATTCCTGAGTTCAAGGTTGGCTTGATTTCTTATACAATGTTAAAAGAAAATGTGTGCTTGTTGTCTCCTAAGAATTAAGGGCACAGGATGCTGACTCATAGGATAATCTAAAGGGAACCTGGAGTAAATGACTGGAATAATGAAAGACCTGCTTGGAGAACTGTCTTGAGGAGAACACACACACATGCACACACAGAGAGAGACAGAGACAGAGAGACAGAGAGACAGAGAGACAGGGACAGAGAGTGAGCCTTCTGGAGACCTCCAAAGAAAGCAGAGTAGAGAGAAAGAAAGCCATCTGGAAAGCTGTCTCGAATAGAACATAGGTTGTCAGCTTCGACCCACGATTTGACAAGTTGTTTGTGTCTCTGCTCCCCAGACACCCCTTCCTCAGAACCCTTCTCCAAACCTAGGCTGGACCTTGGCAGTCATCCAAGAGGCTTTACCCAGCAACTGATGGAAACAGATGTAGAGACCCACAGCCAAACATTAGGCAGAGCTTGGGGAGCCTATGAAAGAGGGGAGGAAGGATTGTAGGAGCCACAAGAAAACCTACAGAATCAACTAACATGAGCCCGTTGGGGCCCACAGAAACAGAGAGCATATGTGGGATGGACTTAGGTCCTCTGCACATATGTAATAGGTATGTAGCTTGGTCTTCCTGTGGGAATCCTTACAGCAGTATCAGGGGCTATCTCTGACTCTGTTGCCTGCCTCTGGCTCCCCCTAACTGGGCTGCCTTGCCTAGCCACAGTAGAAGATATACCTCATCCTACTGATATGCCAAGGCGGGGTGATATCCATGGGAGGCCTCTCCTTTTCTGAGAAGGGAGGAAAGGAGGATGGAGGGGAAGGAGAGGTGAGAGGGAGGTACTAGGAGGGGGAAGCTTCCATTGGGATAGTAAATAAATAACAAAATTTAAAAAATATATACAAAAATTGAGTGTATGAGTGCTTTGCTTGCATGCAAGTCTGTATACATGAGTGCCTGGTCCCAAGGATGCCAGAAGAGGGCATCTGATCCCCTGGGACTGGAGCTGATGTGAATTGCAATATGGGCCCTCATAATTGAACCAGGTCCTCCGGAATATCAGCCAGTGAGCGCTTTTAATCACTGAGCTATCTCACCAGGCCTGGAGAGCCAGACTTTCATGAATAGTCTATTGAGCTGTCCTTGCTGTCAGAGGCAACTGTTTTCTTTTATAACCTCCCCCACCCCAGGGAAATTCATACAGCATGCCTCTCCTCCTCCTTCCACTTTGGAGGGACTCTATGCCAGTGTATTCCCCCCGCCTCTGGCTCCAACTTATAAAGCATTATGTCGACACTAGTTTGTTCTTTATGGATCTGGAGGCTAGGATGATCTGAATCACAGACGGCCGAATGGCGTCTCAGCAGGGCTGACTCCTCCTGGAGACTGGAGTGGCTGGTCTCCTTGCCTCTACAGACTTCTGAAGGATGCTGATTTCCTGCTGTTGGCTCCTGGATAAAAATCACATCAGTTTCTGTTTGTTGCCTCCCTGGTATCAGAACCTTGTGATCAGATTTGGGTACCAGGAAAAGTCTACGACAATGGTTCTCAACCTGTGGGTCGCGACCCCTTGGGCCTCGTGTGAGTGTGTGTGTGTGTGTGTGTGTGTGTGTGAGTGTGTGTGTGTGCGGTGGGGTTCGTGCACGCGCGCGAATGCACATATGTTGTTCAACGACTCTTTCTCAGGGATTGCCGAAGGCCATGAGAAAACATATTTACATCACAATTCATAACAGTAGCAAATTATGAAGTAGCAATGAAAGTAATTTTGTGGTTCGGGGTCACCACATGAGAAACTGAATTAAAGGGTCGCAGTGTTTGGAAGGTTGAGAACCACTGCTCTAGGAGAACCTCCTCATCTCACCTCAGGCAGACCTTTGCCACTGACTGGAACTGGGCTGCAGATTCCAGGCAGCAGGGAGGGGGTGGTTCTTTGGATTAATCTTATCAACTTTACTGGAGTTAGGACTAACTAGAGACGAGTTCCTGCATGTATGTGAGGGTGTTTTCAGAGAAGTGGGAGGCATGACTGAATATAAGAAGCATTTCCCTGTGGGCTCAGGTCCTGGACTAACTAAAACAAGGAAATGAGTCAAACATCAGCATCTACCTCCCTTTGTGCTTCCTAACTGTGACACAGAGTGACCAGCCACCTTATACTTCTGCCACCACAGTTTGTCCATCACGATGGCCTTACCCTGAACCGTAGATGAACTGTATGTTCCCTGAAGTGCGTGCGAGCTTTTGCTGGCTGTTTCTGTCCCAGCAATGAGAAAGGCAATGGGTAGAGGACCAGGCTTACAGTCTCACTTATCAGGACAGGAGGCTTAGAGTCTCAGCCCCTCATGGGATTCCTCCAGAAACCAAACCCTAGCAGGCTGGAGGAGTGTCCTCCTCTATACCCTACCCACAGTTCCTCAGCTTGGCTTATCTCTGTTTCTAACTAAACCAATATTGAGTGTTTACATATTACATTTATTTCAGAGAGTCCTCGCCTGGGCCATGGTTACCAGTGATTTACATTTCATTTCTCCCAAGGCATATTTTTCCTTATGTTAACAACTTACATGGTTTTCATTTTGTTTAACATTTTGAAGCACTTGTTAATGTCTCATTCTTAGATTCTGACAGTGGTAAAACTTGGTGGCCAAGCCTGTCAACGACACTCAAAAGAACTCCACGAATTCTTTTTATAGGTGTTAAGGAGCCCATTTTGTTGTTGTTATTTTTTTTGAGATAGGGGTTTCACTATGTCGTCTTCGGCTGTACTGAAACTAAGTAAATTACAATGGCTTCTAAGTCACCCACCCACCACCCTGCCTCCTGTGTCACCATTCCTGGAACTTGCTATGAAGCTGGGATGACCTTCCTGATCCTCCAGCATCACCACTCAAGTGTTGGCATTACATAGCATGTGGTGGTTAGTTTCTTCTTGTTTGACACAAAAGAGTCATTTGGGAAGAGGACCTTAACTGGACTATTGGTAATTTTCTTGACTAACATTCACCTTGGGAGTTGACTAGCCCACTGTGGGTGTAACCCTTAGGCAAATGGAGTTAGGGTTGTATAGAAAGCAAGCTGAGAAGCCCTGGAAAGCGGGTCAGTAGCAGTGTTCCTGTTCTTCTTCAGGATTTGCCTCGGTTCCTGCCTTGAGTTTCTGCTCTGGCTTCCTTCGTGATAGGCTGTAAAGTATAAGCTGAAATAAACCCTTCCTCCCAGGTTGCTTTTGGTTATCATGTTTAACACAGTAGCAGAAACCTAATCAGGACAGGATGTAAACGTTGTTTTGAATATTCATAAATGAAAAGACGCCAAGTCTGGTGGCACAGGCTTATAATCCTAGTTACTTGGGAGGCTGAGGCAGGAGGATCTCAGGTTCTAGACTACCTGGGCTATTCTAAGAGACCTTGCCTCAAAATAAAAGCCTGGGGCTAGCACTCACTGTTAAGGTCTGTGATCAATTCCCTTTCTACCAAAATAAATAAAGTTAAATTATTCACATATATGTGCATACGTTCATGTGTGTGCATGCATGTATATCACACACATGGACGTTAGAAGACAACTTGCAGAAATTGCTCCCCTTCTTCCACCATGTGTGACCCAGTGATTGGATGTAGGCTGCCAGGGATGGCGTTAGGTACCTTTACCCTCTGACCTACCTCTGCCAGCCTTCTTTAGCCTTTTCTATATAAACTGGGTAAACAGAACACCAGGATTCCCTTTTCCTAGGTCTGAAGGTTTAGTCCTTTTTGCTGTGGTTGCACCATGTAGTTCAGGAAGGCACCACCCTCCTGCTTTTGCCCCCTGTGCTGATACAATAGAACCACATCCAGAAAGACTCTGGTTCTCCACAATATCTACATTGCATGTAGTGCATTTACCTTCGCTGTGTTATCCGTATCTATTGTTGTTTGTTTAAAGAGCCTTGTGTATCTGGCTGGCCTTTAACTTACCTTGTGGACCAAACCGGCCTCCCATTTGTGGCAATCCTCCTGTCTCTGTTTACTGAGTGCTGAGATTAAAAGCCATGTGTAGTCCTGCTTGACCTACATCTTTTTCTTGAGCTCCTTTAGAAACTGCAAAAATCCCAAATGTTGGATTACATGTATACCTCACAATAACAGTATAATCTATGTATCTCACATCCCCATCATGTGTATTACATGCACACACACACACATGCACGCATGCATGTGCATGCATGCACGCGCCACACACAACACACACACCCAGGCACACTCACACATGCCTACAAGCACACAAGCACAGACGCATACACTCACTGCAAGGATGACTCTGACCTCCTGGTCCTCTTGCCTTCACTTCCCAAGCACTGCCATTACAGGTGTGTGCCACCATGCTCAGTCAATGCTCAGTTGTGTGGTGCTGGGGATTAAACCCAGTTAGAGTATGCTAGGTGAGCACTTGGCTTACTCTGCCAGCCTGCTATCTATCTATCAGAATAATCTATATGCCATTTATGTCTTTACAGTCTCTTATCACTCATATATACCTAGATTATTCTTATGTTACAGATATCATCTATATAATTTGCTTGTATTTGTAACTATCTGTATCTATGCTAACAGGTGCTCATCTTACATTTATAGTATTCAGAATAACATTAATGTTATTACTATACATTTACTGAGAACTTTATTTTTTTTTTTTTAAAGCTAGACTCAAAAGCTCGGTGGAAGTGGCTTATGCCTTTAATACCAGTGCGTGAGAGACAGAGATAGGTGGATCTCTGAGTTTGAGGCCACCCTGATCTACAGAGCAAGTTCCAGAATGGGCACGGCTACACAGAAAGACCATGTCTCAAAAAACAAAAATGAAAACAAAACAAAACAAAAAAAAAAAACCAAAAAAACAAAAAAAGAAAACAATCCCCCAAAACCAAAACAAAAAACCAAAACGAACAAAAAACCCCAAACCAAACCAACCAACCAAAAAAACCAAATTACTTTAGGCTCGTGTCGGTAAAGCAGTCAAGTCTAATGTTTTCACCCATTCACATTCATAGGCGTCATCCCAACTACACAGGTACCCAAGTGGGGGTCAGACCATCCAGACCAGATACTCTCAGGGAGAGTCTTAATACTTTCTGACTTAGGCTAGCTTCCAGTAACTCCAGACCTTCCCTGGCTTTGTACATACAGCGTTCTACAGATATATCCGTGCTCAGACAGAACCACTTTTTTTTATCCATGACACCCGCAGACAAGACTAAATATCCCTCAGGTCTCTTTCTTCCAGTGAGAAGGGCTCTATCTTCTGAACCGAGAGGTTTGTGTCTTTCCTCTAGTCTTGTTTTCCCTGCCAAAGATGAGAGCGAACCTCCACACCACCAGGTGGCGCTGTCACTTCACTGGGAGAGATAAAATTCGGTTCAGCAGAACGATTAAGGGGAGAGAACCACAGCTCTCACTCACTTTTCAAAAGTCCCGAGGAGGGGCCAGAGGATGGATCAGGCGTTAAGAATGCATGCTGCTTTTGCAGAGGACTGAGTTTGGTTCCAAGCACCCACACCAGGGTACTCACAACTGTGTAACTCCCCCTCCAAGGGACCCGCTGCCTTCCTGGCTCCCCGGGCACCCACACTCGCTTGTACAGTCCCCCACGCATACAAATAATTAAAAATAAAAATGGATCTTTTAAAAGAAATCCCAAGGAGAATGTACTTGAGACTCTCCCATTCCAGATAAACTGAGGCTCAGCAGCCAATGCAGCTGCTTAAATCAACGCGAAGCTCAGGTACAGTACAATGTGGACCAATTGGCAGATTGATTCAAGAAACTGACTAGGTGCTGGTGGCGCACGCCTTTAATCGAGTACTCAGCAGCGGCAGGCGGATTTCTGTGAGTTCCAGGCCAGCCTGGTCTACAGAGCGAGTTCCAGGCTAGCCAAGTCCTCACAGAAAAACCTTGTCTAGAAAACCCAAAAATGAAATGAAATGAAATAAAAAAAAAAAAAAAAAAAAGAGAAGAAAAAAAGGGGGGGGGAGTGAGGGAACTGACTTTGAACAGTAGAGCAGAAAAGGGCACTTATTGAGTACACTACAAAAACACAACACACATGGGTATACCAGGATCGCCAGTTATCTCATTTTAAATGTAGGGGGAAAAGCTGAGAGAAAGAGAGGGGAGAGGGAGAGGGAAGGGGAGAGGGGAGAGGGAAGAGGGAGAGGGAGAGGGAGAGGGAGAAGGGAGGAAAGGGGAGAGGGAGAGGGCAGAAGGGGAGGAAGAGGGGAGAGGGAGAGGAGAGGGAGAGGGAGAAGAAAGGGAGAAGGGGAATGGGGTGGGAGGGGAGGGAGGGGAGAGAGGAGAGGAGGAGGAGGAGGAGAAAAGATGGGCTGTTATCTGGAATAACCATCATGGAACAGCTAAGCAGGGTCCCTTTGTTCTACCATGTAAATCATGGATAAGTGGAGATACCCTTCCAATTCTGACCCTGGTTCGAACTGTACCTATCTTGGATGGACAACAGCTAGCAGGAGCCCTCTAGTGTCTGGCTTTCACTCAGGCCCAGGAAGTGCTCAGGCCTACGGTGCCTGAGACTCCTGGCCCTTAAGTCTTGATATTTTGCTGGAAGTTTGCAACCAGGACCTTCAATTTCTCTTGTCCCAACTCTTTACAGTATTCTATCCTTTAAGCCTCAGCTTTCTGCCCCCTATTGTTTACTGTGTGTGTGTGTGTGCTGGGGAAACAGGTTAGGGAGTCTGTGTATGACACACAAAGAAGTGGGGGTCAGAAGACACCTTGCAGGAATCAGTTCTAACCTTCTACCCTGTACCGGATCCTGGGGACAGACTTAGGTCACCAGGCTTGGTGGCAAGTGTTTTTACCTACTGAGCTGCCTTTCATGCTTCTAGTTCCTGTCCTGCTCTCCTGTCAGCTGTTGAGTGCTCGCTGAACAACTCTGCCATTGCTGTTGCTGTTTCTTCCCTGCTCTCTGTCCACCAGCCCTGCTGCCCGGTTCTGTTGCCAGTTCCATGGCTTCTACTCTTCTGCAGCTGTCAATGCTGCTAGCTTCTTGTGGCTCGCTGCCTCTCCATCATCAGTCTATAGGCTACTGTCACCATTGTCTCTTAGGGTACCGGCTAAACCCGATTCCATTAATGACGGAAACCAAAAGTGGGCAAGAGGGGCTTGGGCTGTAGCTCAGTTGGTAGAGTGCTTGGCTGGCACGCACAAACGCTGACTTGGATTCCCAGCATCAGTAAATCTGTGTTGGCACTATCTGCAATCCTGACACTTGGGAGGCTGGGGCACGGCTTCAGTGAGGATGAGCCCTGCCTGGCCTACACTGCAAGATCCTATATCTAAAAGCCAAATCAAACAAAACTAGAACAACCAAAACAAGAGGGCATGCAGTGAGGGAGGCCTGGATAAAGGGGTAAGGCCTTTATAGCATCAGCGTTTTTAGTATCAGGACAGTTCAGACCCTTAATGTAGGTGTTCTTGAATTGAAATACCTTTGTAAAAACCTGTTTCCAGTGATGATCTGGTCTGTGTTCACTGTCTTTCCCACAGAGAGTCTCACCTCTCAGAAGATTGTGAAATTCAGAATAGATTAACTAGTTATTATGTGCTACAAGAGTGTACTTATTTTAAGCACCAACTTGTCTTTTTATTTAATAATTTTATATGTATTAACACTTTGCCTGCATGTAAGTTTGTGTAGCACTTAATGTACCTGACTACCTTGGAGACCAGAAAAGGGCACTGGATTTCTTAGAACTGGAATTATAGACTATTTTTGAATGGCCATGTGTGTTCTGGAATCAAACCCTGGTTCTCTGGAAGGGTAGCCACTGAGCCATTAAATCAGACCAAGATTTTGCATTGTGTATTGTGGTACAAGTGGACTATATTTTTTTTTTCCTTGCTTGCTTTGACAAAATACTGTAATTAGCATTCTTTACTTTTAAAATATTTTTTATGGTCTTATGGTCTATTCTGGCTATCCTCTAATAGCTAGCTTGTTTGAAGAGCAGGACAATTCATTTCTCGATAGAGATCAATGGGCTTCTGGATGGAGGGATACACATGAAGACAGTTAGAATTGACTTCTTTACTGGGAAAAAAAGTCAGACAGGAAACAGTTTTTAGGACTGCTTTTATTTGGAAACTTATATTGGTCCAAGTCTGGACTTAACACACTTAACATTTTCCTGCTAAAACAATTCTACTTCCAAATTAAATGGTTACTTTCCTCTCACAAAACATAAAAGACTACAGAGAATCTGACCAGAAAACTCAGAAAGTCAACAGAACGTCTTCCACTGATCCTTAGGTAGTTATGAATCATTTCTATCTTGGACATTTGGTGATTTGGTCCAAAGTTTTATGGATTTCTTAGGATGTGCTTCTGCCTCTCCATCTGTCAGATTAGACTCTTCCATCTCTGTGCTCTGTGGTTTGCACTGCTGTAGGGATCATATGGAGAGATTCCAAACAAGGGGGAGCCTGAGTTCTTGCATTCCAAGGCAACTGTGACAACTTAAGGTGTTTGCTTCCTGTCTACCACACGAAATGCAATTATTACAGGGACTGCTTCCATTGGAACTCGAGAGTGGGGCCCTTCGTGCAGGCGGAGCACGGGTCTCATAGAACTTCTGCAGTAAACTCAACCTGAGATGATCTGAATAGTCACAGCTGCAAACATGTCCATACCTATCACTAGAACCTCTTGATGGGCAGTTGTTGGGAGCCAACTCTTAGCCGAAAGCGGCTATCATCTTTACAGCCATCTCGAGCCATATACCCTGACAAGAGACTTGTTTTCAACAGCCCACAACAGCTGAGCACACTCTGATAACATCTTGTTTTGCTGTTTAGTGCCACCAGCAGCTAGGAGCGCTGCACATGACGTAGTGCCTTCAGCTGAGCTTGCCCATTGAGGGCAAGTCACGTGGTAAAGGGTATAAATACCCAGGATTTCCTTTCGATAAATGAGACTTGATCAGACTCTGTCTTGTCTCCATTTTTCGTGTCTCTTGCCCCCCCCCATCCCCACTCTCTCCTTGCTAGACCCTGACCTGCAGTGGAGCAGCAGAATGGGCCATTACAAAGTAGCAGCACGAGCTATTACAAAGTGACACTCAACACCGCAGCACAGCAGCAGCAGCAGCAGCAGCAGCAGCAGCAGTTAGACAGCAGCAGCAGTAGCAGCAGCAGCAGCAGCAGCAGCAGCAGCAGCAGAAGGAGAGACCCAGTGAGGGATGTTAATGGAAGAAGGGCCAACTGAAAATTCAGAAGTAAAACAGGTGATTGCTGTGGGAAAACTACTTTGTGGAGACCAGTAGGTCATAGTAATGAAATGGGGCAGAAATAAGTCAGCCTGAACTCAACGCTCTGTTTTTGTTTTTGTTGTCTGCTGTTTACGTGTGTCAATTGTCTGCTTTTGTTTCGCTGTTTAAATGCTGTCTTCATGTCCAAAGAAAAAGAGACACATAGAATCCAAAATATGACCAAAGGTTGAAGTAATCAATTGTCAGAGCCGATTGTGCTGACCTAGAGGAAGAGGCAGTTTCTGAATGCCTTCTTCCCGAAGACCCCCTCCCTCTGCACCTCCCGCTTCCAGATGCTCCTGCTATGGAGACGGTGATTGTAGATCACAGAAAGGAGTTGCAGGACAAAATTTCTTTTCTTAAACAGCAGATAGAGTTAGAGAAAGAGTATCAGGACTTAATTAATCATTTCAAAAATTAAAGGACAGGGAAGATGTTTCGAGAGAGGTGAAGCCAACTGCGAAAATCACCCAGGTCCTTGCGTTCCTCAACCCAGAGTCCAATGGCAGCCCCTGTCCTCTGGTTTAGTTCAATCACAGATGAGCTGGAGGAGGGAGCGGCTGAGGTTTTCCCTGTATCGGAGACTAGAGGACACTCATGGGGTTTTGTGGAGACATCACACAGGGTTTAATTTTCAAATTATTAAAGAATTAAAAATTCAGTGTCACAATATGGTGCCACTGTTCCCTTTACTCTTGCAATCTTAGAGTCTGTTGCAGAGGAGTGGTTTGACTCCTGGTGATTGGAATACTTTAGTGAGAGCAGTTCTTAGTGGTGGAGACTATCTTATTTGGAAATCAGAGTATCACGAGAATTGTAAAGAGACAGCTAGGAGAAACTTCAGGCAGGTAACGGTTTGGTCCTTTGATGCCTTAGTAGGAGAAGGGCAATTTGCTTCTAGTGATAACCAGATGCAATATGACCCAGGCTTATTCGCTCAAATTCAAAATGCGGCCATGAAGGCTTGGCGCAAACTCCCGGTAAAGGGAGACCCGGTGCATCTTTAACAGCAGTCAGACAAGGGCCTGATGAAAGATTTTCTGACTTTATTCATCGATTAATGACAACAGCAGGGAGGATTTTTTGGTAATGCAGAGGCAGGCGTAGATTATGTGAAACAACTTGCATATGAAAATGCCAATCCTGCCTGCCAAGCGGCCAAATTAGACCCTAAAAGGAAAAAGACAGACTTATGGATATAATCAGACTCTGTTCTGACATAGGGCCCTCCTACCAACAGGCTTAGCTATGGCGGCTGCCATGTAAGGACAATCAGTAAGAGTTTTTTGGCAAGTAGAGACAAAAAGGCCTGTTTTTAAATGTGGCAAGCCTGGACACTTTGCAAAATATTGCAAGGCAGAAATGAGTTAACCCAGAGACAGCCCAGAAAACAGCCTGGGCTATGCCCACGTTGCAAACGTGGAAGGCATTGGGCTAATGAATGTTGGTCCAAGACAGATGCACAAGGAAACACCCTTTCCCATAATCAGGAAATGGGAACAGGGGCCAGCCCCAGGCCCTGAACCAACACAAGCCAAAACAGGCTTATGGGGCAGTCAGTTTCATACCAGCAAACAACAACCCCTTTCAGAACTTAGTCGAGCAACACCAGGAAGTGCAGGACTGGACCTCAGTTCTGCCACCCACACAGTGTTAACCCTAGAAATGGGACCTCAGGCCTTCCCCACGGGAGTGTTCGGACCACTCTATCCAAATGTGTTTGGTCTGATAGTGGGAAGAAGCAGTGCTACTATGCA
Source organism: Mastomys natalensis (assembly GCA_021653895.1). Taxonomy (NCBI): domain Eukaryota; kingdom Metazoa; phylum Chordata; class Mammalia; order Rodentia; family Muridae; genus Mastomys; species Mastomys natalensis. Next base: position 305,208 of record JAJTUV010002353.1, read on the forward strand.
GGGACTACAAATTTTTCCTGGAGTTTATAGACAATGGATTATCAAGTGAGATTAAGGTAATGGCCAAGGCAATACAGAATATAGTCACCATTCCTACAGGAAGGAGGATAGCTCAACTATTGTTACTTCCATTGATTCCTACTAATCACAAATATGAGTCCTAACAGAGGGGATCAAGGCTTTGGTTCCTCTGATGCATACTGGGTACAGCCTATCATTAAACAAAAGCCTATGATGACAATATTGCTAGACGGGAAGGCATTCTGTGGCTTGGTTGATACAGGAGCTGATGTGACAATCATCAAACAAAGTGATTGGCCTGCCACCTGGCCTCTGACCCCAACCTTAACCAATTTAAGGGGTATTGGCCAAAGCCAAAATCCACAGCAAGCTCCAAGGTGCTGACATGGAAAGATAAAGAAGGAAATACAGGGAATATACAACCCTATGTTATCCCGGGCCTTCCCATTAATCTCTGGGGCTGAGATCTATTATCCCAGTTGGGATTGATTATGTGCAGTCCTAATGAAGTAATCACGCTCAAATGATAAACTCTGGATTTTCCCTAGGGAAAGGATTAGGAAAAAGTGAAAATAGGATTACTCATCCTACTGAGATCCATGGTAATTCTGGAAGAAGAGGCTTGGGGTATTTTTGATGAGGGCTATTGATTCAGCTGCACCCCTAGGGCATTGTGCCAGTCCCATTATCTAGAAGGGGGACTCACCTGTCTGGGTGGATCAGTGGTCCCTAACCACTGAAAAATTACAAGCTGCTCAATTGCTAGTGCAGGAGCAATTACAGGCAGGACATTTAGAAGAGAGTAACTCTCCCTGGAATACCCCAATGTTTGTCATTAGGAAAAGGTCAGGAAAGTGGAGCCTCTTGCAAGACTTGAGGGCTGTTAACGAAACCATGATTCTGATGGGAGCCTTACAACCTGGGCTGTCCACACCAGTGGCCATACCTTTAGGCTATTATAAAATAGTTATAGATTTAAAAGACTGTTTCTTTACTATCCCCTTGCATCCTAATGATAGAAAGCGCTTTGCTTTTAGTGTTCCTGCTATAAACTTTAGAGAACCTATGAAAAGATATCAATGGAAGGTCTTGCCTCAGGGTATGGCTAACAGTCCTACCTTGTGCCAAAAGTTTGTGGCTTCTGCCATAGAGGGTGTTAGAACCAGGTGGAAGCAAATCTACATGATTCATTTCATGGATGATATTTTTAATAGCAGGAAAAGACAGAAAACAGGTACTCCAGTGCTTTGATGATCTTAAAACAGCTTTACAGACTGCAGGGTTACAAATAGCACCAGAAAAGGTACAATTACAAATACAAGATCCATATACTTATTTAGGATTTCAGATTAATGGTCCATGTATTAACAGTAAGGCCACCTTGAGGACTGATTCCCTTAAGACACTTAATGATTTTTCTTTCTTTTTTTTTTTTTTTTAATTTATTTAGTTCAAAAACTATTGGGAAACATTAATTGGCTATGACCATATTTGAAACTTACAACAGGAGAGTTGAAACCTTTGTTTACATTCTCAAAGGAGATCCTGACCCTAAGTCTGCAGGGCTCTAACAGAGGAGGGTAGAAAAGCCTTACGGAAGGTGGAGAGTGCTATTTCATCCCAATTTGTAACTCATATTAATTATTCTAAGCCTTTATATTTTCTTATTTTTAACACTAAATTAACTCCTACTGCAGTTTTTTGGCAAAGTGCACCCATATCATGGGTTCATCTTCCCTCATCCCCTAAAAAGTTTCTTTATCCATACTATGCAGCTGTAGCTGATATGATTATGTTAGGCAGACATAACAGTCAAAAATGTTTTGGAAAAGACCATGATATCATAGTACAACCCTATACAAGACATCAGGTTAATTGGCTTATGCAGAGCTCTGAAGTTTGGCCTATAGCATGTGCCTCATTTGGTGGTCAGCTAGATAATCATTATCCGCCAGACAAATTAGTTCAATTTTGCAATCACCATGCATTCGTTTTTCCACCTCATACTGTGCATGCACCTATAGAAGAAGCATTGCTAGTTTTCACTGATGGTTCCTCACCAGGAACAGCCACTTAGGCCTTTAAGGATCAAGTAATTTTCTTTGCTACATCATCTGTATCAGCTCAATTGGTTGAATTACATGCTGTTATTGCTGTGTTTCAAGCATTTCCAAATCAAACCATTAATATTTACACAGATAGTTCATATATAGCTCAATCCATCCCTCTGCTGGAAACTGCTGCGCAAATAAAGCATTCCTCAGAAGCAGTCGATTTGTTTTTACAGTCCCAACAATTAATTTTGAGGAGAAAGTGTAAATTCTTTATAGGACTCCTGAGAGCCCACACTGGGCTACCAGGTCCTCTCGCTGAAGGAAACACCAAGACATATCTATCCACTCGTGTAGCCGCAGTGACTTTATCAGATCCACTATCTAACTTGAATCAGGCCATAAAGGCTCATGAGTTACATCACCTTAATTCTCAAACTTTAAAAGTCATGTTTAAAATTACCAGAGAACAAGCTAGACAAGTTGTCAAACAATGTCAATCATGTGTTACACTTTTACCAGTTCCTCATTTGGGCGTAAATTCAAAGGGACTGATACCAAACAGTCTCTGACAAATAGATGTTACACATTATAATGAATTTGGAAATCAAAAATATATACATGTATGTGTAGATACATACAGTGGTTTCATTTATGTGACATCACAAACTGGAGAAACAAGTAAACATGTGATCGCTCATATGCTTGCTACAATCGCTGTATTGGGTGTGTCAAAACAGATAAAAACTGACAGTGGCTCAGGTTATACAAGCTCCAGTTTCCACCAATTCTGTGAAAAATTGGGAATACTACATAAAACGGGTATTCCATATAATCCACAGAGCCAAGGCATGGTAGAAAGGGCACATCAAACTATTAAATGTCAATTTGAAAAAATTAAAAATGGGGAATGGTACCCTACCAAGGGATCCCCAGAAATATCCTTCATCACACACTCTTTATTTTAAATTTCTTAACTTTGGATTCTGAAGGAAAATCTGCTGCAGATAGATTCTGGCATCCTGATACCAAAAAGAATTTTGCAATAGTCCTCTGGAAAGACCCATTAACTGGAAACTGGAATGGGCCAGATCCAGTACTTATCTGGGGAAGAGGTTCTGTCTACACATATTCTCAAACGGCAGATGCTGCACGCTGGCTGCCAGAGAGACTGATTAAACAAATAGACAACAGTAATAAATCCAGGAAGGAGAAACCCCTGGGAAGTATATTTTTTCTTTGCAGGAAACATGAAGATGCTTCACAATTGTCTTCAAACTGGAGCAGATCAACCAGCATACCTGACTTGGGAAGTTCTCAGTGCGGAAGAAGACATCACCACCCGCACCTCCAGGGTGGCTCTATTAGACTCTTGGTTCCCTGATTTATGATTTAGTGGGGTACATTGTTTAAACCCAAGAGAGACCCATTACCACAGTTACTACAGTTGTTTTTTTGGGTTTGAGATTGATTGGGGCAGGGACAGGATTTTCTTACTTGTTTTGTTAAGATCAAAGCTATGATCAGTTCTGTACTTATATAGATTTAGATTTAGAAAATAGTGCTACAGAATAGAAGAGGCTTATACTTTTTACTCCTCCAACAGAGGGAGTTGTGTGCTACCCTTAAAAAGAGTGTCACTCTGAGGCAGAATGGTTTACACCAACCATTCAGGCATTGTTAAGTCTCTTGTCTCTTAGGTCCATGCTGTTCAACAGACTGATGGCTTTTGTACAACAACAGACAGATGCTATTCAAATGAAACCCATACAGGTCCGTTATTACAGGATGGAAGTAGGGGACTCTAAAACCTCTGTCATCAAGACTGACGAGGATTAACCCCTAACTTACGTGCTAAGCCAGATAGTCAATGAAAGGGAGGCTGGGGTTCTTTGTTTCAACCTAAGACAGACATAGTTTCCATAAGTTTTCCCAGCCTTCCCTTTTGAAATCAAATTTGAAAAGGGGGATCTGTTGGGAGTCGACTCTTAGCCGAAAGCGGCTATCATCTTTACAGCCATCTCGAGCCATATACCCTGATAAGAGACTTGTTTTCAACAGCCCACAACAGCTGAGCACACTCTGGTAAACATCTTGTTTTGCTGTTTAGTGCTGCCAGCAGCTAGGTGCACGTGGTCTCCACGCTGCTAGGCGCATGACGTCGTGCCTTCAGCTGAGCTTGCCCATGAGGGCAAGGCACGTGGTAAAGGGTATAAATACCCAGGATTTCCTTTCAATAAATGAGACTTGATCAGACTCTGTCTTGTCTCCATTTTTCACATCTCTCGCCCCTCCATCCCCACTCTCTCTTGGTAGACCCTGACCCGCGAACTGGAGCAGCAGAACGGGCCATTACAAAGTAGCAGAATGGGCTGTTACAGGCAGTCATTACCACATAGACCCGATGATGAAGAATGACAGTACAATCTTTTCATGGTAGTGTATAATCGCTTCTATCACTAGATCTTGGATGGTCACTGAGTGGAAATCTTTGGTAGACTGCGGTCAACTGGCAACAAACAAAAGTATCTGTAATACAGTGGTTACTTGGTGTTGTGCTTCTATAACTATCTCTTCCAATGTGATATAGAGGGCATTGATCTCTTAGAAGGATAACCATAACCTCACGGTGGTGGCTCTGTTTACTGGAAACTGTCCCCTTGGAAGAAATCTTAGTATTTTATGGAGGAACTGCCATCAGCCGTGTGTGTGGGAAGCCTCCTACTTCCTCTATTACGCCTCTTCCTCTTCTTCCACCTCTGGGAGGACCAGTGCATCTGGGAGGAGGAAGAGGTCCAAGTCTACCACCTCCGAATGCTGCTTTGGTGACATGTTCCACTTTCCTGGCCTTCGCTTGCTCCACTCTAGCTTTTCTGTCAGAGAGCTTTCCATGACATTTCCCGCTGCACCTGCACCCTTAACACCAGTGGGGGTTTCAAAGGCCGCACCATTACTGCATCTTTTTCTGCAGTTTGTTGGTTTCACGATGTTTCCTCAAAATGACATCCACTATTTGCCCGTATTTCATAAACAGGGCTCTAAGGGTTTTCTGTTTGAGTTCTTTATTAAGCTCACTAATGATGAGCTTTGCTGGGCGGTTTGGTTCGGCCATTTTTTTTCCCTCTCCCCAAACTAGGAAGTGTCTGGATGCTCTCCCGAGCGGTTACGGCTCTCGGCTTGCAAGATGGCTGTCAAGTCCTAGGAAGGACAAAACAGAGAAAGACCGCTAGGATCACGGCAAAGCCCACTAACAATGAAAGGAAATCAGTATTTGTTTGGTACTTACCTCTGCTGCTCGACACTCAGGACCAAAATCCTCTCTTCTTCCTCCTCCGGCGCTCTAACCACGGTTTGAAGCCCAGCTGCGAGGATTCTAGCTCACGGAGCCCCGGGGTAAAGGCGGCAGAGCCGTTAGAACATCACTTCCGCAACCACTTCCGGTGATTTGGGGTATGCGTGGTGGCTGCTCTAGCCTTGCCCTGCCATTCTCAGACCAGCCACTAGAGGGCGTACTCACCCCAGAAGCTTGGAGACTACAAGAAGCCAATTCCAGCAAGTACAATTTGTAGAACTCTGGCTAGGTGGCTACACCATTTGTGCTGGATAGTTCTATGTCAACTTGACACGGGCAAGAGTCATCAGGAGGAAGGGGACCTCAATTGAGAAAATGCTCTCATAAGATCCAGATGTGGAGTACTTCCTAAATTAGTGACTGATGGGGAGGGCCCAGCTCATTGTGGGTGGGGCCATCCCTAGGCTGGTGGTCCTGGATTCAATAAGAAAGCAGGCTGAGCAAGCTATGGAGAGCAAGCAGTAAGCAGCATTCTTCCATGGCCTCTGCATCAGCTCCCGCCTCTAGTTCCTGTTCTACGTGAGTTCCTGTCCTGACTTCCTTTGATGATGAAGAGTGATGTGGAAGTGTAAACCAAATAAACCCTTTCTAGTTGCTTTGGTCATGATGTCTCACCATAGCAATAGTAACCCTTAAGACATCACTTTATATTTGGAACCTTTTAAACTGAGTTGTTGTTATATTATTATTAATTTTATTTAAAAATTATTTTAGTGAGTAATATGTCAGGAATATCAGAGGGGAGGATGTTAGCCATGCGAAGGTTTGGAAGTAGCCCAGCTATTGAGCTGTTTAAAGCACATTAAAATATAAAAGCGCCCTCTCTCTCTTTCTTCTCTCTCTCTTCTCCTCTCTCTCTCTCTCTCTCTCTCTTCTCTCTCTCTCTCTTTTCTCTCTCTCTCTCTGTATGTGTTCGGGAACCCAGAACATTTGAGGCAGGTAGCAAAGAGCACTGCTGCTGCCACCACCAGGACGATTTGAGTAGAGTTATTTTGGTACAGTAACAACATATGGTCTTGGGATCTTTTGTGCAAAGATGGAAATGAAACTTCTGATATTATGTATTCTAGGCAAGTGGTCTAAATCTGTACTGCACCACAGCCCTCACTGGGGATTCTAGGCAGGGCTCTACCACTGGGCCACGCCCCAGCCCCTCACTGGGGGATTCTAGGCAGGGGCTCTACCACTGAGCCATGCCCCCAGCCCCTCACTGGGGATTCTAGGCAGGGGCTCTACCACTGAGCCATGCCCCCAGCCCCTCACTGGGGGATTCTAGGCAGGGGCTCTACCACTGAGCCACGCCCCCAGCCCCTCACTGGGGGATTCTAGGCAGGGCTCTACCACTGGGCCACGCCCCAGCCCCTCACTGGGGGATTCTAGACAAAGGCTCTATTGATTAAGTGCATTCCTAGTTCTCAGAGATTTTTCTAGGAACTTCTTTGGGTTAAATTTCCAAAATTTCCCCAATGAGCAATCTGTTTTTTTTTTTTTAAATCAAGTGAAAACAAAATAAAACAAAACAAAGCTTTTCCTCTTTTACCTCTATCCAGCCATACAACACAGTTCTTGCCATCTGATGCTTGCTCTTCTTTCTTCTTCTTTCTTTCTTTCTTTCTTTCTTTCTTTCTTTCTTTCTTTCTTTCTTTCTTTCTTTCTTTCTTTCTTCCTTTCTTTCTGACAGGATCTCTTTATGTAGCCCTGGCTATTCTGGAACTTTTATGTAGACCAAATTGGTCTTGATCTCCAGAGATCTGTTAGTCTCTGCTTCTCAAGTACTGGAGTTAAAGATGCATACTGCTATGCCTGGCTCTGGTCTTTGCTTTTGCTGGTTCTTTTCTTCTCCTTAAAAAAAAAAAAACAAAAAAACAGCCTGTTTTTTGTTTTGTTTTCTTTTTTTCTTCTTCTTCTTTTTTTTTTTTTTTTTTTTTTTTTTTTGAGACAGGGTCTCATTATGGAGCCTTGACTAGTCTGGAATTCCAAATGTAGATCAGGCTGAACTGGAACTCACAGAGATCTGTTTGCTTCTGCTTTCTAAGTGATGGGATCAGAGGTGTGTGCCGCCAGCCTATGTCCACTCTGCAGTCCCTCAACTCTCAAGGTAAATGACTGGGCCAAGAAGAGGCCGTCTCGAGGCTCTTGGTCCCACCTGGTGCCTTCCTTGAGCAGTGACTCACCAGGAGTCCCTGCATTTCATTCTGCTCTTTAAATATTCATTTATTTTTGTTGTATCTGTATGAATCAGTGTATTTGCCTGAATCTATGTGCACCACATGCATACCTGTGCCTCCAAAGGTCAGAAGAGGGTGTTAGATCCCCTGGAATTGAAGTTACAGTGGGTTGTAAGCTCTGTGTGGGTGCTGGGAGGCCAACCCAGGTCCATGGAACAGGTTCTTTTAGCCATTGAGCCATCTTGCCATTTAGTGCCAGAGACTGAGGAAAGCATGGAAAGTCCCTCACTAGAAAACAACAGACAACTAAACTCCTTCTGGAACAGAGTGTTGTTATGGCTCCTAGGTTATACATAAGGAAACAGGAGCAGAGAGTTTAAGATGCTTGTCCAAGCTCACACAATTCATCAACAGGTGGTCTAGCTTGTAGGTTGAGACCCTTTGGGGGGGGTCAAACCAATTAAATAGACCAATTCAAGCTCAATTAAAAGTAAAAAAGAGGGTGCTGGAAAGATAGCTCATGAGGTTGGAGAGATGGCTCAGAGGTTAAGAGCACTGAATGCTATTCTAGAAGACCGGGGCTCAATTCCCAGCACCCATATGGCAGCTCACAACTGCCTGTAACTCTAAGATCTGATGTTCTCACCCAGACATGCATGCACACAAAACAACAATGCACATAAAACAAGTAAAAAAAATTAGTTTTTTTTGGAGGGCAGTTATTGGGTGGGGTTACCAGTCCCAAGGAATAATGCCATGAAAATTGATGTACAGATGGTGTTGGGGGGATTCGCAATGTAAGGATCTGAAAATCACTGAAGGAAGACCACAGACTCAGATAGTATGTAAAGACAAAGAGCATTTATTCTGCAGAAACATCCAACATAGGAGGGTCAACCATTCTCCAAAATGGTGACCCCAGACAAAGGCACGAAGACCTTCTTAAAAGGAACTGGGGGAACTTTCTAGAAGGATTAGGTAATCTAAAATTTCATTGGTGGGTGCTAGGGGGTCACAGGTGGTTGGTGGTCTGCATTCCTTTGTTTTAAATTTTACTTTTTTATTGGATATTTTATTTACATTTCAAATGTTATCTCCTTACCCCATTTCTCTACCCCCTGCCCAGGAACCCCCTATCCTAGCCCCCCTCCTCCTGCTTCTATGAGGATGTGCCCCCACCCAGTGGTCTGCATTCTTATGTCATGAATGTTTAATCATAGGATGAGATAGGGCTGCCCAGCACAGATGGCCCATTCTGAAACAGATATTTCCCCATTTTTGTGGTTATCCCCAGACTGTTCCTTGGGGAAGAAAGAAATGCAGGGCTTGGGTGGTGGTGATGACACAAAAATGTCTGGATTATATGGGAAAGAGCCTCGGGAGGAAGGGAAGCCCAGCCGCTGGGCTGGAAAGTTCAGGGCTGAGGGTGAGATATGCTAGCCACACCTTGTAACACATAGGGACTGAAGAATGCTGGGAGAACATGGAGGTAGGTCTACTTTGATGCATTAAACAGGCATCTCAGCTGCTTGTCCTGGGCTTGAAATGGAGACCCTTTCACAAAGATCCCCTAAGACCATCCAAATGCAGACATACTTACACTATGATTCCCAACAGTAGCAAAATTACAGTTATGAAGTGGCAATGAAATAATTTTGGATTTGGGGAGGGTCACCACAACACGAGGAACTGTGTTAAAGGGTTGCAGCGTTAGGGAGGTTGAGAACCGCTGCTCCAGAGGATCCAGGTTTAGGTCTCAGTACCCATGTGGTGGCTCACAATTGTCCTTAATTGCAGTTGTCAGGGATCTGGGAACCCTTTCCGTTCTCTGAGGTCACCAGACACTCTTGCGGTACACATACATACATGTAGGCAAAACCTCACACACATAAAATAAAAAGAATAAACACAACTTTAAAATTATATTTTATTTATTAATTGGGGAGCATGTGTCGAGGTTAGAGGATAATTTGTGGGAATCAGTTCTCTTCTTTTATTATATGGGCCTTGGGGACCAGACTCAGGTCATCAGACTTGGCAGCAAGAACTCACTGAGTCACTTTTCCAGTCTCAAGTCCAGCCCTCTGACATTGCAAAATGATGCTGTTCTGTGCAAAGTTCACACTCCAAGACAACACTATCAAGTTGCAAAAGTTATTTATTACATTATTAAAAAAAGTTTCATATGTATGTATATATATATATATATATAATATATATATATATATATATATATATATCTAATACACGATATAATATTCTTTATCTCTTGGCTTTATCTCTGTCCCACTGAATTCCTTCTTCCTCCCAAGTCTGCCCACATTTCTTATCTTTTTGTTTTATGTGTGACCCACTGCATTTAATAAGGGTTACTGTGTAAGGATGGATTTTGGGGTTATTGGCCTGTGGGCCAGGGGTTAGATACAGAGGCAAGGTCCTGAGAGGGAATGAGTGAGAGGATGGGATGGAATGGGGTGGGGGTGGGTGGGGATGGTAATCTAGGGCCTATCAGCTGCAGCCTCCTGATCCTGAAGCAGATCGGCTGGAGGAGGTAGATGTTATCACAGGTTCAGAATTCCTTAGGCACTTTCAGGCAAAGGAGGCTTCGAAAGCAAAGCAGAGCAGAATGCTAACAGAGTCAGGCTACAAGCCGAGACTGCTCCCTCCTCTGCATTGCTGTCATGTTCAGTCAGTGACAGCTTGCACAGGGGTCTTACAGGAGTGAGGTCCTTCTCCTCCAATGGTTCCCAAGTGTCTCCTAGAGTATCAGAGTAAGGGTGGTGTCCTGTCTACCATTCCTGTGTGGAGCTGAAACACAGCTTCACTTCTGATCCCTGCTTGCGGGTGACCTTGGACAATTGCCTTAGCATTTCTTCATAAAATGACAGTTGGTTTACACAATGCTCTGGCAAACCTCTAGGCAGCAACGACTCATTATGCCCTAGCGAGGCCATTTTTGGTATGACTGTTGTTAAAAATATCAAAGATTGGGTCAGGTGTGCTATAGTTCATCCTTGAACTCTCAGCGTTTTGGAGGCCATAGATTTGAGATTAGCCTGGTCTACATAATGAGTTCCAGGCAAGCCAGAGCTACCTAGTGAGACTCTGTTTCAAACCCCTCAAAGTGGGTTGGAGTGTCCTTACCCGGCTGTGCGCACGGTAGAGCATACCTGCACTCCCAGTTGACTGGGAGATGGAGGCATGAGGATTTATTGAGACCAGGAGTACAGAGATATCCTGGGTAAAGTTACAGGACTCTATCAAAGAAAAACATGAGATTGTGAGTGTAGATGACATGGTAGAGTGTTTGTTCAGCATGCAAGACGTTCTGGATTCGGGCCCAAGCACTGCACACATTTGCACAGATTTGGTGTCATGGCTCATGCCTGTAATTACAGCTGCTGGGATATAGAAGGAGGGAATCAGGTGTTCAAAGTCATTCTTGGGTACATACTGTGTTCAAGGCAAGCCTGGGCTACATGAGAACCTGCCCTCAAAAAAATAAAAACAAAGCAAAAATTAGCACTTTAGAATTGGGTGGTGTTTTAGTTAACTTGTCTCATTGCTGGGATAAAAAATTTCTCAATACAAACAACTGAAGGTTTATTTTGGTTCAGAGTTCAATGGCAGAGTCCACCACAGAGTTAGGGTAGAGATGGCAGCTGGAGCTTGAGGTCACTGGTTATTCCAAGTCAGGAAACATTGAGGCAGAGTCTGTCAAACCCAGAGCTTGCTGATATGGCCAACTTCTTTAATCTGCTTGTTCTGGGATCTTCTAGCTTTGCTTTCTGAGGCTGGGTTACAAGTGGACCAGCCCACCTCCTACCTGGTATTTTATGTAGGTGCCAAGGATCTGAACGGTGTGCTTTTAACATGTGCTCAAAGTATGAGCTACTTTTCTGTGACTGTGATAAAACACGATGGCTGGTAGTGATGTAGAAAAGAAAGAGTTTATTTTGTTGTAAGGTTCTAGAGGGAGAGTTCATGGTGGCAGCAGAGGGCTGGCAGTAGGCACCTGGAGTGGTAAAGCTGAGACTACATCTCCAACCACAGGTAGAGGGGAGGGGAAGGGGAAGGGGAGGAGGAGGGAGGGAGAGGGAGTGCTGGGTCAAAGCCCCCTCCCAGCGATGCATTTCCTCAGTAAGGCTCCACCTTCTAAAGATCCCATGACCTCTCCAAACAGCGGGAAACCAAGTGTTCAAATATGTGAGCCTATGGAGGACATTCCTCATTCAAATCACCACAACTGGTAAATGCTTTAACTGCTATGCCATCTCTCGGGCCCCAGTTTTCTCCTGAGAGGGATGAGACGGCTGGTCCAAGGGTAGTGAGCTCTCAATGGATTGTTCAGTCAGTTACAGATGGAGCTCCTGTTCTACGAGTTCCCTCCTTCTCACTACTGCACTTGATTAGAGACAAGGATTTCAGCTTTTGGGATGGTGATGCTTATATTTAAGGGGAAGTACTTCGAACCTAATTAACATAATCTGCAAAATCCCTCACAGGCATGCCCGTGAACATGCCTCCTATGTCTCCGTGTCATGTCTTCTCTGTCAGTGCTTCTCAACTTTCCTAGGGCTGCAACCCTTCAATATAGTTCCTCATGTTGTGGTGAGCCCCAACCATAAGTATTTTCTTGATACTTCATAACTGTAATTTTGCTACTGTTATGAATATATTGTCTTAGTTAGGGTTTTACTGCTGTGAATAGATACCATGACCAAGGCAACTCTTACCAGAACAACATTTAATTGGGGCTGACTTACGGGTTCAGAGGTTCAGTCCATTATCATTAAGGCAGGAACATGGCAGCATTCAGGAAGGCGTGGTGCAGGAGGAGCTGAGAGTTCTACATCTTCATCTGGAGGTTGCTAGCAGAATACTGACTTCCAGGCAGTTAGGATGAAGGTCTTATAGTGATACACCTACTCCACACCTTCTAATTGTGCTACTCCCTGGGCCATGCATATGCAAACCATCATATATATGGTATAAGATCCCTGTGGAGGTCGACACTCACATGTTGAGAACTACTGTGTGATTCCAGATCCTGCCAGGTTGAAAATTAGGATTAATCATCACAGTCCTAAATTTTAAAAAAGAATATGATGGCACACACCTGTATAGTCCCTGTACTCAGAAGGCTGAGGCAGGAGAATTTCCTGGGTTAAACAGTGAATTAAAGGCTAGCCTAAGCTACAGAGTAAGACCTTGTTTTTGAAACACAAAACATGCTAACGACAAGACAATCTTCTGGAAGCTTGCAAGACTCAAGTCTGTGATGGGACTGCTCTGAGCCTTTAGTGTATTCTCCAGCCACAGCTGACAAGAGTGCAGCACCTGTCAATCAGCCTTCTGTGTGTATGTGGGTGTATGATGTGTGTGTGTGTCCCTCTGTGAGCATGTACTCGTGTGTGCGCCTGTGTGTGTGCCTCTGTGTGTGTGTGAGCCTGCCTCTTTCTGTGTGTGTGCCTCTATGTGTGTGCCTCTCTGTGTGTGTGTGTATGTGTGTATGTGTGTGTGTGTGTATGTGTGTGTGTACACTTGAGAAAGCCAGAGGACAATCTTGGGCACAGATCCTTAGGAACTGTGGGAAAAACTGGGAGGCTGCAGCAGCAGGCCCCAGGCCCACGGGGCAGCGGCCTGGGACCTGCGAGGTGGAGGCTGCCTGGAGGCCTCCAGATAGCCTGTCTCTCGTACCAGACGAAGGTCCCAGGTTCCATGGGCTGGAAGCTCCGGCGATGGCAGGCCCGGCAAGCCCCAATGATACGAGGAAGTCCTTGGTTCCAAAAGGGTTTGTTGTCATGGTGGATGGTAGATGGATCTGGATTTACCCCCTGAAACTCAGGGCAGGCCTGAGTTAAATAGGGAGGGAGAAGTAGAAAGGGTCTGGGGAGGAATGCTTAATTGGCTCCGCCCTCTGACCTTCATTAGTATGTAAATCTCTAGGGCCTGAGGCCTGTAGTTACACCCTCTACCTGTGCACTTTGGGAGGGGCTGTAATGGCCTACGTGACTGAACAATGTAGGTCCATGGACACTAGACTGCTTGTTAGGACTCTGAGTTCTGGGGATGTGGCCGAACTCCTGCTGTTTCTCCCTTGGAGTCTTGGGGTTCTAGGCCCATGCCCAGCCAAGAACCAGGATACCCTTATGCAGTCCCACAAGGAACTACCCACTTGGCTTTTGAGTCAGTCTGTCACTGGCACTTGAGGCTCAGAAGTTAGGCTAGCCTGAGTTGGTAAGCCCAAAGGATCTGCCCATCTCTGTCTTCCCTGTGACAGAATTACAAGTGGATCCTACCACACTTGGTTGGTTGCATGGGTGCTGGGAATCAAACTCAGATTTCCATGCTTATACATCAAGAATGCTGCTGACTGAGAGGTCTCCTCAGCCCTTCCTGTCAATATTTTGACCTCAGGGCCTCTGTCCTCCTGAATCAAGAGACAACGATTTCTGTTGTTGAAGCTACTCTGTTTTCAAGACTTTGTTTCTACAGCCTGACTGACTACCACAAACACCACAGCGCTCGGCGTGGTGGTGACATAAGACTTTAATTCCAGTACTCAGAAGGCTAAGATAGGACAATGGAGTTGACAGCTGGCCTAAGCTACATAGTGAAGGCCTGTCTTTAAAAAAAAAAAAAAAAGAAAGAAAGAAAGAAAAGAAAGGAAAAAAAGAAAGAAAAATCATTACTTATTCATGCAGTACTTGTGGAGGCCAGAAGAGGGCATCGGATCACCTAGAACCAGAATTGCAGGTGGTTTGAGTGACATGATGTTGGGGACTAAACCTGGTTCCTATGCGTGAATAGTAAGTGCAGTTAACCTCTGAGCTATTTATCCAGCCCCTATTGGTTAACTTTTGTTTATTGAGACAAGGTCTTGCTTTGTAGCCTTGGCTAGCCTGGAACTCACTTTGTAGAATAGTCTGGCCTCAAACCCATATAGATCTGTGTGCCTCTGTCTATGCCTCCTGAGTGCCCCACAACACTTGGCTCCAGACTATTAAAAAATGTCTTAGCATTTCATACGTGAGCATTGCATCTGTATCACCTGCCATTCTCTCCCTCCAGTTCCTCTCATGTCTCTCCTCCTTCCAATTTTTAAAATTATTGTTATATAATCTATGTTTTTATTATCTTTAAGTGTGTGTGTGTGTATACTCATGTGAATGCAAGTGCCCACAAAGGCTAGAAACACTAGATTCCCTAGGAACTGGAGCTGAAACCTGCCTGGTGTCAGTGCTGGGAGCCAAACTTGGATCCACTGTAAGAACAATGCCAGATCTCAACTGCTGAGCCATCTTTCTGGTTCCCAAAGCTCTGTCTGGACCACAGACTCAATTGATTGAAACCTATGGGGACTCAAAGAGATCAGGGAGCCTGTAGGGTTCTGACCTAGGTCCTCTGCATATATGTTATGGCTGAGTAGGTTGGTGTTCTTGTGGGAGTGTCTAATAGTGGGAGTGGGGCTTAGACCCTTTTGTCTACTTGTTGGGACCTTATTCCTTCTACTGCTTGTCCAGGGATGCTATGTCTGGTCTTATTGAAGTTGTGTTTGGTTGATATCCCTGGGAGGCTTGTTCTTGTCTGAGGAGGGAGGCAGAGGAGGGGATAGATCTAAGGGAGAGGGAGGTAGAGGAGAGAGACTTGGGGGAGGGAGGAGGGGAGACTGCAGTTAGAATGTAATATATAAGAGAAGAATAAAAAAAAAAAGAAGGAAAATAAAATGACATCAATAAGAAAACAAAACACACCACCATAAAAGCAAAAACTAGGTCTCACCGTGTCTCCACCTTTGATTTCTGGGATAAGAGTTTAGCTGAGGGCAGAACACATTGTTGGGTCACCTATGGTATCCAGGCCCCTTGTATTTCAGCTTATAACTTTGGTGCATCTGGGTATTGTTCAAATGTCAGCTTCATGCCTGGCTGAAGCCCAGACCTCCTCTTTGCTCCTTCCTTGGCTTTGTTGCTCTCATAGCGCTTAATTTTACCTGAAGTAACAACTTATAGGCAACTGTTTATCTGGATTTCAGAAAATTTGCACATATATGACGAGATGTTTGGGAGATGAGACTCAACTCTAACTCCGAAACTTAACATGCTCCTTATGTATCTATAGATAGCATGAAGACCTTATGCAGTATTTACTTGCACCCATTTTTTAACATGACAGATAATATATAGTCAGATGTGGAATTACTCACTAGAGGCTTTCTGTTGGAATTTAAAAAGCTTCAGTTTGGGGGATACTTTGAATATTGGGGTTAGAGATAGTCAGTGGTATGGTAAAAAATTAGACCTCTAAGTTGGGCATGGTGGTACGTGCCTGAGTCCAGTGCTGTGGGGGGTGGAGACAGGAAGATCAGGAGCTCTGGGTTATCCTTGGCTACACAGCAAGTTGGAAGGATCCTGTCCCAAAACACAGAAACCAAACCAAACCAAAAGAGAAAAGAGAAAAGAGTTTGGACTTTGCTCACAGTGAGTGGGAGCCACTGATGCTATTTCCAGTAGCAGAATGAGATACGTGCCGTGGATAGTGTCTACCTATGCTATCACAATCAAATACCACCACACATGACGGCTCAGAAACTAGCAATATTTCTTCTCAAAGTTCTAGACGTAAGGTCAAGGTCAAGGTCAAGGTGTGGGCAGGTTTGGTTTCCTCTACAGCCTCTGTCCTTGCAGGTTGCTGCCTTCTCTGTTTCCTCTCACAACTTTTTCTTCTCTTTTTGAGACAGGGTCTCACCATGTAACCCTGGTGTGGAACTTGTTGTGTAGATCAGGTTGACCTTGGAGTTCATGGGGATCCACCTGCCTCCTCCTCCCAAGTGTTGGAATTAAAAGTGTTCTTCACCATTCCTGGATTTCATGATTTTTCCTATGTATGCACCTGTATTTGTTTACATGTTTCAGTAGAATATAAGACCCCCCCCCCCCGAAGTGGAAATTTCTGGTTTTTTTGGAAACTTGGTTATGTCATATGATGTTTTGCTGGGGTAAACATGAGAGAATGCGTAATGTTTAGAAAGAATATAAATATGACCCATGGAGAGTGATCTTCACTTGTCATGACTTTGTAGGGTAACTCACGTGATATTCAGGTGGCTTCTTGTTGCTTCTGTTGACTTAGGCCGATTGGTGGAACCTCACAGTTCTTCTAGATTGAACTGCCGCTGCTAGTTCATGTTGGTGTTTCGATAGAGGACTAGACTGCTGATAATGAAGATTGGAATAGCCCCAAAGAACTATTTCTAAACAGCCCTACAACCCCCATTTCCTATTAACCTTTCTTTTCCCTTACCACTGGTGACTCTGGTGGGTGGTAGGATAGTGGGGAGGTTGAAGAATTAAAGAACCCTTATTAAAATAAGTCTTGAAAAATCTAAGCCTACACCCCCAAAAGGCAAAAGATGGATATTAGTGCACATGGAATAGTGAAGGGATGTATGTGAACTCTGAGTGATCTCTGGGTTGATCCTATAATAGCTCTGTCAAAACTACTGCAGCAAACTCTCACTAATTGGGTGGAGTCAATAACAGAAATACTAGCTCATCTCCTGGAGACCAGAGTCCAAGATCAAGGTATCCTCAGGGTTGAGGCAGGGTCTTCTTTTATTATTCAGTATTGGGGACTAAATCTTGAGCCTTGAACATACTGGATGAATGCTCTGTCACCGAGTCCCTCCCCAGCCCCTCACTGGGGGATTCTAGGCAGGGGCTCTACCACTGAGCCACACCCCAACCACTCACTGGGGGATTCTAGGCAGGAGCTCTACCACTGAACCATGCCCCCAGTCCCTCACTGGGGGATTCTAGGCAGGGGCTCTACCACTGAGCCACACCCCCAATTCCTCACTGGGGGATTCTAGGCAGGGGCTCTACCACTGAGCCACACCCCTAGCCCCTCACTGGGGGATTCTAGGCAGGGGCTCTACCACTGAGCCACATCCCAGCCCCTCACTGGGGGATTCTAGGCAGGGGATCTACCACTGAGCCACATCCCAGCCCCTCACTGGGGGATTCTAGGCAGGGTCACTATCACTGAGCTAACACCCCCAGCCCCTCACTGGGGATTCTAGCAGGGTATCTACCATTGAGCCACGCCCCCAGCCCCTCACTGGGGGATTCTGGGCAGGTGCTTTGATGCTGAGTTCAATTTCCAGTTCACTGTGGTGAGGAAGGAATGGCAGCCATGTAGCTCCTGAGTAGTGTGTGGCATAAGAGCATTGACACCTGGTTATATCTACCGGACAACCAGCAAACAAAGAGTATAGACATGAGATTTTCTGAAGGTTCCACAAATTCCCAAAACAGTATCACTAGCTGGAGATCAAGTGTTCAAACATCTGAGCAAGCCTGACCTGTATCTGAGGGCAGAGAGTTAAGACCTTGCATGCAGGACAGCCTCCTGGAGCCCACAGAGGGTAGAGGCCCAAGTGGCCAACCCATGGGACACTTGATGCCCCATGATCTCTTCCATTTCTGTCATTTACATGCATCTTTGCTATTTACAAGGGAAAGTTGCTTCCTGTCAGCTTTCCACCCTCCAGCCGTGCCACCATCACTGTGCATCTTGAAGGTGAAATGGACAGTCTGACCCTCTAAAACACTGGGTTCTAGTTCAGTCAGGTGTGGAACTGTAGCATTTGGGAGGCTGAGGTGGGAGGCTTGATAAGAATTTGAGGTCAACCTGGACTCCATAATGAGTTCTAGGCTGGCTGAAATATATATATAAAATCTTGTCTCAAAATAATACAGGTCCTCCTGAGATGGCTCTGTGGGGTAACGGTGCTTACAGACAAGCCTGATGACCTGAGTTGGATTCCCGGGACCCACATGGTGGAAAGAGAGAAACAACTGCTATAGCTGTCCTTTGACCTCCAGAGGCATGAGATGGTTCGTGTCATTCCCCCACCCCCACAAATAAGTGAAACAACATGAAAATAATAAAATCTCCCTTTTCTGTGAACCAACAGCTCAGTCAGTCTCATAAGTAGAAGAACATATGCTATGCGGGGCCTTCTGGATTGGGTGGGCACTCAGTCTTTCTTCCCAACATGACACGGCTCCATGTTCTACCTTCTCAGAGTCTGGAGGCTCTCTTGAAGCTACAGCAGTCCTTCAGTAATAATCCACAAGGGCAACAGTTAACTCAGTCTTTGCTTATGCTGTGATGAAACACCATGACCAAAGGAACTTGGGGAGGAAAGGTTCATTCGGCTTACATGTCCATATTGCTGTTCATCATTGAAGGAAGTCAGGACAGGACCTGAAGTATGACAGGAATCTGGAGGCAGGAGCTGATGCAGAGGCCATGGAGGGGTGCTGCATACTGGCTTGCTCAGCCTGCTTTCTTATAGAACCTAGGACCAGTCCAGGGATGGCTCCACCCACAGTGGGTTGGGCCCTCCTCCATCAATCACCAATTAAGAAAATGCTCTGTAGTCTTGTGTACAGCCAGATCTTTTGGAGGCCTTTTCTTGTCTTTCTTCCCTTTCTTTCCTTTCTTCCTTCCTTCCTTCCTTCCTTCCTTCTCCACAGTCATCCTATCAATAAAAGCAAAACTAAAATCCAACAGTGTAAGTAATCAGTGTCCAATGTCTGGGGCCACCATGATCGGGTTCCTCCAAGGGCCTTTGGGTTTAGTTCCTGCCCCACTCTCTGCTTCACACACAGCTTTTCTTCTAGGCCTCTGGCCCACATTCCCTCTGCTGCTTGCTGCTGCTGCGCTGCGCTGCTGCTCTCTGCTGCTGCTGCTGCGTTCTTTGTGGCCCCTCCATGAACTGGCATTTCCCCAAAAGGATCTTTCCTTTCAACGACTGACTTTTACCTACACCCGTCTGGGGTCTTTTTATGAGCCAGCCTAGCTTCTAGATCCCTTCAAACCTGGCCCTCGATTGGGACGAGGCTGCATTGTCACTAAAAGGTACCTCAGAAGCCAAGCCCAGCTGCTCTCCATGTCCCTACAAAGCCCTCAAGACCAGACAAACGGGGAAATCCTACATTTTTAAAATTTGGCGCCCAATTGGAGGTCAACCCTTTGGGTCTTTTTTGGAACACAGCTTCTGTGTCTGACTCTTATGAAATATTTCCCCAGAAGACTTCATTCATGATGCTGGGGCCTTTCTTAATCACTACTAATTCTACTCCAGCAACAGCATAACTGTCCTAGTTTAAGGTGTAAAGGTTTCACTTTATAGTGCGGTCTTGTTAACAATTGTTAATAATTGTTAACAATCGACTGGAAAAAACTTCATTCCCCAGCTGCCAGAAAGAAAAAAATCCAAAATCAAAATAAACAAAGGTCATACGGAGTCCTTAAACTTCCCCCTGAACTTCACAAGCCAGGCCTCCATCTTCCAAACGATCTCAAACATTCTTACTTCCAAGCTCCCCACCCGAACAACCCGCGCGAGTTCGAAACTTCAAAGCCCTTTTCACTCCCCAAAGTTCCAAAAACCTGCTATAGTCCTCCCTAAAACAAACGACAGGTTTCCCACAGCAAACCCCACTATTCTGGTACCAAATTCTGTCTAGGTTGTGTTTTTTAAACATAAAGAGTGCGGGGGATATATCTAATGGAGGTATAGCGGCTTGGGAAGGGGTTGTCTCAGCGGCCCCTGCTAACATCCCTTCCCCCGTAGTATAGGAAACAACGCCGGTGCTTGCCCGGGGGCCCCAAAGCTTCTCGAGTGGCGCGAGGAGGCCCCCCGACTGGGACAGGGTCCAGGCCCGGGGGGTGGGGGGGGGGGGGGGGGGGTAGTTCGGGCAGTCCAATGAGGCAGCGGAGGTGGAGCGGGCCGAAGTGAGGCCTGGGTTCAGAGCACTTCCCGTCCACCTTAGTTTCCCACATGGTCCAGAACGGTCTCGGGTTGGGCCCTCTTAAAAGTACCCATATACACACAGACGGAGTTTCCATGAACGTTTTATTCATTGACAGAATGGTAAACGGTGCGCTCCCCCCCCAAAAGCCGGAGGGGTTTCCTTAAATGGGGATTTTCAAGGGGAGGAGTTAGGGAGGGAAAACTCAATTACCTAAAATCCCCCACCCTCATAATATGCAAACTCAAGGCAGAGGGCTTTAGGTACTTACTCTTTCTTACTTTACTTAAATGTACAGGGAAATGGAAGGGCGGTCGGGGGGCGTGGCCCCACCGCAATTTTCAGGGTTTTCCAGGCCAATGGCAGCCCTTTATGGCCCAACAGTGAGGAACCAGCCACACAATGGTAAAGTTTTAAATAGATTTATTCAGGCATGGGGGGGAGTTAAGAGGGTAAATAGAGGCAGAGAAAGAGGAAAGAGAGAGAGAGAGAGAAGAGAAGAGAGAGAGAGAGAGAGGAAAGAGAGTAGATATGAGGCCACCAAAGGGACTTGGGGGAGAGGGGTAAGGGATGGGTAAGGGGCGGCCCGGGAAAACAACGGCCCGCCCCAAGATTAACAAGCCCCTTTTAAATATGGGTCAGACCCACCTGGATTGCCAGGAAACCGTGGGTGGAGAGACAGAATTAAACCCTTTGGTTACTTGACGGAAGAGACACCAAACCACAACAAATCAACAAGAAAGCATTTCATTGGGCTGCTTTACAGTTTCAGAGGTTTAGATCATTGCCAATGGTGGGGGGCATGGGCATACGGCAGACAATGGGGGCGGAGGGAAAGGGAAATAGGGGTTCTTCTCTAGACTAAGGGGAGCAGGAAGGAGAGTGACCGGCCGGCTTAAGCTTTTAAAACCCAAGCCCACCCCCCAAGAAACACTTCCTCCAACAAGGCCAGACCCACTCCAACTGAGGACACAGCTCCTAATATCTCTCAAGTAGTGCTATTCCCTGGTGGCCAAGCATTCAAATATATGGCCTATGGGGACCATTCATATTTAAACCACCACACCTGGGGGCCTGTTCTACTTGGTGCTGCCTACCATCTCAACAGCCCTACCTGGCTGAAGTTGACAGTTGACATCTGATGACAAGGAGGAACAGGTTTACAAATTGGCCACAAAAGGCCTAACTCCCTCACAAATGAGTGTGATCCACAGAAACTCCCATGGTGTGGCACTGGTCCATTTTGTGACAGGTATTAAAACCCTGAGAATCTTCATGTCCAAATGCTTGTGCCTGACCTCCCCAAGAATCCCTCATCATTTGGTTAGGGAAGCAATCACTGTCCGTAGCATCTTGAGAGGAACAGAAAGGATAAGTATGCCGGATTCTCACAGGGAGCAGAATTTACCAGCTTGCTCATTCGTAAGACCAAGAGAGCATTTGGAAATATGAGTGTCAACAGCCTCTGCTCTGCTAAAGCATAAGCTTATGCTTTAGTGGCATAAATTCTCTTGAGTATGTGAGCAATAAAATCACTTTAAAAAATGTGATTTGAATCTGGACAATCCTTTTTTCCTTCCTTCTTCCTTCCTTCCTTCCTTCCTTCCTTCCTTCCTTCCTTCCTTCCTTCCTTCCTTTCTCTTCTTTTTCTTCTTGTTCTTGTTCTTGTTCTTTTTTCTTGTTTCATCTTCTTCTTCTTCTCCTCCTCCTCCTCCTCTTACTTCTCTTTCTCATTCTCCTCTTCCTCCTCTTTCTTTGAAACAGTGTTTATCTGTGTAGCCCTGGCTGTCCTGGAACTCACTCTGTAGATCAGGCTGGTCTCGAACTCACAGAGATTCACTTGCCTCTGCTTCCTGATTGCTGGGATTAAAGGCATGCGCCACCACCATGCTTGGCCTTGGATAATTTTCTTTCTTTCTTTTTTTAAATCACTAGTTCCTACAGAGTAGAGGTTACATCTATTCATACGGTGTTCACATTATATTAGGAATCATAAGGCATCTCGATATGATCTGGCATGTTGGCACGCCCAACCTTTTGACATTGTAACATGATGCTGTCATCTATAAAGATATGTGCAATCAAGTTAATAACAAAAACAGAAACAGAAATGGAAGCCAAGGAGATAGCTCAGCTGGTAAAGTGCTTGCTGGGTGAGCATGAGCACCCGCAGCCATGTAATATCTAACTAGGGGTATCTTGCTGATAGATGGATTTGTGTGACCGGCTCCTTACTTGTGGCTCCTTCCTCCTCTAGGTTTGTAAGTCCTTGCCATTTAGCTGTCAACTAGGGGAAGAGAGAGTGAGAACTGCATGTGGGAGGTTCAGGATAGGTCAGATCTGGCAGAGAACTAGAACTTCGTCACCTGACCATACCTCGCTGCAGAAGAAGCTGAGGAATGCAGTGTAGCTGTTGTTATGGAGAGATGAGGAGGTGTTGTATACTGGTGTTGATTAGAAGGTTCTGCTTGATGACAGGGAAGGGGGAAAACGTATCTGAAGGGGAGCACGTTGACTCAGGTCGGCTGAATTTAGTGGGACAGAAACGCATGTCCTTTCTGATTCTGTTAGAGTCCACTTATGGCTTCTGTAACAGAATAACTGAAACTGGGACATTTTCAAGTCAAGAGTTTTTTTTTTGTTTGTTTGTTTTTTTGTGTTTTTGGTATATGTGCTGCTGGAGTGAATGTGAGAACATATTTCTTCAGCTCGTAGCTCTGCAGGCCTCAGAGAATTGTGCTGGTGTTTGCTAGAATTCTGGTAAGGCCTCGATCACATGATGATTCTATGTCATAGCTGTCCTGACAGGGTGATTAATGGGATAAAGACCTAAAGGAAGTGAGGATGGGAAAGACTTGGACCTTTCAGGGAAACTATTCTGTGAAGGTTGAATGGCCAGTGCAAAGCCCCTGAGATGAGGACCGGAGCCGTGGCTTGTTCAGGAACTAGGCTGGAGTTGTGTGAGAAAGGAGAGGGGCAGAGAGTAGACAGAAAGGCCAAGGACGTTTATCAAGGTCATCAGGATCATCACACTAGCAGACTGCAGGCTGTAGACTTCAACGAGTCCATCAGACATCGGATCCCACTTTTGTTTTTGAGATGGGGGTCTCATGTAGCCCATGCTAGCCTCAAACTTTTTATATAGCTAGGGATGGCTTTGAACTCCTGCTTGTACCTCCCACTTGCTGAGATTACAGACACAAGCCACCACATGATGCTTACAGGTGCTGGTTTTCATCCATGAAAGATGGGCTGACAGTCTAGCCCCAGCAGGGAAAGAAGACTGGATATACTTGCTGTAAGTTCACCCAACAAAAGCAAGTGAGACAGAGTGTGAGGGCAGGCGGGGGAGGGCTCTCTGTTGACATTCCTACCATCAGGCCTCACTGGAACACTCCTTGAAGAGTAAATAAAAACCCCAGACAATAAGCCTTTAATCTCCAAGGGAATTTCTCTTGGAGCTAAGCCTTGAGATCAGAATATGTACTGCAGGCTTGTCAGCACTACCCAGGGCCGGCTGGTCTTCTCCTCAGTGTTAGATTGCCAGAGTCTCTCTCCATAGTCATCTCTAAATGGTTCTAACTCTAATGGTTCACAACTCAGCAAAGCAAGACTTAGCACAGAGTTGTTGTAAGGACATTGCAGATTATGGCCTCATCCTCCTTATCTGTAAAATGGAGATGTGAATCCTTATTTCTTAAAAGATAGGAAAGGGGGTATGCGTGCTTGCTGAAAAGCCTTATGACCTGAGTTCTATCCCTCAGACACACATGGTAAAAGGAGAGAATCTAGTCCCACAGTTTGTTCTCTGGCCTCCACCCACACACCTCAGCACACAACAAACAAGTGGAATATAAAGTAAAAATTATGAAAAGATAATATGATCGAATGGCTGGAAATGGGTTCAGGGTCACCTGGTTTAGGACGAACAGTTAATAAAGGCATTTCTTTAGAATTAGCAGAAGAGTCCGTTTCTCTGTGTCTTTGAAGAGTCCATGCTCCTAAGATGAGAGCTGTCTGTGCTTTACATTCTTTGAGATTCAAAACCCTGGGGCTGGAGAAATGGCTTAGAAGTTAAGAGCAATGTCTGTTCTTCCAGAGGTCCTGAGTTCAATTCCAGTACCCACATGGTGGTTTACAATCGTATGTAATGGGATCTGATGCTCTCTTTTGGTGTGTCTGAGGACAGTGGCAGTGTACTCATATAAATAAAATAAATAAATCTTAACAAACGGAAACTCATAACCCTGTTTTTCCTTAAAGGAAACCACAGGGTATAAAATCAAATAGACTGCAACTAGGGACCATATAATTGCTCATGCTGGGATTATTTTGAAAGACAGATTGTTAGTAATTAACACAGGACAGGAAGACAGTCTAAAAAATAGAAAAAAGACATCATCCTTACAATAAAGTCACTGCAGATATGGGCCCGCAGAGCAGATGCTATGAACTGGGTTTACAAGTCATTCTCCGTGCCAGGCTCCATGGGGATAATTCTCACCTAGGGACTGAGTTACATAAGATGCAGGGTCAAGCTGTGTCTTCTGAACACTCCTTGGTTCACAAGCAAGGACGTGTGGTAAGCATGGCCCGCCAGTCCACTTCAGGGGGATCTGGGTGGTTGCAGGGAGACAGAGGAAGTGACTCTTTGGCTTTTTGTCTGTAGGCAGCTTCATCTCCCTGGGTACAGAAAGATCAAGAGGATATGCCTAGTCCTACAGTGACTTGATGTGCCAGGGTGGGTTGGTACTCAGAGCAGAGGTACTCCCACTTCTCAGAGAAGAAGGGGGATGGGAGGAGGAGCTATGTAAGGGGCGGGGACTGGGAGGTGGGGGCTGTGATCAAGATGTAAAGTGAATAAATTAATGGACCAAAGAAAAAATATAAATAAAATATAAATAAAAGTAGGGTTGGTGCTGGTTCCAGGGCCAGCCTGGCCTATGGAGTGGGCCCCAGTCTGAGACAAAAATAAGCAACTGCACTAGGGATACAGCTCGGTTTTCAGCAATGCTTGTCCCTTGCTTTCGAAGCCACAGTTCCGTCTGCACACCTTTGATTCTAGAGCTTGGGAGCTACAGGAAATGTGATCAGGAGTTCGAGGTCATCCTCTGTTACATAGAGGGTTTGAGGGCAAGCCTGGGTTACATGAGATGCTGTCTCAGTGCTACTCCCACCCCCACCACACAAAAGAAAGTTCCCTATAACTTTAATTTTTTCAGACCTTATTTTTAATGACAGTTCTTAAATGCTTTAACCTCCTTGTAGCCCACCACCCACCAGAGGTAGTGGGAAAGAAAGGATAGGGGGAAGTGGACCTGTTTAGAAAGGTTCTTTGGAGCAAGTTTCATCTGTGTTGTCTGGAAATTACAGTTCATTTCACAGGTTAGCAGGCAGCTTGATCCATTCGCAAACACTTCACGGATACACCAGCAGTCCAGTTCGGTAGAGTCAGGTAGCAACAGTGATAGCCCAAACTAGCAGAGACAGCCAGGCCTCAGCCTCGCTCCAGTCAGCAGGAGGGACCAACAGGAACACTAGGAGAAATTCTCAGCTATGCCTCTCTCAGGGAAGTGAAGATCAGTGAAGATGTGACACCCACAAATGTTGCACAGCTAGCTGCACCAGCAAGTCAAGGTCTGTCTTTGTCACTCCATTGTGTTCCTATTTCTACCCTCCAAACATCCTGCATCCTCCACATGTCTTGTTTCAGCATGTTCATCCAATCAGCCCAAGTCCACTGAATCCCAAGAAATACAGCTCAGCTACACAATGTAAGGATGCCAAGACATGCGTGTTGTTAGCACAGAATCTTCATCACGTGTCCTTTCACATGTTTGCTTTAGCAGAACATCCTCTCCTGTGTCTGTGTCAGTGAAATAGTCCTTCACAAGACCGCCTAAGCCTTTCACCTGTGTCCACTTCAGGAAAACATTCCCTCATGTCTTGCCCCAGCAAAACACCATCCAACACAACTGAGTCTCCAAAGAACCCTTAAGTTTCCACTTCAGTTCCCAAATCAATAACAAGCGCAAGTCAGGTACTGGGGTGTTGTAGCTCAGTGGTGCTTAGGGAATTTTTTAACGCCTACCGTTCTAGACTAAAAAACCAAGCATCCTACTTGGTTGAGTCTCTGCTCACCACTTCCTCGTGATTCGGTCTTTATAAGCAATCCATTCTCCTTTGTCCCAGTGCTGTCAATCAGGCTGCTTACAGCCACTGGCTCACCAGGCTACATTGGGAGGAGCTGTTTCTTTGGCCTGTTCCTAGTGCCCTATCTAGGCTGAATAGATGTATGTATGTTCATGTCTCCCCAGGATAAGTCACACAGCAGACGTATATATCAGAGACAAAGAGAGACAGGGAGAGGTGAGAGAGATGGAGATGGTGGGAAAAACAGAGCTGACAGAGATAGATAGATAGATAGATAGAAAAGATAGATAGATAGAGAGATCGAGACTGGGTTGAGGGAAAGATCTGGCCAGCTCTAGATGAGACAATGATGAGAGAGTGTGGAGTAGGGAACAGGCCAGAGGTGATTTCTGAGCCAGTGTTTGAGGCTGGCTTAAGCAGGACATAGCAGTGCATACCTATAATCTCAGCACCTTGAGGCTTAGGCAAGACTGTGAGTTGGAGACAAGCCTGGGCACATAGTGAGATCCTGTCTTAAAAAAATTAGACTGTTGTAGTCTGTTTTATGTTGCCACCACAGACTTTCACAGACTGGAAACATAACAGAAGTGTTGTTTTTTTGCTTGTTGGTGGGATGTCAAGAAGCATGTGTTAGCATCTGGTTATGACTTCTGTGCTGTGCCAAGCATAGCATAGTATATGAGGTGGAGAATAATTGAGGAAGATACCTCACTGGGGGATTCTAGGCAGGAGCTCTACCACTGAGTCACCCCCCAGCCCTTCACTGGGGGATTCTAGGCAGGGGTCTACCACTGAGCCACGCCCCCAGCCCCTCACTGGGGGATTCTAGGCAGACAGGGCCTACCACTGTAGTCAGGCCCCCCAGCCCCGCCTCACTGGGGGATTCTAGGCAGGGGCTCTACCACTGAGCCACGCCCCCAGCCCCCTCACTGGGGGATTCTAGGCAGGGCCATCTACCACTGTAGCCCCGCACGCCCCCAGCCCCTCACTGGGGATTCTAGGCAGGGCCTCTACCACTGAGCCACACCCCCAGTCCCTCCCTGGGGGATTCTAGGCAAGTACTTTACCTCAGAGCTACATTATTTTTTTCCCTTTTTTTTTTTTTTTTGAGATAGGTTCTTGTCTCTGTAGTCCAGGCTAGTCTTATACTTGCATCAGTTCTTCAGGTGTCAAAGTTCTGGGATTACAGGTGTCACTACTCCTGCCTCTTGACTTTAAAATTTTATATATGTATATGTATATATATATTCATATATATATATATGAATGAAAGTTTACTTGTGTTTATGTTTGTATACTTTGTACCTGTACATGTATATGATTGGTCCTTTGAAGGTCAGAATAGAGTATTGGATCCCTGGAAACTGAAGTAACAGATAATGTTTAGCTGTTATATGGGTGATGTCAGCCAAACCCATGTTCTCGGGAAGAGTATCCTGTCAGGGCCAGCCTTGCTTATACACTGAAGGCCTGAAATCAGCAATAGGCCTAAGTCAACCTGCTAACACAAAGTCTTGGGTCTCTGTGGAAAAACACTGAAAAGATAGCTATAAGATATTGTAAACAGGCAGCTTTTGGTGGAAATTTACCAGCCTGAATAAGAACAAGTAGTCATAGGTATTGTGGATAGTCATAGACCTTGGGTAGACTTGGTGGATAGTACCAACTTAGATAAGGACAAGTGAATCATAGTGACTGTCCCCTGAACCTTCACCCAGCCGATACCCTGTTCTGGAAGATATCTGTACTTCCCCTGAACACCTACCTCCTGTGTCATCCCCTTCCCCACATCCTGCCTTTTTGTGTATATAACCCCTGTGTGAAAAAAGCAAAATTGACAGTTGATCGACTGTAGACAAGCTCTGTTCTTTGCATTCGCCTGTTTGCCCATTCTCCTTCAGTGTTCTCCAGACCCCGCAATGCACTGTGGATGGGCAGTGTCCATGCTCCAACCACTAAATCATTTATCTAGCACCGATTCAATTTTTTCCTTCACATCCTTCCTTCCTTCTTCCTTCCTTACTTCTTTCTTTCTTTCTTTCTTCTTCCTTCTTTCCTTCTATTTTGCAAGTGTTTGCCTCAATACTCGTCAAATTAACTATTTCCAAGTTGTATTGCTGTGTAATTCTTTCAAACTCATACAATGCTACAAAATAATATTATTATTTTGGATAAGATGCACGTTAATTTGAATTTTCAGTGTACACTTGGATTTAGATTTTTAGAAAAGCAAATTGGCATTGTTCTAACAACACCTTTGGGTGTTTTCATTGCCTGGCACAATCTGGATTTCCTGGATGAACTGGGCATGCTCAGCATGATTGGGCAGATCTGGGCATCTCTTTCTCCCATTCACCTGAGCCTAGCTGCACCATCTGTCGGAAAACAGGAACTGCCTCATGTTAAAGAAGGAAAAACAGAGAAATTGGGCATTCTCCCCAGAGTCACATAGTATGGACACTGACCTGCAAAGAAGGGCAGCAAGGCAGGATTTCTCTTAAAAGCTCCATTGGTATCAAGAAATTGCTCAGTTTGGAATGAAGTTGGGTCCTGGAATTGGTCAGGGCCATGGAGGATGGAGTGGAGCAATGGGAGAACTGTGGTACCCTGTAGGAGGAGCTGGCACAGATGATTATGGCTGCTCACTCAGAGATGGCCTCCTGGCTATGTCCCCCAAACTCTAGTCTACCCAGTCCTAGGGACAGAGGGTGTGACAGTGTGGCTATGAGGTATGTTCTCTTGCTGGGTTCCTATAACCCTTTGCAACATGAGCATAATTGTATCTATCCAATAATGTCAATGAAATAATGCAGATTGCCTTGTCTTATAATGGGGCCACTAATGGCCCATAACCTCACTGGAGGTGAATGATGTACCAAATGGCCAAACACACGGTGGTTTTAACACTATGATGTCCTGTAGTTGATTTTGTATGTTTTGTATGATTTTGTAGTTGATGGAAGCAAGCTGTGCCTGGCTCACCAGGGTTGAGAGAGAGAGAGAAAGAGAGAGAGAGAGGAGAGAGAGAGAGAGAGAGAGAGAGAGAAAAAGTGCTGATATGGCTGGTGCAGAGCATGATCACAGTTAAAAATCCCAAGTCAAAGAGTAAAGAGATGCCCATTGCTTAAAAACACTGGCTACTCTTGCAGAGGATGCTGGTTTGATTCTCAACACCCACATGTTGGCTCATGACCTTTGTAACTCCAGTTCCATGGTGTAAATTCCTTCTGGCCTCTGTAGGTACCACATACACATACACTGGAGCAGGCATTCATGCTGACAAAACAACCTCAGACTGTCCAGCTCCCTCACCCTGTCCCCAGCTCTCTCACCCTGTCCCCAGCACCCTCACCCTGTCCCCAGCTCCCTTGGCTTGCTGTGTCTCCCTCAGGCTATCTTTAGCTTCCCATGTCTCTGTGTTTCCCTATGTGGCACCAGGTACTCACTGAGCACCTAGGAATGCCAGGTCCCGTTGTTCCCAGCACTCATTTCTACTTCAGCATGTGTCTGTACCATTAGCATCCTTCAGCTTTCCAGATGAGGGAATTTAAGGCTCAAAGTTGAGTAGGCAACTGCCCAGGTCTCTTAAGGAAAACAAAACAAACAACTGAACTGTGATGGGGACTCAGGTCTATCAGAATTGAAAAGTTAGTGCTTTATTGTGACTTACAAGCATTTCTTAGAGGGAGTCACTTCAAACAGGTACAGGGGATGTAGGGATGAATTCACCAGTGGAAGAAAAGCTTAGAAGCCAAATCTTAGAGCTGCTGTTGGCCTCTTTCTGTCTCAGGAACCATCTCTTTGCTTTTTAAAAAATTGTTATTATTATTTAATCTTTTTTTGCAGTCTAGTTGTTATCACCCTCCTTGTCCACCCTCTGACTGTTCCCCATCTCATACCTCCTTTTTCCCCCATCCCTGTTTCCAACATTTCCCTAGCCCCACAACCCTACCTCACCAGACCTCTCCACTCTCTGAAGGTTCAACTCTCTTGGGTTAGGTGCATCTTCTCTCACTGGGGCCAGACCAGGCAGTCCTCTGCTGTATATGTGTCCGGAGCTTCATATCAGCTGGTGTATGCTGCCTGGTTGGTGGCTCAGTGTCTGAGAGATCTCAGGGGTCCAGGTTAGTTGAGACTGCTGGTCTTCCATGGGGTCGCCCTCCTTCCCAGCTTCTTCCAGTTTTTCCCTAATTCAACCATAGGGGCCCCCAGTTTTTGTCCATTGGTTGGGTATAAGGATCTGCATTTGACTCTTTCTGCCGCTTGTTGAGCCTCTTGGAGGGCAGGCATGCTAGGTTCCTTTCTGTAAGCACACCATAGCATCAGTAATAATATCATGCCTTAGAGCCTCCTCTTGAGCTGGATCTCAATTTGGGCCCATCACTGGACCTCTTTTCCCTCAGGCTCTTCTCCACTTTTGTCCCTGCAGTTCTTTTAGACAGGAACAATACTGGGTCAGAGTTTTGACTGTGGGATGGCAACCCCATCCCTCCACTTGATGCCCTTTCTTTCTGCTGGAGGTGGGCTCTACAAGTTTCCTCTTCCCTTTGTAGGGCATTCATCTAAGGTCCCTCTCTTTGAGACTTGAGAATCTCTCACCTTCAGGTCTCTGGTACATTCGAGAGGGTCCCCACCACTGACCTCCTGAGGTTGCCTGTTTCCATTCTTTCTGCTGGCCCTTAGAGCTTCAGTCCTGTTTCCCTCAATACCTGAACATGTCCCCCTTTTCCCTTCCTGTCTCCTCTCCCATCCAGGTCCCTCCCTCCTTCTGCCCCCCTCCCGATTGCTTTCTTCTCCCTTCCAAGTGGGATTGAAGCATCCTCACTTGGACCTTTCGGATTGTTAACCTTTAGGAAGCCATTTCTAATTTCCACTACCAGTGTTCATTCTGGGGCTAAGAAGTCTGTTTCTTAGGAGATAGGGTCTCATTAGCTCAGGCTGCCCCCGGACTCACTATGTAGCCACCATGCCTGGGCTATGCTGTGCTGGAGATGGAACTTCATGCTTGCTGGGCAGTCACTCTTCAACCAAGTGACATGCCCAGCCCAAGATATCTGTGTATTGTCAGTAGTCCCGTCTCATTGTTGCTTATCCATCCATGGAACCCCGAGAACTTTCTCTCCTCACCTCTCACTGTCTTTTGTCTGTCTGTCTCACTTCTCTATTATCAGGTTTGTCTGTCCACATTCTGTATCATCTGGCTCTTGAAACAGACTGGTTTGTCACCTGACTTCTAGACCACAGTGGGCTGAGAGGCAAGAAGCCAACCTTTCTCTGCTTTCCTATATCCACCAAGATGGAGGAGGGGGACAGCAGTAGTTTACTTATTTTTCCTCACCTAAAAGATTAGTTATTTGAGAATTCCATACAAGGTATTTTAGTCATGTTCATACCCCAGAGCCAGCTCCTCCTAGAACAGAGGTTCTCAACCTGTGGGTCGCAACCCCTGTGTTGTGTGTGTGTATGTGTGTGTGTGTTGGTTAATGACCTCTCTCAGGGTCACATATCAGATATCCTGTATATCAGATATTTTCATAAAGATTCATAACAGTAGCAAAATCACAGTTATGAAGTAGCAACAAAAATAATTTTATGGTTGAGGGCGTCATCACAACCTAAGGAAGGTATTAAAGGGTCACACTGTTAGGAAGGCTGAGAAGCACTGTATTAGAAAGACTGCTCTAACCGTTCCACTCTGTGTCCTCTTTTTCACTTCTTAAAAACCCTTCAAGTCCAATGTGGGCAGCACCAGTCTATTGTCTGGGGAGGACTGAGTGTATTATGCCATGTAAAAGACATCATTCTTCTCCATCATGTTCCCGGGTTGGAATGAGAAGGTCTGAGCTGACCAGGTAAGATTGTGGGTTCATAAAAGTCCAAGGTGGCATCTTGCTAAGTTCATACGTGTGCAAAGGTCAGGTGAAGTCTGTTGGTCCTCTCTCATGGGGTCAGAAGAGTTTGTACTGTCTCTATCTGACCTCCCCACTTCTGTTTTAGCCATCTCTACCCAGACCAGGACTATCAGTAACAGGTCTGTTTGCCATTGCAAGCTGTTGCTTGCTTATATCCCCTTCCTTGAAAGATCCCCTCTGGTGTTCTAAATGAAATGCTCATATGTAAAGTGTAAAGTCACACAAAACGGAAAACTTACCATGCTGGTCTTTCTGGGTTTGGGTTACCTCACCCTAGGTAATCATTTCTAGTTCAACACAGTTACTCTGAACATTTCACAGTTTAATTTTTAAACAGCCGAATAATATTTCATTGTGTAAATGAAACACATTTTCATTATCCACTCATCACTTGATGGGTATCTTGGCTAGTTCCAATTTCTGGCTGTTATGAGTAGAGGAACCACAGACATGGATGAGAAAATACCTGTGGTAAAATGCAGAGTACTTCCGGTACATGCCCAAGAGTGGTGTAGCTGGAGTCTTGTGGTAGCTCTACTTTCAGCTTGTTGAGGAACTGCCACAGTGATTCCCACAGTGGCTAGACCAGTTGGCATTCCTATCAGCTGTGAATAAGTGCTCCCTCTCTCTCGAATACTTACCAGCATCTGTTGCCATTTGCTTTATTAATCTTGGCCATTTTGGCTGGGGTAAGATGAAGTCTCAAAGTAGTTTCTTCACCCTCTTCCTCTCTCTCCTCCCCCCCCCCCCCTTTTTTAAAAGACATTATCTTGAAGCAACTGTCTTGGTCTTCTGGCTCTCACAATGTCCTGTTCCTTGAACCTTAGTACAGAGGTTGCTTTTTAAGTGTATTTACTGGGGACATGTGCATCACAGTCAGTTGGTCTCTGCATATGACTAGTTGTATCTTTCTGTAATGATCTCAAAGGAGCTTCTTTGGGGAAGGGCCAGAGATGCACTTACCCATGGAGAAGTCTGATTTTTCTTTTCAAAGTACTTCATGTGTATGAATGTTTTGTCTGTATGTATGTCTGTGCACCACTTGCACGCCTGGACCCTGCAGAAGCCAGAGGAGGGTATCAGGTCTTCTGAGAGTGAAGTTACAGGCAGTTGTGAGACACCATGTTGGTTCTGGGTATCAAACTCAGGTCCTTTGGAAGATCAGTCAGTGCTCTTAACCTCTGAGCTATTTTTCCAGCTCTACCCCCCCCCACTCTGTGTGACATTTATAATATGCATGAAAGAAAAATGTATGAAAAGAGTAGCTCAACAGTCCAGGGTGTTCTCGTCTACTGCAGGGTTCTCATGTGTCACGTGAAGTGGTACAACCCATTAGAAGGCAGCTTGATAAATTAAAGATGTAATCATGAAAGATGTATACTATGAACCCTAAAGCAATAATGAAAAGGACAAACAGGTAGTAAGCCAAGTGGAGCCATAAAGGCGCCTGATAAGTTGAAGATTTATACTTTGTACCTTTATAGTAGTAACAACGACAACAGAACCGGGACCTGTGGTTAGTAGACAAGACTATAAAATGGAATCATGAAAAATACTTAAGACAAAAGAAGATAAGAAAAGAGGGAAATGAGATGGGGAGAGAACAAATGGGACAAATAAATAGCATTTAGACTTACACCCAATAATGTCTATACTCACTAGACACAAATCTAAAGTACTAAGAGCAGTCCCTGTGCCCATAGTGTTCATTATAATTACACCTAGAGAGCAAGTAAGTTATACAGGGAACACGGAATGAAGGAAACACGTCGATCTGGTAGGCGGTGCCAATGTCAATGTACGGTTGACCTTGCTTACTGCTTGCTAGGGTGCGTTTTTGGAACTGTCCCCTTGGTTGTAAGATTTCTAGGGAGTCATGAACAGACGTGTATTAACTCCAGCTAGGGCAGTACAGCAGCAATATTTTTAAACCTTGCAGCTTGGTGACCCAGTGAGTTTATTGGAGGTTACTTACAGGAGCACAAGTAATTCAAAGGCAGCTTCATCCTCACTACTCCTTCCCAAACCCGCTCTGGCAAAGGCAATGATTCATCAAAGCTGCATTCTTGGAACAACTTGCAGGCAGGAGGTACATTGGAGAGTACCTCCATCCAGGTCGGCAGCTGCCTATTGCTTACGTAACTTCAGAGAGGGCTTTGTGAGTTCTATAATTTTTTTGAGTTTTCCCAGCCTTATGCCTTTGTGTAGCTACTGTGTTTCCTTTTCTCTTCCTTCTGGGAGAGAATGTTTCAAGTCGCAGGAAATAGCTACATTAACATGTCTAAAGAACCTTGTGTTAAAAGGCTTCCTCCCAGGTTGGTGGTAGGGGGCCTTTAAGAGGAGGCCTCAGTGGGAAGATTTCCTGGTTGTTCTCACTCTTAGTGAGTAGTGAAACTCTAGTCCCTTTCTCTTCTTTTCTGGGTGAGACCTTGAGGTGACTGGTTTTGATCTGCAACATGCTTTTGTTAAGATGTGCTGAATGCCCTGACTCCAATCTTCGAATCCTCACGTTAAATTGATTTTTAACGGTTACAAAAACAATCTGGAGGAGAAATTACATTTCAGCAGATACTTCTGGAAGACTGGATAGCCATTCGCCAGAGAAGGAATGTTGATTCATGCTTGCTGCCCTACGCAAACACTGACTTGAGATGCATCACAAACAGAAATGAAAAGCCAAACTATGAAACTTGTAGAAGTGTTTGACATTTGTGGTTGGGTATAGGGAAGACATTGAGTACATAATTCATGAAGATAATGGTAAATGGAACTTTATAGCTCTATAAATGACACTTTTGCTGGGTGCCATGGTATATACCTTCAATCCTATATCTGGGAAGCAGACGCAGGGGAATCACCATAACTTTGGGACCAGCCTGTTCTATATATCAAACACAGGCTAGCCAGGGCGGCACAGTGAAGGGAAATGTTTGTTGTAATTTGAGATGCATCCTGTAATTTGAAATGTTTGCTTCCATGTTCATTTATCAACTTACCAATTATTTTTTTAAAAAATGGTTTACGGAAGGGGCTGTGGCCGGGTTGATAGAGTGATTGCTTAGCATGCACAAAGCTGGGGTTCAATCCCCAGCACCTCCATAAACTTGGTGGTGGTGCCCACTTGCCTCCTAGCATGTGGAGGCAGAGGCAGGAGGATCAGTTCAAGATCACTTTTGGCTACAAAACAAATTCGAGGCCAGCATGTGATAAAAGACCTCTCCTCTCAAAAAGTGACAAAATGCAACATTGTCATGCTGGAAAGTTTCCACCACTTTCCTGTATTATCCAAATGGCACCAAAATCAGCGATAATAGAATTCTTAGAGCAGGACTATCAACTTGTATGCTTCGTAAAGTTATACCTTCAAAACTCTTTGTTTAAAATGTGAAATAGGGTTTTCTTTTTGTAGTTGTTTTTTTGGGGGTGGGTGGGTAAGGGATGGTGTGACTGATTCTCTCACTTTATCTTTCCCATTATCTAAGAATGGAGTGAGCAGACAATGAAGGGCAACAATAAACTTTATTTACCTCACTGGAATAACTATTTAAACAAGAAAGCATATTCTGAGACCCCCATGGTGGCAGGATGCTGACCAGAGAAATGGCAGACATTGCAACTCTGCGCTCCTGGTCTTCTGACTTTGGGAGGTCTCTAGGGCTGGAGCACAGCTGCAGAAATGAATTCTCATCTTCATCCAAGGGATGGGCAGAAATGAGCACCGCTGCCGGTGGCCACAGGTTGAGTCCCACAGGCTGGAGTGGTGGGGTTCCAAGCAAGCCCCTTTCTGAGGACTGATGCCTCCTCGGTGGATTGTTGACTGCAGCGCTCCTTCTCTGTAAAGTATCTGCCCGCAGCCAGGAGCCAGGAACCTGCACAAGAGCCAGACTCTGGCCAGATGTGGGACTGGGAACCTTCTTTCTCTGACAATTTGAGGATTTTATTGTTCCAGAGCGGGCGCAACCCAAATTTATAGGACCATCTGGAGGCTCTGATTGGCTGAATGCATAATATGCAAATAAGGTGAGAATGGAACCAATCAAAGAACAGTTGTCAAATCTGTGGGAGACAGGGAAACTAGTTCACAATCAGGTCTATACTTAACCCTCCTTGGCAGTGGTAGAGAAGTTGACACTTAACTGTCCGAAGGGCTTCTGTCAGTTCTAGCTCACCTTTCCGGGGAGCTGCCTGGGGCGGGGGTTCTACATTCACTCCAGCCTTCTGGTTGCTGCTGTCACTGTGGTCTCACACTCGGCTGTCTACCATTCCCTGCCACCTTCTGCTTTCCTGCTCAATTACAAGCAGCACTGCCAGTCAGTTGCATTCTGCCTGGATTTGTGTTTCTCTCCCAGTCACTCATTTGACAGGTTGGGTTGCTTCACAGCAGGTTGTCAAATGACAATCCAGAGCAGCTGGAAGTCCTATCTCATTTCTCTTCCACAATGCCTTAGGTTCAGGGATTGTGTTGTTGTTTGCAGTTACTTTATTCTGTTCTCTCCAAGGTGTAGCTGTGTTGACACCTCTGACTTCAGGGCATTAAGAGCAAAATTGGAAGCTAGCAGCCATACCCTGGCAACAATCTTCTGACTTTCTATATTTCTATCTTATGATGCTAACTCTACAGCAAGAGAACTGGACAAACTTATACTTAAAAAAAAAGTCTTATTGAATTTTTTCGTGAATTTCACATCATGCACTCCAATCCCACCCATCTCCCTGTTCCTCCATATCTGTCCTCTATTCTCGAAACCTCCGCCCCTCCCCAAAATAAAAAACCAGAACATAAAAATAAAAGATAAAAACAAACCATCTCACCTTGGACGCTGTGGTGTGTTACAGCGTGTCCCACAGTATACCCTCTGCCCACACATCTTTACACGCAGTGAGTCTTTGCAATAGCTACTGGTCTGGTTCAAGGCCTCTGGTTTCTGTTACTCTATCAATACTAGATTCTCACTGGGGCTCCTCTCAGATATCCTGCTGTTGTCTTGTGTCATGGAGATCCTGCAGCTTTGGTTCTGCAGGACCAGCCCTTCTCATGCTCCAGCAGGTCATAGATAGGGTTGATGTTGGGGTGGGCCAACTCAAAGCCCTGGATCTGGGCTGGTCAGTCTGTCAACTTTCCTGTGCCCATGCAACCAGCGCTATCTCTCCTGCTTTGCCTAGGCCAGGGGCAGGCAGCTCTTCTGCCTGCAGAGGCCTGTAAGGGACCAAAAGACCAGCTCTCCAGCTGCACTCACACCATCTGGGCCAGCTCTCCTGGACACAGGCCACCAGGGCCAGCTCTCCAGCATTGCCTCAGCAAGGGGCAGAGTTAACTCACCCAAACTCCACAGCTGGTGATGCAGGACAAGCTCTCCTGTTTTCATGTCCTCAGGGCTGGTTCTCCTGAGCCCCCCCCACCAGGGCCAGCTCTACTGGGATGGCCAGACAAGGTGAGGGGCCAAGATGAGGGGCCAAGGTGAGGGACCAGCTCTTCTACACTACCCTGGCGAGGGGTGGGTTCAGTTCTCCCACATCCACTTCACTAGGGACTTTTTTTTTTTTGAGATAGAGTCTCACTACGTAGCCTTGACTGGATGGAACTCACTAGGTAGACCAAGCTAGACTGTAATTTGCAGAGACTCACCTGCCCCTGCCTCCTGAACGCTGGTATTAAAGGCATGTGTTCCACCACAGGGTGCACACGTTTATGTGTTTCATCGGTGCTGTGATTAATTTCTCTAAAGCTGCCAACGTGAACTCTGGCATCAAATCTGTTAAACTCTAGGAAGTTCTGCTGTGGGTCCTTTGTTTCTGTGCTTATAAACTATTTCCTCTGTGGCCAATCTGTGTACACTATTAAATGCTTACAAAATGCTTTAGAAGTTTTTCTCTTTAAAAGGTTCTCTCTCTCTCTCTCTCTCTCTCTCTCTCTCTCTCTCTCTCTCTCTCTCTGTCTCTCTCTCTTC
This sequence comes from Mastomys natalensis, assembly GCA_021653895.1. Lineage (NCBI taxonomy): Eukaryota > Metazoa > Chordata > Mammalia > Rodentia > Muridae > Mastomys > Mastomys natalensis. Next base: position 343,640 of record JAJTUV010002353.1, read on the forward strand.
TCTCTCTCTCTCTCTCTCTCTCTCTCTCTCTCTCCTCTCCTCTCCTTCCTTCCCCCTCCCCCTCTCCCTGTGCACGTGTGTGGTGTGTGTGCTTACGCTTCTGTGTAGAGACCAGATGATGATGTTATTATCTTCCTCAGTTGTTTTCCACTTAATTAATTAAATTAAATCGAGAGTCTTTCACTTCACTTCTCTTTCTTCTATAAGTTGACTTTGTCATGGTGTCTCTTCACAGAAATAAAAAATAAACTCACATACCAGACCAGGAAAGTGGTCTACCATTGTGGTATGTCACCAACTCTTGTAAAGTTTTAATTTTGAGATAGGCTCTTCCTAAGTTACCTAGGCAAGGATTGATGTTTATTCTCAGCCTTCCTAACGCTGAGATGAGAAGCATGGGCTGCCCTGCCCATTCTTGGACCTCTCTTTCTTAACAACACTTTATTTTTCTTTAATGTAGAGAGAGATGGGGAGAGAGGAGGCAGTACCCTTCTTGCGATGGTCAGCCAATGCCTGTCTGGATCCAGGACACAACCTTGAAGAAGTGCACTTCAGTGACTTAGGAGGAAGGTCAGAAAACCATGGTGATTTCAGGTACAGAATCTGTACTTTCCTGACCTTGGCACAGTGCCACCATCAACTTGACTGACATCAGGACCTTGCTCCTGCCAAGCTGGATGATCTGGAGCTGAAATTGGGTCATCAGCCCAGGATTCCCAGTGGGTACCATGAAGTGCAATCCATGCAGTAACTGACAAAATCCTCACATTTTGGAGAGATATATTGCCTTCACCTATTGATAGACAGAAGTTAAGAGGTTAAGAGCCTTATCTAAGGCCACACAGTGGATTGGAATTACATTGTACACCTCATAGCTGCTTTCCAAACATGACCACCAAGCACTTGAAGTGTTCCAGATGTGATAGCACACATCTGTAACCCCAGCAGTGGGGAGGCCAGAGGAGAAGATTATGAGGTGAAAGCCAGCCTAGGATATATAGGGAGACCTTGTCTAAGACAAACAAATGAAGAGTCCCACCAATGCATTTAAAATGTTTGGTGGTTTGAACCTATTTACTTCAGAAGTTGAGGCATGTTGACCACAAGTTAAAGGCCAGTCAGAGCTGTAAATGGAGACCTAAAACAGATAGCTGGATATGGTAGCACAAACCTGTAATCCTTATACTTAGGAGGTTGAGGCAGAAGACCAGGAGTTCAAAGCCAGCCTGGGAAGCACAGTGAGACTCTTTCCCCCAAATTCCTGCTACAAAGCACCTGAGAAGGACTTATTTTCCCTTAGTTTCATTGCAGGGGAGGTGTGACATTTGGGGCTTTGGTCTAGATGTGTGAGCTTGTGGTTGTTCCTATATATTACAGATGGAAGGAAGAGGAGAAGAAGAGAGAGAGAGAGAGAGAGAGAGAGAGAGAGAGAGAGAGAGAGAGAGAGAGATTAGATTGACTCCAACAACTTACTTCTTTCTTGCAAGCTTTACCCGCCAAGTGTCCTGCCACCTCTCCAAATAATATCAGTTAGGTACAAAGTGTTGAAACATGAACTTCTGAGACCGATTTCACATTCAAAATAGATCCATTATGAATGGATCAGTGTCATCACTGTAGTGGGGGCCGGTTAAGAACATTCAGCTCCCTTTTTAGCTTTCTATTTCCTTTTAGCAAGAGGGAAAGTCAGAGAGCTTCGTGTGCTATGAACACAATTGGGAGGATGAAGGGAGCCATTTGTTATAAGATACAATGGTCAGAGACTATCTTAGCTAGGTTCTCTACTTCTGTGATAAAACACCATGGCAGAAAGCAACTTGGGAAGGAAAGGATTTATTTTGCTGGCACTTTACGGTTTGTCATCCAAGGAAGTCGGGGCAGATACACAAGGCAGGAACCTGGAGGCAGGAGGCGATGCAGAGGCCATGGAGGGGTGCTTCTTACTGGCTTGCTCATCATGGCTTGCTCAGCCTGATTTCTTATAGAACCCAGGAATACCTTCCCCAGGGGTAAAATTTCCCACTGTGAGTTAGGCCCTCCACCATCCAATCACTAACTAAGAAAACACTCTACAGGCTTGTCTGCAATGTGATCTTAGGGATACATGTTCTCAGCTGAAGTTCCTTCCTCTCAAATGACTATAGCTTGTATCATGTTGACACAAAAGCTAGCCAGCCCAGAGACCCAGGGGCCCCAACTGTTCCTCTGTGAGGTTTCAGCCTCTCTCCACCTGACTCCTGAGCCCCACCACTCCTGAATCTCTTGCCTCTCCTTCCTTCTCCTCCCCTTTCTCCCATCTGTGGCTATCACAGGCCAGAGAGTGAAATGGGGACTCTGGAGAAATTACATCTGCAGACTTTTCAAAGACCTGGGTCATGGAATGGATCGCAGAGACAAGCACAGGATCATGGGACACTATTCTGGTCAACTTAAAGGTAATCACATTTAAACAGGACACAAAGAACATACAGAGAAGTCTCCGTAATTTAAGATTATACATGTGGTATACACCCCAGACATGCAAGAGTAGACTAGCCAGCACATCTAGATTCAGACACAGAAATACGCATCTGTACATTTATATCAGAAATGGCCTTTCATGTATAAAAAGCACACAGCACACAAACATAATCCCATGCCTCAGTAAGTACACAGACAAAACTGAGCTGACAAGTGCACACCCACCCCCATAAAACAAGAGGCATTTACTCCCAGTGCCCTTTTGTCCTGTGTATCTGTTTCATGGTGTCCTTGCCAACATCTACGGTGTGGATAAGGGAATGAAGAGTAAGCAGCCAAAGCAGGAAGCTGCTATGGGTGCTCACACTCTGGATAATGAGAGACAGGAGGCGGGAACATCTGAAGTTGCATAACTGAGTGGAGAGGCGGGTTCAGCATAAAAGGTTCTACTGGAGTGTGCACTGAAGTCAACATTGGTTAGACCAGGACCATGGAGCTCAGTGCCCTGCTCCTCCTCGCTCTCCTTGTGGGATTCTTGTTATTCTTAGTCAGGGGACATCCAAAGTCCCGTGGCAACTTCCCACCAGGACCCCGTCCCCTGCCCCTCTTGGGGAACCTCTTGCAGATGGACAGAGGAGGTCTCCTCAATTCCTTCATGCAGGTGAGACACGCACAGGGCCTGAGCCCTGTGGGTTTAGCCCTGTGTTTCCTCTTGGAGGTCACTCCGCAGGAAGAGCAAGGGACTCCTTCCAGGCTGTAGGTTCAGATGGGAAGGTGGCTGAGGGGAGGGTGAGATGTTGACTTATGGTGGACGGTGCTCAGATGGACAGGCAAGTCTTGCTATGTTGGAATTGTGCGGGGCACTGTGCTTGGAGTGCGAGAGGTACGAACGTGTTGAGGTGTAAGCGTGTAGAATTTCACTCCTTGGAACTTGTCCATTCCAGAAGAGAAGGAAGACCATCAGAGGCATCAACATTAAGGTTTGCTTCTGCCAGCAAAAGATTAGTTAGCCTGAGGTGTTCTAGGACAAAGGGGAAGAGAGGTAGGGTGGGAGGAGGGATGAGTAGGAGTGTTTATCAGTTTATTCCAGCAGCTGGCTTGGCATTTACCTACCAGTCTCTATATTGGTGCTTTGCACATGGGGTTTCATGTTTAATCATCACTTGTTTACTAATAATCGGCATCTGTGATCCTACCTTTCATGAGGGAGCTGAGACAGTGAGTATAAGTTCCACCCCCTCTGTCCGACACCAGGGCTGTGAAGATTACATTCTTGAACATTGTATTTGTTACCCCTTGGCTTTTAAAAGATTCCCCCCTCCCCAACCCCAATGGAAAATTCAGTTATGTTCATTTATTTTTTGAGATGGGGTCTCCCGTGTTTTTTTTTTTTTTTTTAAAGTTGGCTCCCAACTCATGATTCTCCTGCCCTAGCCTCTGGAATGACAACTGTGTTGCCACACCCTGCCACACGTGTTTTAAACACATACCTCCCACATGTGAGAAAGGTCAAGCCAACACCAATTTGATTTATTTTAAGAAATCCATTGACAATTTAATGTACACATATACTGGATCTCTGTCTTCTGTGACCCCTCCTTTTCCTCTCTCTCCCACAGAAACCCTTCTTTTGGCCAACACTTCCCTTCCTACCTTGATGTTCTTTTTTTTTTACCCACTGAGTTTAGTTAGGGTCGTTCAGGGTGGGTTGATATGTAGTTTACTTCTCGGTGCTCACTTAGTATGAAGAGAAAGGATGGATGCCTTCTGGGCTCTAGGTTCAAGTGGGAGGGTTGGTGAGGGAAAGATGAGATGCTGACATAGGCAGGAACTGTTTACTGGAGCAGGAACTCAGGAGGGACTATACCACAAAAGTAATGGACTTCCTCCCCCAGCCAACACTGCCCACAGACCCAAAGCAGGCAATGGTAGCATTCACAGTGCCACATCTTTCCCCTGAAGTGACTGTGATCTTTTTCCTCCATTAATTTATTAATTAATTAACTTAGTCAGGGGACATCCAAAGTCCCATACCAACTTCCCACTAGTCAATTAATAAGTCAACAAATTAATTAATTAATTAACTAATTAATTAATTCAGGTGTCCTTCCCCTTCTTCTCTGAGAGCGTAGAGGCTTCCAGGGTATCCAATGCACACACATGTATCAATTCTATGAGGGGCTAGGCACACCCTTTTCCATGCAGCCAAACAAGGTAGTCCAATAGAAGAATTATTCTACAGACAGGCAACAGCTTTTGGGATAGCCCTAGCTCCAGTTGTTTGGGACCCACATGAAGACTGAGCTGTACCTCTGCTACATATGTGCAGGGAGGCCTAGGTCCAGTCTATGTATGCTTTTTGGTTTGTAGTTCAGTCTCTGAGACCCCCAAGGGTCCAGGTTAGTTGACTCTGTTGGTCTTCTTTCTGTGGTGTTTCCATTCTCTTTTGGGACCCTCAATTCTTCCCCAACTTTTCTATAAGACTCTTGAGCTCCATCCAATGTTTGGCTGTGGGTCTCTGCATCTTTTTAGTCAGCTGCTGGGCAGAATCTCTCAGAAGACAGTGAAGATAGGCTCCTGTCTGCAAACCTAACAGAGTATCATTAATAGTGTCAGGGATTGATGCTTGCCCATGGGATGCATGTCAAGCTGGGCTGGTTATTGGTAGGCCATTCCCTCAGTCTCTGCTCCATCTTAGTGACAATGGTCTTAATGTTATAAACACACAGGGATCTTAGGGTCTAGGAAATGTGCAGTTGGCAGGAAATCAGAGCTTATACCAACTCTGACTGATGGTCTGGTTGCCTTTCTAACTATATATTTTGAACAATAAAGAATCTCATGCTCAACTGCTTAGCAGTAATAGTAGCAGGATCAGAGAGTGGGGCTGCATCCCTGACACCCAAGAGGTGACAGTACAATTAGAGATAGAGGATAAACACATAGAAGTTTTAGACATGTGACCTGTTCACCTGGACAATACAGAAAACAGGTAAAAACAAGAGGATGTTTCCCCTAAGGTTTATTCTTATTTTATGTGCATGAGTGTTGCCTGCATATGTTCTATGTCCATTATCGGTGCTCAAAAAGTGTGTAGGAACCCTTGGAAATGAGTTACAGGTTGTGAGCACCAAGTGGGTGCTGGAAACTGAACCTAGGGCCTCTGAAGGAATAGAAAATGCTTTTAAACCTCAGGCTATCTTTCCAGCCCCACCCTAATTGAGTTTTAAGATCATCTGAGGTTCCGTTAAGAGTTTATATAAGAGGTTGAATCGGATCAGATTACCAAAGACTATCTGGAGTGAGAATAAATGGGGAAAAGAAGCTGTTTCTGGGGAGTAATGAAGGTCAGATGAGGAAGGAGCAGGTGTAGGTGAACAAGAGCATGATGTAATGGAGGAGAGGTAGATGTTGAATTTTGTGGTCATGGGGAGGAACTGGTCTGACTGAAACCAAGAATAGTAAGAAGATAATGGTCCACCTAAGCCAGCAAGATAGAGTTTTCTGGTTTCTTTGTCTGCTTACTGTTGTTATAACACTAAGCAAGAGGTCTTTTATAAAGTAAGGAGGTGTATGTATGGGCTTAGAATGATGGCTCAGGAGTTAAGAATGCGTGCTGCTCTTCCAGAGGATCCAGATTAGTTCCCTGTGTCCATATATGGCAGTTAACCACTGCCTGTAACTTTAGATCCAGAGAATCTGACATTTTCTTCTGACTTTTGGGACTACACACACACACACACACACACACACACACACACACACACACACACACACCACATAGTTACACACATACAAAGACACACACACACACACCACATAGTTACACCATACAAAGAACCACACCACACACACACACAACACACACATATTTACACACATCAAAGGACACACACACACAGACAATTTAAAATGCTAAGGGGTTTATTGAGCTTATAATCATGGATGTGGACAGTCTAAAATCAAGTACTTTTTTGGTCCAAACTTGATGAGGACCCTCTGCATGTGTCACAACATAGTGGAGAAGAGAGAAGAGAATCTGTCACATGCAGAAGGGGCTAACCATGTGGGGTAACCTTAATCTGTAAAATCAATTCTCCAAATATCCAGCCTCTCTGCTTGACCAATGTTAAGATATTGTGTGGATCTGCCCTGAAGACCCAATACCTCTCACTGGGCTCCACCACTTGAAGGCTCACCCGCCTCTCAACACAGCCACTGTGAGGGTCGAGCCCCAGCATGTGAACCCATGGAGGACATGCAAACCATGTTCAAGGCTTGGTACATGGAACAGGCAAGAAGAAAAGGGCAGCCGGTCCAGACAGGTGGCTCTGGATTCCAAACAGTGGTGATGTCCCAGGAGCCCCAGGAGAAACCAGCTTGACTGTTTCAAGTGTGTTGTGGTTGGACCAGGAACCTGACTCAAATACAGCTGCTAAAGGCCATGCCAGCTCCATGAGTTCTAGCTCAATTCCAAATCGCTTGTTTTTGCTCATGGGCTGGTGGGCCTGGATTTTCTGATATGCACTCTGGAATGTTCTCTGGAAGTTTTAGCTGTGGCTCAAGAGACTGGGGGCTACTCTCTCAGGTGGCTGTGTTGCTGAAAGCAACCTTGTGGGCTTTTATCAAGTGTGCATTGTTAAGAATGATTTCTTAAGCATGATGAAATTCTATTGGGCAGGGGCAGAGAAACAAGTCTGTGCTCTGGCTTCCAGCCACCGCCAACATTTGCACTAAAAACAGTCAACTAAAAATATTTGCCTTTCTAAGTTTTTAAGTCCTTTAGAAGCTCAAGTACCATTTTATTAGGATTTGAGAGGAAAACACCAAGGCAGACAAGTTGTGAATCTTGGCAGCTGCCAGAGGAGGAAGTCAGAAATGAGGAGGAGGGGACTCCATGCTGTTTGTTGGCTTGCACATGGTGAAAGAGTGTGTGTAGGAAAAAGGAGAGCAAGCACAGACTGTCAAGGAAAGCAGATTCAGCATTTGGTAGAGATCCAGGAGAAAAAGATAAAAAAGAAAGAGAAGGAAGAGTGCTGATTTTTCTGAAAAGTTGCTGATGGAAGTTCTGCATGTGGCTACACCAAGGGCAGAACTTCTAAATTCTGAGAAAGATCAACACATGCTCTCAGCAAGGGGATGTTTATTCCTCCCATCTCCTTATGGTTTGGGTGAGTCGGTCTTCCCAGGGCTTGTCTCATGGCTAGGTGATTGACAGGTCCAGCTTAGTTATCTCTTTAAAAAAAAAAAATTTATTTATTTTATGTATGTGAGTACACTGTCACTGTTTTCAGACACACCAGAAGAGGGCATCGGATCCCATTACAGATGGTTGTGAGTCACCATGTGGTTGCTGGGAATTGAACTCAGGACCTCTGGAAGAGCAGACGGTGCTCTTAACCACTGAGCCATCTCTATAGCCCCTTAATTAACTCTTAAGGGAGGAGACAAATCTTTAGAGTAGGTAAGAATATCATGTCTCCACTCATGACTAGGGAGGAGGGAGGAGGGAAGAGGGAGGAGGGAGGAGGGAGGAGGAAAGAGGGAGGGGGGAGTCTCTTCTAAACTGCTTTTAAGGCTCCTTAACATTATCTTCTCAATAATGGGAACTCCAAAATAATTTGGAAATGGGCTTCAAGTTGGTGATAGACCATTTCCAGAGCTGTTCAGTGGGGACTGGACTGAAGTTTCAGTCACATGTAGCTCCAGACGAAGTGCTCCTTTAGAAGACATAAGAAGAAACTGGGTGGTGGTGGTGAAGAGCTGGCTCAGCATTTAAGAGAACTGGCTGCTCCTTTGAGGACCTAGTTTTAATTGAACCTCAAAAATTATTTCTTCTACGTTTACTTTTTATTTTGTGTATACGAGTGTTTTGGCTGCCTGCATGTCTGTGTATCTACCATGTGTGTGCCTGGTGCCGGTCTGCAGAGGTCAAAAGAAGGCATTGGACTCCTGGAATTGGGGTTGAAAATAGTTGTGAGCTGCAATGTGGGTTCAGGGAACCAAACCCAGGTCCTTTGCGTGAGATCTTAACTTCTGCACCATCTCTTCAGCCACTCTAGTTAAAACTTTTGAGCTATGGTATTTTACAGTTGATCATTGCTCTAGAGCAGTGGTTCTCAGTCTTTCTGATGCTGTGACCCTTTAATATAGTTCCTCAGGTTGTGCTGTCCCGAACTATAAAATCATTGTTCATAAATGTAATTTTGATCCTGTTATGTATCAGTGTCTGAGTTACGTGGGACAAAGAGAAACAGTTCAGGATGTAGTAGGCTTAGTAAAAGCAGCAGGGGGAATCAGCCTGTTTTAAACTGACTGCCTAGCGACTGGGAAGAAGGGCTTTCATTGATTGTTACATAAAAGATTTGAGCAAGTCCATTCCCACATACCCAAATCTCTTATCTGATCTAAGCATACACAATCATTATAAGAATTTCAGGTTTGCCAGGAATGTCTTATGATTGAAGTCATGCTAAGGGCCCGAAATTCCTAAGAAAAAAGCAACCCCAAGAATCTCAGATAACAACCACTGATTATTCACAAGAGGTTACTTCAGAGCTAAGTGGCCATCACTCCGGAGTAAATGCCAGGAGCAAATGGCTTTTCTAAGATTCAATTATGTAACGAATTGTAACGTAAATATCTACACTTGGTCTTAGGGGACTCTTGAGAAAGGGTCCTTTACATCCCAGAGGGGTGAGAAACACTGCTCTAAAATCAGTGCAGCTCAGTGAATTTTCAAACTGAACACATTCTTATCATGATATGCAGCTCAGTTAGCATTAAGGTCAGTCCCTGTCTCACGCCCTCTAATCACTACCGTCTCTCTGTTCTGACACAGTGGGTTGACTTTACCTGTGTTCAGACTTCATTTAGATAACAGCAGATGGGTAGGTTATTTCATTGTTGCATAATATTCCACAGTGTGGACTTGCCAGTGCTTGTTCCTGTAAAATTTTAAGAAGGCTTCTAGGAATAATCTGGTTTATTCATTTGGTGAACACATGCATTTTTTTTTTTTTAACTGTTGTACAGGTATTTGGAGGTGAATGTTTCTCTGTGTGTTTATGTTCAGCTTCAAAAGTTACAGCTGATTCTCCACAAAGACAGATTCTCCACTCACAGATTCAACCAGTTGTGGATTGAAAAATCCTTACAACAAGTACATTTAGGGATAAACATGTCCCACATCTGCAACCCTAGCACTTCAGAAATGATGGCAGGAGAATGACAGATTGAGATAATCTAAGCAACATAGTGAGTCCCCAGTCAACCTGGCCAACATAGTGAGATCCTGTCTCAAAACATGTAAATCAAACATGCATAGATTTTTTTTTTCTTAGCACTATTTCATAAACAACACGGGACACTGACCACTAGCATTTAATTTCTGTCAGCTGCATGGCAATCTGGAGTGAATTAAAGGTTACAAGAGTGTAGCATTCAGTTTAGCTACTCTGTTTTATGCTCCGGCAGTTTGTACTTCCAGCCACCTGCCCAGCAGCTCTTTGGATCCGTGAATGAAAGACACACATACATTAGTTTACTTTTGAAATGCCTTGGCTATTCAAAGCCTTGGCAGTTCTAAGCGTCCCAGGGCTAGCATGCTTTTCCCTCCGGTACTCCTGGGTCAATACCTTCTAATTCTAGTTTTAACTTTTGTCCTGGCTGCAGGACATTAAACAGGGTCCAGGGAGATCACCTAAGAGAGGATGAAGAGAAACGGGCGAACACAAGGAACACGGCTTGTCTATAGGCTGATCAAACCGTAAATTTTTACTTTTTTACACACAGGTTATATACACAAAAAGGCAGGATGTGGGGAAGGGGATGACGCAGGAGCGTAGGTGTTTAGGGGGAGTACAGATATCTTCCAGAACAGAGTGTCAGCTGGGTGAAGGTCCAGGGGACAGATCACTATGACTCTGCCTATGATTCACTTGTCTTTATCTAAGTTGGTACTATCCAACTTAGATACCTATCTACAAGGTCTATGACTACTCAGGCTTGGCAGCCCTCCACCAAAGCTGCTTGTTTACAATAGTTTCTAGCCATCTGCTTCAGTGTTTTTCCACAGAGACCCAAGACTTGGTGCTAGCAGGCATGTATGTCTGGCCTATTGCTGATTTTAGGCCTTTAGTGTATAAGCAGGGCTGCCCCTGACAAACTTTGCTGCTCTGTTACCTTCTGTGAGACCCCTTGGTCTTTGCTGCCCAAGATGCTTTTGGGCACCCTTAAGGGGACCATTTTTCTTTTACTCCCACATTTCAGATGATCTTCCCTCTGCAGCTCTGAATCTCATCCGTCTCTCTCCCTTGAGTCATGGTGATCCTTCGTCTCCTCCCTTGCATCCTAGCCCACTCAAATCTAAGGGTCCCACCCCAGTTTCCTTTGCCCACCCCTTGGCTGCTGGCATCTTTATTGATGATCAAAATCCAATTGGGGATGAGGACCTCTAGTGTTTGGACATGCAGATTCCTGATTGAATCAAAGCATTAGAACCCATCTCCACCACAAGAGGATGAGAGTGGGTCATTGGCAAACACACACAGTTCTATTGAAGGGCTTTCAGCACTAAAAGGCTTTGATATTCCTGGGACCAATTCCTGGAGATGCCCAGAGATGGCTGTACTGTCAGGTAGTTCCCATATGTCTAGACTGTAGACATAATTGACAGTCAGGACCACCACTAGGGATCATACATTTCCCATCCCAGGTAACCCAGTGGGTGGGTCAGGGTCATTCTCTCTGAAAGTCATCAGGAGGTATTGATCAAGTTAAAGCTGGGTCACAGGAAGGATGGTTCTTGGTTGAGATCCCAGATCTGGCCAGATTGAAAGGTATAGGCAAGGATCTTTATCATATTTACATCCATATCCACATCCATATCATATCCATATCTATGCATACATTTGTATCTATCCATATATATATCATCTCAAGAAGCAGGTTAAGCCCTCTCTTTTCACCAGTGAGAATTTACTCCAAATACTTGAGAAATAAAAAGAAAACTCTTTAATAATGCACATCTGGTTCTGGCTACCACCCTAGAGGAACTAACCTCAAACAGAAAAATTTAACAGTTTTTATAGAGTTTGGACATTAGCAACCCACATGTGCTGTCATCTGTAAATCTCTTTTAGGTCCCATTCCCACATTAGACTTTGAGCAACTAAACATATTTTACAGAGTCATGAATTTCAAGTCTGCTGTTTTAGATAAATGGGAGATTTACAGCAGAGATATTGTCATCATCACTTTTCGAGTAGACCAGTGCTGTCCCCTTGAATGGTCTTGGTCACTGTTCTGTGCTTTGATGTGACACCAGAGCTGAGGGTGACACCAAGGCCAAGGCAACTCTTAGAAGAAAGCTTTTGGTTGGGGCTGGATTATAGTCTCAGAGATTTAGTTCATTATCATCACATCAGGAGCATGACAGCAGGCATAGTCAGAGCTGGAACAGTAGCTGAGAGCTACATCTTGATCTGTAGATCAAGTGTGTATGGGCTTTTAAAATCTCAAAGCCCACCCCAGTGACACATTTCCTCCAACAAGGCCACACTTACTAATCCTTCTAATCTTTTCAAATAGTGTCATTTTCTGGTGACTAAGCATTCAAATATATAAGCCTATGTAGGCCATTCTTATTCAACCCACCACACCCAGGTTCATTCTTGCCCTCCTGAAAGAATTTTGCTCTTCCTTATAAAATAATCAGGACTTAATAATGGTGGTTGTTACCAAGTGCTATCATCTTTGAACTGCCCAGTAGAGCCATGTTCTTTCACATGCAAATGGAGCCTAATTGGCAACAATCTTAACAAATAAATTTTAACAGATACATATTCTCAGCAAGCCCAAGCTTCAATTTTGTTTAAGGCACAATTCTTTTCCTAAATTCTAGCAAGTCTGGTTAGTTTGTTACTTATGTCCAAGTCACATTAGAAGTGGCTCTTAACCAAACACCACCTTGTGCAATGTAGTATTTTCTAAGCAAATTGGTTGGTGAATTCTTTGTAACATCATTTCATTTTTATTAAATTGTTTTATTATCAATTTTATTGAAGTGTTTTATTGTTAGTTGTCTTAGATTATATCTATAACCTGTTTATTTTTGAGACAAGGTTTCATGTTGTCCAGGCTGGCCTCTAGCTCAACAGCATCCAGGGAAACTCTTGAATCCCTGAGACTTCTTATTAACTTCCCCAGTGCTGAGCGTATGATACTAGCCCAGCACCCACAGTCATACTGTAGCATAGTACTGCTTAGAATATCTTATCAGTTAAGGGACACCTTCCCAGTGGCAGATTCACCCTGAAATTTTTAGGTCCTCAGAAAAGGAAGGGTGGCCAGGGCCAGCCTGTTTACCAGTCTTTATCTAAGCATTTTAAACAATTTAATAACAATGTCTGTGCTGGCTAACCCCAATCCTGGTGCCTTTATGCTTGGCAGCTTCGAGAAAAATATGGAGATGTGTTCACAGTGCACCTGGGACCGAGGCCCGTGGTCATGCTCTGTGGGACAGACACCATCAGGGAGGCTCTGGTGGGCCAAGCTGAGGCTTTCTCTGGCCGGGGGACAGTTGCTGTGGTTGAGCCGAAACTTCAAGGAATATGGTAAGACTCTCAAAGTTTGAGATGAGGTAGGATGGAGAATGGGCACAGAGAGAGGTGGTTCTGAAAGAAGGGAAGGTAAGTGCTGGGGAAGAACCCAGGTTCCTTTGAACTTCCTGTGTGACCTGCCCCTTTTTCAGGTGTGATCTTTGCCAATGGGGAACGCTGGAAGGCCCTTCGAAGATTCTCTCTGTCCACTATGAGAGACTTTGGGATGGGAAAGCGGAGTGTGGAGGAGTGGATTCAGGAGGAAGCCCAATGTTTGGTGGAGGAACTGCGGAAATACCAGGGTGAGTTTGGGAGAATGGGCATGAAGGAAGATGGCAGACAGAGACATGAGTGTACAGCCAAAGAAAGAGAAAGAGATATCCATGGGTAGAGAAAAACACACACACACACACACACACAATTCACTCACACACATTCACACACATATACACACTTATACATAAATACACACACACACACACATAAACACACACACACATAACACACATTCACTCTCTCTCACTCACACATTCACACACACAATGGGGGAGAGTGGGAAATACATAAAAACAGGGAAAGAGATGTGAACCTCACAGTGTCCGAGAATAACTCAGAGAAAGAGATTGTGTGATTAGCATGCTGGGTGCTTACATTCAAGGAAATGGAGGCCCATGTTAAGATTATATTTCAGACAGGCCTAGCAGCACAAGCCTTACATCCCAGTAAGGGGCCCAAGAAAGGATCAGAAATTCAAAGCCAGTCTGGCTATATCATCAACTCCTGTCTCACAAAGAAAAAGTTGATGCAGTGGGTGCACACGCAGCTCTCAGTCTGATCTCCAACACCATAATACTGCCAGGGGGTTACATGCTGGTCATCATAGTGAGCCTGTGGTGGAGGCAGGAGCTTAGAGATTTGAGGTCGCCTTTGACTTTGTATGGTGTTCAAGGTCATTATGGTTACACAAAACAGTCTCAAAGAATGGTCTATGTCCAGTGCATGTGTGGGAAGCAAGGATCTGTGTTTTTCCTTGTGGATATGCTGATTTTGGGGCAGTGATCGAAGAGGCCAGGTGGGCTGTTTTACTTTGTGGTAGTTGCAGGCTTTTCTGGGTACTTTTTAGAAACCTCCTAACAGGGCATACTGGTGACACAGTCTGTTGTTAGGTTCATACTGGTGTTTGTCATCTCTTAAGATTTCTCAGGAGATCATGAGATGACCCTGCAGAAGCTAGAAGGGAGAAGAAGGAATCGGGGAGACTAAGAAAAAAGATAGGAGAAAGCAGGGTGACACAGAGACCAGGAAGCTGAGCTAGAACTAGAGGGACCAAAAAAACCCAAAAGGAGCAGGAGTCAGCAGGGAGGGGGCAAGAGGGATAGAGAATGGGAGAGAGTAGGTAGGGGGAGGGACAAAGAAAAAGATGTAAGTATTGCAAGTATTTTAGACCAGAACCCAGAGTCAGATAAAGAAAGACTGGTGAGCACTAGGGAGAGATCTGCAGAGGAATCAGAAGACAGACAGCTTGGACCCAGAGAGAGCAGCTACTGTGGGGCAAGATTGCTGGACTGACAACATCTCATGAGGGCCAATCACAGAGCCTGGAAATCAAAGACAGCAGGCAACAGGGGCGGATGGTTCTTGAACACTTCAGAGTCTAGAATCAGAGAAGGAATGGAGGAACACTCACAGATGAGGGATTTGTCAATCCACACAGGCAATCCCGAACCCTTCTCTGCACCATTTACTTGAGCCTGTCAGCTTAGAGTCAGCATGGTGATGGGGGAAGGCACAGGGTGGAGACTAACTGTACATGCTGCCCCTCTCGGCTCTCTGGGTCTGAATCCTGGTCCCAGCCATTAGTCGCTGTGTTACTTTGGTGAAGTTAGCTACCCTCTCTGTATATACAAATTGAAAAGAAATAGTATTTGGCCCAGGACACCTCAAGACCAAGTTCTCAGCACAAAGAAGAATTATTTGTTCCAGAGGGATGAAGGCAGGGACAATGGACAAAGAAAGACAGGAGACAGAGGATCAGGGAGAAGGGCAAGGGAACAAAGGAGAGGGGAGAAAGGGGCCAAAGGAGAGGGGGAAGGGTTATTTGTCCTATAGGACAAAGGTCTGCCTCTGGATAGAGAGGGGACAGGTGTTACACATGGGCAGATGGCAGTTTATAAAGGTAAAGGGGAAGACCCCGTGTTAGTACGAGATGTTTGATTTTAATTGGGCATGTTAATTAGGTGAGCCTAAGGGGTTTTTTGATTGCTGGTCTTCAATACTTTGATAGCTGGACCTCGGTAGTCAGCTTCAGGAGAAGGAAGTGGCCAAATAAGGGAATAGACTTTGGGGACTAGCTTTAGGAATTTAATCTAATGGTTTTTAGCAAAGAAGAGGGAATGGGGAGTGGGGAAGAATGAGGCCTGCCAGAGTTCAAGTGGGGTAGTGTCCCTTCATTAATAGGATTTTATCTTATGTATAACATTAAATAAATTAAAATTAAATAAAATGTCGTATACAATGCTGAGTTCAGGACCTGGTGTATCATATGTGCAGGCTCAGCAGCTGTTGCTGTGCTTTGAGTAGTGAGTGGAAACAGCTTTCCAGAGACGAGGCCAAAGCCAAATGTTCTACAATTCTTGATACCATGTCTCGGTTCTTCCTCCTCATCCTCCAGGAGCCCCCCTGGACCCCACCTTCCTCTTCCAGTGCATCACGGCCAACATCATTTGCTCCATTGTCTTTGGAAAGCGCTTTGACTACACAGACCACCAGTTCCTGCGCCTGCTGGAGCTGTTCTATCGGAGCTTTTCCCTCATAAGCTCATTCTCCAGTCAGGTCAGCCAGTGGGTGGGAAGAGAAAAGCATCCAGGACAGAGGAAACGAAAGGAGGGAGTATCTGAGGGCTGGAAGAAAGGCAGAGACAACATGGAGAGACAAGGAGGCTTTGACCTGGAGGCAGAGGGAGGGATGATGAGCAAGGAGGAGAGACCTGAATGTAGCAATAAGAGCCATCCAGACAGACATGAAGATAATGATGATCTGGGGGCTCTGGCTGTAGCTAAGAGGGTACAGGACTTATCTGTCCTGTATTAATCCCTGGGTTCATACCCTAGCATGACATATATGTCTGTCTGTCTGTCTATCTGTCTATCTATCTGTCTATCTATCTATCTATCTACATCTATCTATCTATCTATCTATCTATCTATCTATTTATCTATCCCTAGCACGACATATATGGTGATACATATACTCAATCCCAGTACTGTGATCAGAGTTCACAGTCATCTTTGGATAAGTACAGAGTTTGAGGACAATCTGAAAAATATGAGATCTGATTAAAAAAACCAAACCAAACCAAAATGATGGTTTAGGAAAGAGAAGAGAGAAAAAGAGGATAGAGAATACAAGGCAAGAGAGCGCTGGAGAAAGATTCAGAGAGTGTCCGATAGGATGCTGTATTGCTTTTATGTGCATCAGAGTGAAAACGAAGGAACAAGAGAAGATGAGCAAGGGCAGGAAGGAGGACCAAGGGAGGGAGGGGAGAGGGTGGAAGAAGAGAGAAACTTGTTCCTAGGTAACCTAGGAACACTGCCCATTTCCTGTGAACCAATAGCTCCAGGTGACCTCCTGGACCCTTCTTTTGCAGGTGTTTGAGCTCTTCTCTGGCTTCCTGAAGTACTTTCCTGGCACCCACAGACAAATCTCCAAAAACCTCCAGGAAATCCTTGACTACATTGGCCATAGTGTGGAGGAGCACAGGGCCACCTTGGACCCCAGCGCTCCACGAGACTTCATTGATACCTACCTTCTGCGCATGGAGAAGGTTAGTCTTGCATGGATTAGAGAGGGTATGGGTGAGAGTGAAGGATGGGGATGTGGTCAGAGAAAAAGATGGGAGAGGACAGCAGATGGTGAGGAGAGGAAGAAACAGAGTGGAGATGCAGAATGTCTGGAAGAAAAGAGAAAAGGAGGAAAAAATGACATAGGGAAAGAGAAGGGGTGTGGTTGGGGGAAGAAACACATGGCAAGGGGCAAAAGTAGAAAAGATCACAGAGGAACAAAGAGCCTAGGAGACAGAACATGATAAACCACCAAAGAACAAAGTAGAAAAAGAAGATAGAGGAAAACAAGGGATATTGTCTGGGGCCGAGTAATGTCCAGAGGTCCAGATAGTATGAGACTCACAGACAGAAGGACAGTGACCAGAGATATGTGTGCATCTCCTTGCAAGGATCCAGTCACCCCTGACCCTCTCTTCTCTCTCCCATCTGGAACCAGGAGAAGTCCAACCACCACACAGAGTTCCATCACCAGAACCTCATGATGTCTGTGCTCTCTCTCTTCTTTGCTGGAACTGAGACCAGTAGCACCACGCTTCGCTATGGCTTCCTGTTCATGCTCAAGTACCCCCACGTTGCAGGTGCACCATGGGTGGACAGTTGGGGGATTTTCTATCTACCTTTTGGATGTGGAAATTTGAGGGGATGAGAGGGACATGGGCATCTGGAACTCTAAATGCTTTGTTCTACTTGTAAACTAAGGCAGTGCTGTGGGTGGTGTGTGAATGAACACTCAGCTGACCCGTTTTCTGTTGTCTTCTACTTAAAGGTTGATCCTTACCTTCCTTCCTTCCATCCTTCCTGACTTCCTTCAATCTTTACATTCATCTATTATTCATCTTTCTTTACATCCACCTCTTCATGCATCTACTTATTCTGTTCTTTCAGCCACCTATTTGTCCACTCATCAATGAACATGTCATCAGCCTCTCCCTTCAGTCATTCTCACACAACTAAACATCAAATAGGTCTCCAAAGACCTATTTACTCACTCATCCTTCTACCTTCATACTAGACACTTATTCACACTCACATGCACTCATGCACCCATGTGTAGACACACACACACACACACACACACACACACACACAACACAAACACATATCCACCTTGAATCCTTCCAGTCAACCACTTATAAATCAACTGATTAATTATTCGTGTATTTATTGATTCTTTAACCACCAAAGCAGACATTTTATTTAATTATTTGAATGAATCAATGGAAGTGTTGTTCCTTTGATCAGCAAAGTTGAATAAACTATTGGCCATCAATTCATCCATACACCCCTTTCTCCTTCTATCCACAGGCTCCATTTCCTATTCCTTTCACTAAGTGGTCTTTGAATTCCTAATTTGCTTGTCTATCCATTTTCCCATTCATCCACCAACCGAATCATCTGTTGACCTACAGTTGAATACATAATCCAGTGCTTAGTGTGTTCATTTCATTAACTCATGAACCTGTCCACACATTCATTTATCCATTGATTTTCTTATGTATTCATTTCTACATGCATCTGTTGATGGCTCAGTTTTACTAATCTACCTACTTCTCTGTTACATTTCTGCGGACAAAGCTTCAAGTTACTAATATAAAGTTCTATGTTAAGTTGTGTGTGTGTGTGTGTGTGTGTGTGTGTGTGTCTGTGTGTATCATCAATTCATTGCAAGGTGAGAATTTCTATTTCTTCTCTCCCTCACATTCTTGCCTCATCACAGTTGCTCTCCAGTCTCCCTGTGCAGTAGCCCTTTGCTGTCTATTTTTCTTTCTTTAGTAAAACCCTGCTGAAATTCTGGTGAACCTCATGGAGGAGAGATTTAAAACAATTTTAAACATGGGCACAAAAAGACAGGCACTTAAGAATGGGACAGTTGTTTGTAGCCTTGAAAGCTCTCAGTTTCTCAGCAGAGTCTCCTTTACTGCACTGTTTTCCTGTGTCATTGGCTGATAGAATACAATATCACTGCTACAAAGCTGGTAAAGCAGGTCTACTTTCCCCCTTTCCTGTGCAGAGAAAGTGCAGAAGGAGATTGATCAGGTGATTGGCTCACACCGGCTACCCACCCTTGATGACCGCACCAAAATGCCATACACTGATGCAGTCATCCATGAGATTCAGAGATTTTCGGATCTTATACCTATTGGAGTGCCACACAGAGTCACCAAAGACATCATGTTCCGAGGATACCTGCTCCCCAAGGTGAGACCAGCTGCAATTCCTCATTGCTACTCCATGAGCATACTCTATGCTCCTAATCACCAACCTCATCCTGTCTTGTGTTTTCCCTGCATTCTGTTTTACTTAGGGATTGACCTTTTTCATATGGGAGTCGGGGTATATTAATATCTTTGTATCTCATAACTTCTTCTAGAACACCCAAGTGTACCCCATCCTGAGTTCAGCTCTCCATGACCCAAAGTACTTTGAACAACCAGACACCTTCAATCCGAGCACTTCCTGGATGCCAATGGGGCACTAAAGAAAAGTGAAGCTTTTCTGCCTTTTTCCACAGGTGAGGCAGACCTGTGATTTCTTTCCCAGACACTAGAGGGCAGGCCCGCCCTCTGAGATACAAACAGCTATAGGTCCCTGTTTACTGAGTCTATCCCAGCTGCCTTGCCTGAACAATCCCATTTAACCTGGCTACAGCCCCATGAGGGGAGTCTTGAACTAAAGGACCATCCAGGTCAGGAGGACTTTAGAAAGTGTTTAAAAGCAATGCTAAGAAATTTCACACAGCGGCAGCTGGGTGTAAGGGGATAGATACCTGGCGGGCCCATGACAAGGATTCCCCCTGGTAAATCACATCCTGCGACAGATCTGGTATAATGGAGGTTTATTTGGGGAAAGAAGGGGAGTGAGAACTTAGAAAAGGGGGACAGAGGAGGACGGAAATAAAGGACAGAAAGAGAAGCTGGCCAAGGAACACAGTGTGTGTGTGTGTGTGTGTGTGTGTGTGTGTGTGGAGGTGAGAGAGAGAGAGAGAGAGAGAGAGAGAGAGAGAGAGAGAGAGCGCGCAAGTGAGCAAGAGATGAGGGATAGAGTAGAGGAGGAGGGAAGGGATATGGGGTAGAGAACAGTCCTTTTTATGTGCTGTTGCTACTGAATCTGGCTTGTACCTGGCAGGCAATGGTGGCAGATGATGATACAAGCTGTTGCTAGGTCTCTGGGAGAAGTCTGGTGGAATTGCCTGTAAGGCAACCTTTCTCCTTTCTTGTTTAAACAAAAATGAGAAACTAGGAAGGGATAGTGGTGGAGCAGCAGTGCGGTTGTAATGTTCTTTCACCTATGTCCTGCTAAGTTTGGAGTGATCGTCTGGTTTTAGGGACCCTAAGAAAATTGGGATGTTGGACAAGTCCTGGGAAAGTTGAATGTTTCATTGCTTTCCAGCATCTTTGGGAGCATCTTCTGCTAGGAATGGGCAGGTCCAGTAGAAGAGCCTGTGAGAGTAGACAGGAGCACCTGTGAGTAGCTTCTCTGGAACTGTTCTGGATGCAGATTTTGAGTAAACATGCGGATTTGGCAGAATGCTGGAAAACATATAC
Source organism: Mastomys natalensis (assembly GCA_021653895.1). Taxonomy (NCBI): domain Eukaryota; kingdom Metazoa; phylum Chordata; class Mammalia; order Rodentia; family Muridae; genus Mastomys; species Mastomys natalensis. The sequence goes on from JAJTUV010002353.1 coordinate 364,088, forward strand.
ACATTAGAGGGAGAAAATTAAGTTTGTTAGGGAGAAAACTTTTTTCTTAGGTGTACCATTAAAACTGTTAGACCCGTGGTCTTGGTAGTTGGGGAGGGGAGTTGCAAAACCAGGGGAGTTGGGTTGGATTCCCACCCTCTGGAATAGGCAACAGGTTGGGAAGTTAGTCTGTTGATTGTCAGGGGTACTCATCCAAATGGAGTCCATTTGATTCAGGAGAGGTGAATCAGAGTAAGTTTCCTGAAGCTTACAAGAATCTTTTTAAGTTTACAAAATAGATAAATTTTAGAAATGTGAATTGTAGTCTGTTTTGAAATTGAGGAACAAGGTAGTAAACACCATATTGTGTTATGGTAGAGGCTTGGTAAACAATATTTGTGAAAAGCATGAACAGTCTTTGAGGTGAGCTCAGGGAAGACAGAAACCTTCCAAGGAGCAGAAAGGACAAGAGGGACTTTCCCTCTCTATTCAGAAGACAGAATGTATATACATTTAGCACAATGAGAAACATCTTTAAGTCTATAGTTAAAAGACAACCAAAAAAACTTAACATTTTGAACTTGTGAGTGTGATAGTGGCTCATATAGTGATAAGTTTTATCAGAGTTAGGCTAGTAATTTATCGTAACTTCATTGATTAATGTTAGAACTCTGAACTTTTGAAGTCCTAATATAATAGTAGCATAATGAGGGGGAGAAATCTGAAGAATTTTTTGTTCCTTTTATGTATGTTAAACCACTTTCTTATCACCATCCTAGTTTTTCACATCCTCCAACCTTCACAACATGCATTTACAAAGCTTAAAACATTTTCTTAGATCCTAAAATTAGTTTCTTAGATCCTCATAACTTAAGCTTTCATACCCTCAGACCTTGTATAAAGTTTACTCCTGTTTCCTCTCAGTTATTTACCATGAGATACAGGTGATTGATTATTGGGAGCAGTCACTGCAAGGTTAGTTCCTATAGAGAAGGGAAAAACAAAAATCTACATCTGAAACCTGTTTAGCTTTTAACATGAAGCTTGTGAACAAGCCAAACCTGTTTGCCTTTCTAATAACAGATGTGGTAGTTTTAACTAGCTAATGAATTGACTAATGAGCTAACATGTGTGTTGATTACCTTGGGGTAAGGAGCTAGTTGTTTGTTGTCCTCTAGCTGTAAAGCTACAGTTAGCTTAGCTTCTCAATCAGACATTGAGAAGGAAAAAATATAATCTAGATGTTGGACATTAATTAAAATGATCGATTACTTCATAATCTGCTACCTAGAGAGTTCTCCTATATTCCTCTGGTCTCCATGGCATCATGGCAGAGGCAGTAAATCCATCATGCTCAGAAGATGAGGGGCTTTTTTATTTTCCATGTGGAGGAGGAACATGGGGGAGAACTATTAACTCTCTGGGTGTTCTCTGTCCACAATTCAGTAGGCAAGGCAGTGGGGCAGACTTGGTTAATTGTTGGGGTATAACAATCCAGGTGGAGTTCTTCATCACTGTGCCTATATATTATTGGAGACTTTGGGGGACACCATTAGCATTTGGGAGTCTGTGTCTTTCATAATAAATTTAAACATTTACTGTCATATTCAGCAGATCTCTGACAGGTTTTAAGGCTAGAACCTCTAAAGTATATCTGGGTTAAACAACTTATGCTTGTTTTTATTTGTTGGCTCTAAATTATACCTAGCAAACATAAAACAGGAGGCTCAATATAGCTTAATATTGCAATTAACTGCATCAGTTCTTAGTATGCCTTTAAATATAATTTTGAACTCATTAAATGATATGATCATTTATAAGATAACTGACTGTCAATTTGTATTTAATTATAATAGTTTTTATGAGACTAGAATTGTTATAGTAGCTTTTGAGACTAGAACCTGTTAGGTTTGAGCCTTAAAAAAAATCATGATTTTTTGAATTGAAGGTCTTCTAGCATCAGAATGAAATCTTCTAATCTATAAACATCGTCTATAAAGAGACTGGCAACTTTTTGACCTTAATATGGTATATCATTATAAAAATCTATAGCTTATAAAAATCTTAAGGCTATGTTATAGTTTAATAACATGATCACAAAACAAGGCCAAATTTTTTATTTTTATTTTTTTTTTTCAAGACAGGGTTTCTCTGTGTAGCCTGGGCTGTCCTGGAACTCACTTTGTAGACCAGGCTGTCCTCGAACTCAGAAATCCACCTGCCTCTGACTCCCAAGTGCTGGGACTAAAGGTGTGCGCCACCACCGCCCGGCTACATATTTTTAAAACAGTAATCTATAAGCTTTTTAATGCTATAAAACTTTCAAAATAATATTAAAATGAACTACCATTTAAGGAGTAAAAACATACAGCAATATTGTAAACCATTTGTCAAGACAGTACAGAAATCAGACAAACATCTTTTTTTTTTTTTTTTTTTTTTTTTGGTTTTTCGAGACAGGGTTTCTCTGTATAGCCCTGGCTGTCCTGGAACTCACTCTGTAGACCAGGCTGGCCTCGAGCTCAGAAATCCACCTGCCTCTGCCTCCCAAGTGCTGGGATTAAAGGCGTGCGCCACCACCGCCCGGCCTTCAGACAAACATCTTATTGCAATTCAAATGTACCATTGGAGATCTACTTTCCAAGGCACATGTTGCTGTCCTTAATCAAGATGACAGTGAAGCCATGACTTCCCATAACAGGGATGGCTGCCAGGTATGTGACTACCCTTAATCAAGATGGTGGTAAATCTACGACTTTACCTTCTCCAGTCCTTAATAAAGATGGCAACTAGCCATGTGTTGGCTATATCCCAGAATGGAATCATGTCACATGATTTAAGTTTATCTGAGCATAGATTTTCAATTACTAACACAAAATTATGAGTTTTAACTACATCTAAAAATAAGTCAATACTCCTGTGGGAGCAAGGCAGACAGACTGTAGGCCTGAGGCTGTTAGTTCCGGGAGGAGAGAGATATTTTGTGGCTCTGGATAGGCAGAGCCAAATTTGATGTGACAAGCATTGGCAAAAGGAAAAAAATGCAGTCTCGGCCTATGTGTCGGGCTGATAACAGACGGAGACGGGCTGTGAGAGAGTGTAGGACCCCTGTGGGTATCCCCCAGCGCTGGCCCATCAAGTTTCTGCAGGGTTAGGCTCATCCTCTCTCACTGAGGCTAGACAAAGTGGCCCAGCTAGAAGACCATATCCCACGCACAGGCAACAGCTTTAGGGATAGATTCCTGCTGCAGTTGTTCAGGACTCACATGAAGATTGAGCTGCACATCTGCTCCATATGTGTGGGGGTTGGGGGGATAGATTTTGCCTGCATATGCTCTTTGGTTGGTGGTTCAGTCTCTGAGAGGCCCCAAGGGTCCAGGTTAGTTGACTCTGTTGGTCTTATTGTGTGTTCTTATCGAATTTGGGACACTCGATTCTTCCATAAGAGTTCCTGAGTTCTGTCCAATGTTTGTGGATATCTGCATCTGTTTCAGTCAGTTGTTGAGTGGAGCCTCTCAGAGGACAGCTATTCTAGGCTTCTGTTTGCAAGCATAACAGAGTATTATTAATAGTGTTAGGGATTGATGTTTGCCCGTGGGATGGTGAGGCCAGTTGTTACTTGGCTGTTCCCTTAGTCTCAGCTCTATCTTTGTCCCTGATTTCTTTTAGACAGGACAAATTTTGATTGAGAGTCTGTGAGTGGGTTGGTGTCCTTATCCATCCACTGGGGTCCTGCCTGGCTACAGGAGGTGGACTCTTCAGATTTCGTATCTCTATAACTATGAGTCTCAGCTAAAGTCACCTCCATAGCCTCTGGGGCCTCCCTCATCCTAGGTCTCTGGAATTTCCTAGAGATTCTTTCTTTGTCCTCCTCCCCCAGCAGCTGTAATTTTCCATCCATTCTCCTAGCACTCTCTCCTGTCTCTCTTCACACATGACCCAGACCTTCCCATTACCCTCCCTCTGCCCTCTCCCACCCAGTTCCCTCCCTCTCTCTACCTCTTATGACTATTTTATTACCCCTTCTAAGTGAGATTCAAGCATCCTTGCTTGGGCCTTCCTTCTTTTCTAGCTTTGTAGGGTGTTTGGGTTATATCATTGGTATCCTCCTGTACTTTTTGGCTGATATCCACTAATCAGTGAGTACATACTGTACATGTGCTTTTGGGTCTGGCTTACCTCACTCAGATGATATTTTTTAGTTCCATTTGCTACAAAATTCTATTCACATTCCTACTTGAATTGCAGGCTCATGGTCAAACTCATTGTTATTTATTGCAATGGGCAGGGAGGTGTAAATGGGTTTAGGGATGTGACAGTCCAAAGGCTATACACTGGATGGGTGCTCACATGGATCACTTTCTGTGTCCACAGGAAAGCGCATTTGTCTTGGAGAAGGCATTGCCCGCAATGAATTGTTCATTTTCTTCACTGCCATCCTCCAGAACTTCTCTGTGGCAAGCCCTGTTGCTCCTAAGGACATCGACCTCACTCCCAAGGAGAGTGGTATAGGAAAAATACCGCCAACATACCAGATCTGCTTCTTAGCCCGCTGACTGGGCTGAGGCAGTCAGGTGTCCCCACTTCTGTTGAGAATGACTCTATGTTTGTGCCTCTGAGAGAGCTACTGGACACCAGGCCCTAGATCGCTGCTCACATCCTTCCTCCTATTGTGGTTCTCCAAAGCTCCAAGGCATGTTCTTCTTCTCTGTGAATGGCACTGGAGAAATCAATCAACTGTCTTTCCTGATGTGTGAACAAAGACTTCTGGAGTCCACATCTCATGCTGAGTCACTTCCGTCTTGCTCCCAACAATCCAAGTTCTCTTTCATCAGTTCTCCATGCTCTGTGATCTGTGTTAATCCACTGTGTATCAGATCTGAACTCTATGTCTACAGATTTGCCTAGTATGTATGGTTCAGTTAAACAGAATCACATAGTGTGTGATCTTTGGTGTCTCATGTCTTTACTTCACATAATATTAACTAGATTTCTGGATTCTACAGGCCACAATCACACACCTTTATAGTTTTTTCTCATTCTCTTTCTTAGCATACTCTTCCTGCATCTTCTGTCCTCTTCAGCTCATGGCCCTGAGCTGCATGTTTCTGCACATTGACTTCAGGTTTCCCTATGTTTCTCCTTAAAACTCCCAAGAATCACACCAATGCCTGCATTAGTAAGGGTTCTCTAAAGGAAGAGGACTGACAGAATCAATCAATCAATTTTCAATCAATCAATCTGTTAATCAATCAGTCTGTCTATACATCTGCCTATTTCTCTCTTTCTAATCATCTCTGTGTCTATGTTTATATCCATCTATTGTCTGTGTATCTATCCATCTTGTGTTTATGTTCATGCGTGTGTATGTATATTTATGTATGTATCATCTATTTAAATATTTATTATGTATGTGTGTATGTATGTATCTATCTTTGGATATTATCTCTCTATCTATCTATCTAATCATCTATCTATCTATCTATCTGTCTAACATCTATCTAATCTTCCATCTCTTTATTGGATTTATTAGACTGGCTAACAGGCTATAGCGGCTATAGCCAGCAGGTGCAACAATGATTGTCCCATAATGGAAAGGCTGAGGATTGGGTAGTTGTTGCTTCATGAGGTTGTTAAGTTTCCTCTGTCCCATGCAGTGCTACTACAGTCCTTGAAGGTGCCTGCAGAGCTGCTGGTGCAATCAAGAAGAAGTGGATTTATTACCAGCCATAGTAAAAGATTAGATGAGTTAGCCAGGAAGAGTTAGGGCAGGCAGGAAAAAAAAGCACAATTTCCTTCTTTCCTGTCTTTCTGCTTCAAATAATCTGATCAAGAGTCTCCCTCACAAGAGTGCCCAGCAGCTTGAGTTTTGGTTGATACCAGGTGTAGTCAAGGTAATACCCAAGAGCAGCCACCAGACCCCTGACCCCTTGATAGTTACATATGTCTTTATCTTAGGGTTTCCATTGCTGGGAAGAGACACCACGACCAAGGCAACTCTTATAAAAGTCAACATTTAACTGGGGCTGGCTTACAGGTTCAGAGGTTCAGTCCATTAACATCATGGCAGGAAGCTGGCAGCATCCAGGCAGACATGGTGCTGTAGAAGGAACTAAGAGTTCTGCATCTTGATCCACTAGCAGCCAGGAGAGACTGGCTTCCAGGTGGCTGAGAGGAGGGTCTCAAATCCCATCACCACAATGACACACTTTCTTTAACAAGGCCACACCACATAATAGTGCCACTCCCTGTGCCAAGCATATTTAAACCTGCATAGAGGCCATACCTAGCCATAGCATAATGCAAAGTACATTTAGTCCAAGTTCAAAAGTCTCCCATGTCTGTCAGAGTTTCAACAATGTTAAAAGTGCAAAGGTGAAAGTCTCTTCTGAGATTCATCCAATCACTTAACTATGATGTCCTATAAAATCCAACATCATGGGATATACATTACCTTTCTAAAATGTCATTTTGAGTGAATTCTGGACAAAAGCAAGAGAGAAAAATCAGCTGGGTAAACTTCAAACTCTGCATCTCCATGTCTGATGTCAAAGTACTCCTCAGATCTAATAATTTCTTTCTTTTGGGCTGGTTCCACACCCTGTTAGCAGTTTTCCCTCAGCAGTTATCCCATGGCTCTGCTTTCTCTAACATCTTGGGATCTCCAAGGCAACTTCAACTTCATAGCAAGCATGCTGTGAAACCATACCTTCAAAACCAGTACTACTTGGGTGATTCTTATATATTACCCAGCCCAGATGCCAGCACAAATTCTATCTCTGAAACAAAACTTCTTTGTGGTCTCAGAAAACACAAGAAAAATTCACCTCACTGATGCTCATCTCTCCTTAATCAGTGCTAATTCCTTAGCTCCAGCCAGCTACCAACAACAATTATCCCAGTAACCCTGTCTATTATTGTTTGTCTGGTGTTTTTTGGTTGATAAAGACTTTATTATTCTTTTTAAAAAGTTCAGTTTACATTTCAGTCACAGCTCCTCTTTCTCCTTTCTTCCTAGTCCCACCCTTACAAATTCCTGTTTCCATTATCCCCTCTCCTTGTGTACCTCCTAACCCTGGGATATCTGGTTCCATTAGGATTAAGTCCATCCTTTATCACTGAGGCGTACCCCGCAGTCCAAGTAGGGGATGGGAATCTGATGTCAGGAAATAGAGAATGAGACAGACCCAGCTTCATTTGTTAGTGGACCCAAATGAAGATCAAGCATTCAAAACCATAAACCAATTCTTACATTATGTGGAGGAGAGTAGTTAAATCTGTGAGAGCTCACAGGGTCCAGGTTAGTTGACTCTGTTGGTCTTCCTATTGAGTTTTTATTAATTTTGGGTTCCTCAACTATTCCCCCAACTTTTCCATTAGAGGCCCAGAGCTCTGTCCAATGATTGGCCTTGCATCTCTGCATCTGTTTCAATCAGTTACTGGGTGAATCCTCTCAAGGACAGTCATGTTAGACTCCTGATTCCAGTCATAATAGAGTATCATTAGTAGTGTCAGAGAGTGTTGCTTACCCATGTGTAGCAGCCCGTTCTGCCCACGTTTGGGGACCACTATGTCCCGGCCTGAGCTGCTGCTCCAATCTGCTGGTCAGGGTCTAGCAAGAGAGAGAGTGGGGATGGAAGGGCAAGAGACGCGAAGAATGGAGACAAGACAGAGAGTCTGATCAAGTCTCTTGCCCCTTATTGAAAGGAAATTCTAGGTATATATAAGCACAAGCAGGGGAATGCGGCTGAAGACACTTTACCACCTTGCAGCTGGGGGCACTAAACAGCCAAACAAGATATGGGAGAAAAAGATGATGTTCATCAGAGTGTGCTCAGCTGTTGTAGGCTGTTGACAACAAGTCTCTTGTCAGGGTATATGGCTTGAGATGGCTGCAAAGATGATAGCCGCTTTCTGCCAGAAGCTGGCTCCCAACACCCATGGAATAATTCTCAAATTGGTCCAGCCATTGGTTTTCAGTTCCCTCAGTTTTTGTTTTATTTTGTCCCTACATTTCTTGTAGACAGGAAATGTTTTGGGTCAAAAGTTTAGTGGTTGGGCTGGTGTTCTTATCTCTCCACTGTGGAGGGTGTCCTGCCTGGCTATAGGAAGTAGACTCTTCAGGTTCCATATCCCCAATGCAATGAGTATGGTCATACCTCTGATTCTTGGGCACCACTCCTATCCCAGGACTCTGTCATGACTTCAAGATACCCTATCCTCACCTCTGCTAAATGCAGACTTCCATTTATCCTGGCCCTCTGGCCTTCTCTCTTGTCTCTCCACACACCCAACCCTGAATGTCCCCATGAACTTTTCCATTCCACCCTCTACCCAGATACCTCCCATGAATTGCCTTCTCTGATTATTTTATTCTATTTTGTAAGTATGATTGGGTTCATGGACTTGTAGCATGGGTATTACTGTACTTTTCTGTCTAATATCTACTTATAAGTGGTAAGTCCATGTCCTGCGTCTGGGTTACCTCACTCAGATTGATAATTTTTAGTTTCATCCATTTGCCTGCAAAATTTATGATGTCCTTGTTTTTAATAGATGAATAGTATCTCATTATGTAAATGAACCACATTATCTGTTTGCAGTCTTTGATTGAGAGGCATCTATGTTGTGGATAGCCCCAGCCTTGTATTTTGATGCTAGTTCCACTTTCCTGGGAGGGGCTGCAGAGGAGAAGTGAATCTGTACACAGGTGATGTCTTGTGAACCTTCTGTCCAATTAAATTTGTAAAATAAAGGCTAGAGCCAGTGATTGGGCAGTAGAAGGGGAGGTGGAGAAAAGGCTTAGGAGAGGAGAGAAGAAGAGGAATTCGAAGGAGAAGGAAGTCAATGGAGGAAGATGAAGGAGTAGGAAGCCGACAACGGAGGAGCTGGAGGTGGAAGGACAAGCACATGGCCTGGATAAACCGCAAGTTATAAGGGATCTCATAGCTGGGGAATAGAGTAGTGTAATGGTAAATCTGCCCAATCTAGGCGTGCAATTTATACCATAATTATTGAGTTGTGTTTTCCTTGATTGGTCTTATTTGAGTCAGAGATTTATCGCAACACATCTAGGTTGTTTCTAGTTTCTGACTTTATTACAAATAAAGCTGTTTGAACACAGCAGAGCCCATGTCCTTGTGGAATGGTGGAGTATCTTTTGGAGTACATGCCCAGGAGCCCTATAGTAATCATAGTCCTCTTTCCAGTATTCTGAGAAACTGCCAGTTTGATTTCCTTTGTATAAGTTTGTACTCCCACTGTCAATGAAGGCGTGTTTCCCTTGCTCCACATCCTCAACAGCATGTGCTGCCACTTGAGTTTTTGATCTTAGTTATTCTGATGGGTGTAAAATAGAATCTCAGAGTAATTTTATTTGCATTTCTCTTATGATTAAGGACTGTGAACCTTTCTTTAAGTGCCTCAAGTTTCCCCTGTTGAGAATTCTCTCTTTAGCTCTGTAACACATTTTTGAATTGAGTGATTTGGTTTGTTGGTGTCTAACTTTTTGTGCTCTTTGTGTATTTTGGATATTAGCTCTCTATTGGATATATGGTTGGTAAATATCTTTTCCCAATCTATAGGCTGTGGTTTTGTCCTACTGACAGTGTCCTTTGCCTTATAGAAACTTTTAAGTTTCATGAGGTCCCATTTATCAATTGTTGATCTTAGAGCCCGAGCTGTTGATGTTCTGATCAGAATTTTTCTCCTTTACCAAACCTTAAAGGCTCTTTGCCACATTCTCTTCTTTCAGCCTAAGAGTACCTGGTTTTATACTGAGTTCTTTGATCTACATGGACTTGAGTTTCCTGCAGAAACTCAAGTCAAGACCTATGCAGAAACATAGGTCTATTTCATTCTTCTACCTGCAGACATCCAGTTAGACCAGCATCATTTACCGAAGTTACTTTCTTTTTTCTATTGTATAGTTTTGACTTTGTCAAATTGAAGTGTCAGTAGGTGTGTGGGTTGGTTTCTGGGTCTTTCATTCAATTCCTTTGCTTAGCCTATCAGTTTCTTCATCAATGCCATGCAGTTTTTATTACTATTGCTGTGTAGTACAGCTTGAGATCAGGAATGGTGATATCTCCAGAAGTTCTTTTATTGTACATGATTGTTTTTAGCTATTCTGGATTTTTTGTTTTTCCATATGAAGTTTAGAGTTCCTTCTTTATGATTTTTAAAGATTTGTTTTGGAATTTTGATGGGAAATGCATTGAATTTATAGTTAGCTTTTGGTAAGATGGCCATTTTCTCTTTGTTAATTCTACAGATTCATGAGCATAGGATTTTTCCATCTTTTGATTTCACCCCCAGTATCTCTCATAAGAGTTTTGAGGTTCTTGTCATATAGGACTTCCACTTGCTTGGTTGGAATTGCATCAAGATATTTTATATTATTTGTGTCTATTGTGTAGGGTGTCATTTCCCTAACTTCTTTCTTAATCCATTTATTGTATGTATAAATGTGGGCAACTGATTTTTTGTGTCATATTTGTATCCAGTCACTTTGCTAAAAGATGTTTATCAGCTGAAGCAGTTCTGTGGAAGAATTTTTGGGATTACTTATATACACTATTATATAAGCAAATAGTAATACATTCTCTTCTTCCCTTCCACTTTGTATACCCTTGGTCTCCTTTAGTTGTCTTATTGGTCTGGCTAGAATGTCAATTAATGTATATGTATATATACATACACACACACACACACACACAAAATCTATATATACAGAAGAGAGAGAGAGAGAGAGAGAGAGAGAGAGAGAGAGACTGGTGGGAGGGATGGGCAGACTTGTCTTATCCTGGATTGTTATTGAAATGCTGTATATCTCTCTTTATTTAATTTGATGTTGACTGTTGACTTACTGAATTTGCTTTTATTATCTTCAGGTTGGTCCATTGTATTCCTGATCTCTCTGAGACTTTTAACATGAAGAGGTGTTGGATTTTATCAAAGGCTTTTTCAGCATCTAATGAGATGAACTTGTGATTTTTTCTATCAATTTGTTTATATCATGGATTATGTAAATGGATTTTCATATTTTGAACCAACCTGGCATTCCTGGGATGACATTGACTTGATCATGCTAGTTGATGTCTTTGATGGATTCAGTTTGAAAATATTTTATTTAGTATTTTGCATCATTGAAAAATTGGTCTCAAATTTTCTTTGTTTGATGAGTCTTTGTGTGATTTAGGTATCTGGGTGACCATGGCTTCATAGGGTGAGTCTGGCAGTGTTCTTCTATTTCTATTTTGTGGAAAGTTTGAGGAGTATTGGTATAAGCTCTTCTTCGAAAGTCTGGTAGAATTTTTTGTTAAAACTTTTTGGCCCCTGGACTTTTCATTTTGATGGGGGACATTTAATGGCTGCTTTTATTTCCTTAGGGGTTATAGGACTATTGAGATAATTTACCTGATTTTGATTCAGTTTTAGTAATTGGCATTTGTCTAGAAAATAATCCATTTTAGTTAGATTCTCCAATTGTGTGGAGTACAGGATTTTGAAGTAAGATCTAATGATTCTTTTAATTTCCTCAGTGTGTGTTTTAATGTCTTCCTTTTCATTTTCTGATTTTAGTAATTTGGGTACCACCTCTCTACTTTTTAGTTAGTTTGGCTAAGGGTTTGTTCATCTTGTTGATTTTCTCAAAGAGTGAGCTCTTGGTTTTGTTGATTCTTTGTATTGTTCTCACAATTTTTTTTGATTGATTTCAGCCTTGATTTTATTATTTCCTCCCATCTATTCCTCTTGGGTGTGTTTACTTCTTTTTTTTCCCCCGAGCTTTCAGATGTAATTTTAAAGACATTATTTTAATGTATATGAGCACAGTGTACAGTGTAGCTGTCTTCAGATATACCACAAGAGGGCATAGGATCCCATTATCCTACGATAGGTGGTTGTGAGTGTGGGAATAAAAATTTAAAAACAACTTGACATGCAGGAAATGTGTACATGGTCAGCAAAAGACCACCTAAAATTAGCCATAATAATAACATCAAGCCCCTCCAAGGGCAGAGTGACCAGAAATAACAGAAAAACAGGATATGCAAGGACATGTCCAAACAAGTCTAAACATGTCCAAATGAGTAATGGGCCATCTGGTGTTTTGCTGTCTTCCTTCCCCATTGGAAGGTCGAGGTCCAAGGTTCCATAGTTAAAAAATAACTATACATCCTGCCACCCACATCCTGCCGATAACTGCTTAGGCAAATTGTTAATGTTTAAACTGACCAATCAATATGTAACCACACCAAACCTTCACCCCCTCCCCAGCTTTTCCCTATATAATCCCTGAGCTTTTTGGGGTCTGGGTCGAATTCTCTGCCTCCTGCGTGAGGTACGATTGGACCCGTGGGCTCACAACAATAAACTGCCTTTGCTGACTGCAGCCAGACGGTCTCTCATGTGTCTGTGGGTGCGCGCTGATCTGGACTTGAGTGAGGGTCTCCCTTCGGGGTCCCAACATTGTGGGGGCTCATCCTGGATCTGCGTGACCACCCAAGACCCCCGAAGACCCCTTGGAGGTAGATCTGTGTGAGTGGAACTTGTCTGAGTGCGACGCCGCTGTTTCTGTGTCTTGGTTTCGTTTTTGTGTTCTGAGTATGGCTCCTTTGGTTTCTGCAGCAGCTGCCACTGCAGACTGTGAGGACTCAGTGGCTGCGGAGGGACACAGACATGCTTATGCCAGCAGGCTGCAACCCTGGAGGACGCTCCGAGGGTGGAAGCAGGTTTTGGTCCTGCTGCGACCGTAGGTTCGAGTCCTACCACGATAAGGGGGGTCGCGAGTGAAGGGAGTCAGAGGAGCCTGACTGCCCAGTTTCGGAACAAGGGAGACGGAGTGCTCCTGCTTGAGGGGAAGACATGGAATCCTTCCCCTTCTGAGGTTGCATTTGGTTGGTGTTTTATGACCAGACAGGGACGAATGTGTCTGTCTGTGTTAGTCTTGTGTATCTGTGTCATAATTGTGAACTTATTGATTTTTGAGAAAGAAATAATGGGACAGACTGTGACAACTCCATTGTCTCTGACTTTAGATCATTGGACTGGCATTAGGGCTATAGGACATGACTTGTCAGTGACTGTGAAGAAGGGACATTGGCAGACATCTGCACTTCAGAATGGTCCACCTTTGATGTGGGATGGCCCCAGGAGGGAAAATTTGATTTAGTAAGCATCAGAGCCGTTAAGGCAGTTGTGTTCCAGGAAGGACCAGGGTCACATCCAGATCAGCAGCCCTTCATCACTGTGTGGGAAGAGCTGGCCAGATACCCACCACCATGGGCTAAGCCATGGATCTCACGGCGCCCACCTCCTATGATTAGGGCCCCTCGGAAGCCTAACTCCTGAGTCCTGGCTGTCCGAGGAGGCACAGCGGAGAAGAAACCGAAACCGAAAAAAGGATGAAGAAACCACAACCCTGCCAAAGCCCCTTCCTAAGATATACCCTGAGATTGAGGAGCCCCCGGAGTGGCCTCATCCCCCTGTGGAATGGCTGGCCCCTACTCCCCCACCATACCCACCACACGAGCCCTTACCTCCCCAGCCCCAACCCCAACCCGAACCCATGCCTTCTCCTCCCCTGGCCCCTGCCATAGGTGCAGCAAGCGGAGCGCCCTCAGCGGGGACTAGGAGCAGAAGAGGAGCTGTTTCTGTTTTGGAAGGCCCTGACTCTACGGTGGCTCTGCCCTTCAGGGCCGTTGGACCTGAATGAGACCAATGAGAATCAGCTGCAACTACTCCAATACTGGCCTTTCTCTTCCTCTGATCTTTATAATTGGAAAACTAACCATCCTCCTTTTTCTGAGAATCCTGCAGGGCTTACAAGTCTGATAGAATCCCTGATGTTTTCTCACCAGCCCACCTGGGATGATTGCCAGCAGCTTCTGCAGACTCTATTTACCACTGAGGAGAGAGAGAGGATACTCTTGGAGGCTCAGAAAAATATCCGAGATGCTCATGGGCATATTACCCAGGATGAGGCTACAATTAACCAGGGATTTCCGTTGGCTCACCCTCCGTGGGATTACCACATGACAGAAGGTAGAGAAAGGCTGTCCATATACCACTGGGCTCTCATGGCAGGTCTCAGGGGGGCCGCAAGGAGGTCCACCAATCTGGCCAAGGTGAGAGAGGTTATACAGAGGGCGGATGAACCCCCGGCAGTGTTTTTAGAGAGGCTTTTGGATGCCTACAGGAGGTACACCCCTTTTGACCCCATGTCAGAGGGGCAGCGAGCCTCTGTGATCATGGCATTCATTGGGCAATCTGCCCCAGATATTAGAAGGAAATTGCAACTTATTGAGGGGCTGCAGGAATATGAGGGCAAGGATGTGGTGAAGGTGGCAGAGAAAGTTTTTTACAAGAGAGAGACTGAGGACGAAAAGAAAGAAAGAGAAAAGAAAGAGAGAAGGGAGGAGGAAGATAGAAGAGGTAGGAGACAGGGAGAGAGAGAGAGAGAGAGAGAGAGAGAGAGAGAGAGAGAGAGAGAGAGAGATATGAAGATTAGGAGAGACGGGGCTCAAACCCCCTCCCCGAGCCTAGGGTAACCTTGAGAGTGGAGGGGACCCCTATGGATCTCCTAGTTGCCACAGGAGCAGAATATTCAGTACTAAAGAAACCCTGGGAAAAGTAAAAAACAAACGGACTTTGGTATTTGGGGCCACTGGACAGGAACAATATCCTTGGACCACATCCCCGGGCTGTGAACCTTGGGAGACACCAAGTGTCTCACTCATTCTTGGTGATTCCAGAATGCCCCCACCCCTACTGGGAAGAGACTTGCTAACAAAATTAAAGGCTCAAATTACTTTTACCCCTTCTGGACCAGAATTGTCCTGGGGAACAAAAACACCTTGAGCTCTGATATTGTCTCTTCAACTAGGAGAAGAGTATAGGCTCTACCAAGAAAAAGCAAGATCCCCTGAGGGACTACAGGACTGGTTAACTCGTTTTCCCAAGCCATAGGCTGAAACAGGGGGGATGGGAATGGCAAAGCAAGCCCCTCCTGTGGTCATTGAACTCAAATCTGGAGCCACCCCTATCGGAGTTAGACAATACCCCATGAGCAGAGAAGCAAGAGAGGGTATAAGGCCCCACATTGAAAGACTGATACAGCTGGGAGTTTTAGTTCCATGTAGGTCCTCATGGAACAGTCCTTTGCTACCAGTAAAGAAACCAGGGACTAATGACTATCGTCCAGTTCAGGACCTTAGAGAAGTTAATAAAAGGGTGCAAGATATCCACCCCACAGTGCCAAATCCCTATAACCTGCTCAGCACACTGCCACCCGAGCGGACCTCGTATACTGTTCTAGATCTAAAAGATGCCTTTTTCTGCCTGAGATTACACCCTTGCAGCCAGCTATTGTTTGCTTTCGAATGGAGAGACCCTGAGAGCGGAAGGGTTGGACAACTTACATGGACAAGGCTGCCTCAAGGATTCAAAAACTCACCTACTCTGTTTGATGAGGCCCTACATTGAGACCTCGCCGCTTTCCGTGCCAGAAATCCTCAGGTAACCCTACTACAGTATGTAGATGATCTTCTATTGGCTGCAGAAACCCGTGAAAAATGTGAACAAGGAACACAGAAGATCTTGGCCGAATTGGGTGAGTTGGGGTACCGGGCCTCTGCCAAGAAGGCACAGCTGTGCCGGAAGGAAGTGACTTACTTAGGATATATCCTAAGAGATGGACAGAGATGGCTGACTGATGCCAGAAAGCAAACTGTGATGCAAATCCCGACCCCGATCACCCCTCGCCAGGTAAGGGAGTTTCTGGGGATGGCTGGGTTCTGTAGATTGTGGATATCGGGGTTTGCTACATTAGCTACCCCACTATACCCCCTTACCAAAGAAAAGGGGAATTAATCTGGACTCAAGATCATCAGGAGGTTTTTGATAATTTAAAGAAGGCCCTACTACAAGCACCCGCCCTGGCTTTGCCTGATTTGACTAAGCCCTTTACCTTATACATGGACGAGCTGGAAAGGGATCGCTAGGGGCATACTGACTCAAACTTTGGGGCTCTGGAAATGCCCAGTAGCTTATCTGTCTAAGAAATTGGACCCAGTGGCCAGTGGATGGCCCTCTTGCTTGCGATCAAAAGCAGCAATGGCTGTGTTGGTAAAAGATGCAGATAAGCTAACCTTGGGCCAAAATGTGACTGTAGTGGCCCCCCATGACCTAGAGAGCATTATCTGGCAGCCACCGGACCGATGGATGACCAACGCTTGAATGACTCACTATCAGAGCTTGTTACTGACTGAACGGGTGTCCTTTGCTCCCCTCCCCGCTATCCTTAATCCTGCCACCCTGCTGCCAGAGACTAGTGAGACTCCTATACATCAGTGTGAGGAAATACTCTCTGAAGAAACAGGGACCTGGCCTGATTTGACTGACCAGCCATGGCTGGGGGTTCCTGCTTGGTTCACTGATGGGAGCAGCTTTGTAGTAAAAGGTAAGGGCAGGGCTGGGGCAGCAGTAGTAGATGGAAAGGCTGTTATATGGGCCAGCAGCCTGCCAGAGGGAACGTCGGCTCAGAAAGCAGAACTTATAGCTTTGTTTCAAGCTTTAAAGCTGGCAGAGGGAAAAGCTATAAACATTTTCACTGATAGCCGGTATGCATTTGCAACTGCACATGTTCATGGGGTGATTTATAGACAATGTGGACTGCTAACATCTGCTGATAAAGATATTAAAAACAAAGAAGAGATTCTCAGCCTATTAGAAGCTGTACATTTACCCCGCAAGGTGGCGATCATACATTGTCCAGGACATCAGAAAGGGACTAGCCCAATAGAAAGGGGGAATCAAATGGCAGATCACGCAGCAAAGGAAGCCGCACAGGGACCCATGATTCTGCTAGCCAAGGGGAGTGAGTACAGACCCCCCGAGAAGAACCTTGACAAACCAGGAGGTGTCCTCGACAAAGAAGAAGCCCTGAACTACCTAGGGGGTATACATTGGCTCACCCACTTAGGACCCCAAAAGATGATAAAACTGGTTAATAGGTCCCCCTACCATGTTCCAAGACTGCGACAGCTTGCTATAGACTTAGTAAAAAGGTGTAAGGCATGTGCTTTTACCAATGCCGGATTCAGTAAGAACTTGGAGGGGAAACGGCTGAGAGGAGATTGGCCTGGGATCTATTGGGAGGTCGACTTCACTGAAGTTAGGCCTGCTCAATATGGAAATAAATACCTTTTAGTTTTTATAAATACTTTTTCAGGGTGGGTAGAGGCATTCCCTACCAAGAAACTGCCAACGTGGTGGCTAAGAAGATATTGGAAGAGATCCTATCCAGGTTTGGAGTACCGAAGGTAATTGGGTCAGACAATGGGCCTGCCTTTGTTGCTCAGGTAAGTCAGGGACTGGCCACACAACTGGGTTCAAATGGAAATTACATTGTTCTTATAGACCCCAGAGTTCAGGACAGGTAGAGAGGATGAATAGAACCATAAAAGAGACCTTGACAAAATTGGCCTTAGAGACCAGCGGGGGTGACTGGACAGTTTTTCTCCCTTTTGCCTTGTTCTGAGTACGGAACATCCCAGGACCTTTAGGATTGATGCCTTTTGAAATCATGTTCGGCTCCCCTCCACCAATGTATGAAACTTTAGAGAGCTGGGCCCACCCTGATGACAGCTCTATCCCATCATCTTCTCTCCTAGCTTGCCTAAAAGCCCTAGAGACTGTCAGAAAAGAAGTTTGGGGACAGCTGAAAGACACCTACGCTCCTGGTGATACAGCTGTGCCTCACGAGTTTGAAGTAGAAGATGCTGTTCTAGTGCGGAGACACCGAGCGGGAACCTTGAGCCGCAGGAAACCTTGAGCCGCTGTGGAAAGGACCCTACCTAGTGCTATTGACAACCCCAACCACCATCAAGGTAGACGGAATCCCTACCTGGATCCACTCGTCCCATGTAAAAAGGGCACCACCAGGCCCCTGGCAAGATGAATGGACTCTGGAAAAGACTAATAATCCTCTTAAGCTGCGCCTGTGTCGTAAGCAAGACCCTGAGTCAGGGCACTAACCCCCATGCTCCAACTCAGCAGACTTGGGAAGTGCTCAATATAGAAGGAAAAACAGTCTGGTCAATTACCGCAATACAACCCCCTTGGACTTGGTGGCCAGAGCTATTCCCTGACCTGTGCCAAATAGCTATTGGTGCCCCTGGGTGGGATACAGAGATGCTAGAAGTCGGACAACCCGCACCTGATGGTGTGAGCCAGGGGTATCCAGGATGTGGTAATGGTGCTAGAAGGTCACACACACACCATAAGTCTTTTTATGTCTGTCCGGGACATCATAGACCAAGAGGACAAAAATACTGTGGGACAGAGGCTGATTTTTATTGCAAATCCTGGGAGTGTGAAATTAGTGGGGTGGTGAGCTGGAAGCCTACCTCTCAGACTGATTGGATCACACTTACTGCCAATTATAGCCTCTACGAGGGGGTACTTAATAACTATAATGTTCCCTCGTGTTACACCGGGTGGTGCCTGCCACAGAAGATCCAGTTTATCAAAGCAGAGAAAGAGCAAAATACCCCCTGGATAAGGGGAGCCAAATGGGGGATTCGACTTTATATTGATGGAAAGGACCCTGGACTACTTTTTACAGTCAGGCTTAAAATAGAAAGTCCACCTACTCAGCCCATAGGCCCTAACAAGGACTTATCTGAGCAAAGGCCCGTAGTTCCAGCAATTCCACCAGCTCCCCCGAGGTTGCCAGAGCTCAGCCCCCCTACTCCTGAGTACCCATCAGAGTCATCCTCAACGTTGACTCCACCTGTTCCTAGCACAGGTCAAAGACTGTTAAATTTGATTCAAGGAGCCTTTAAGGTGCTCAATGGGTCCAGACTCAATATGACAGAATCCTGTTGGCTCTGCCTTTCCTCAGGACCCCCTTATTACGAGGGTGTTGCTACTATGGGGACTTTTAACAACACCACCAGCCATAGCACCTGCGTTTGGGGCAATAAGAAGAAACTCACTCTCACTGAGGTTTCAGGACAAGGGGTCTGTCTAGGGAAACCCCCAGCTGGTTACAAATGTCTTTGCAACCAGACCCTCAAGAGTTCCAAGACTGCAGACAACCGGTACCTAGTGCCTGAAATAGACAAATGGTGGGCTTGTGGGTCAGGGCTAACTCCATGTATTTCCACCTCGGTTTTCGATGAGACCACAGACTATTGTGTGCTCGTTCAGCTGGTCCCCTGAGTTTATTACCACCCTGCAGACACTCTTGAACAGGAGGTTGAACTGAGTCCTGGACGCTTCCGCAGCGAGTCTATTTCTCTGACCTTAGCTGTTATATTAAGACTTGGAGTAGCCTCGGGTGTAGGAACAAGTACTGCTGCCTTAATACAAACCCCACACTATTTTCATGAGCTAAGAACGGCCATTGATGTAGATCTGAGAGCCCTGGAGCAATCAGTTTCAAAACTAGAAGAATCATTGACCTCCCTCTCAGAAGTTGTCCTACAAAATAGGAGAGGGTTAGATTTACTATTTCTTAAAGAAGGAGGGTTGTGTGCTGCACTGAGAGAGGAATGCTGTTTTTACGTGGACCACTCAGGAGTGATTAGAGACTCTATGAGCAAACTCAGAGAACGTTTAGATCACAGACAGAGAGATAGGGAGGCACAACAAAATTGGTTTGAAAACTGATTCAATAGATCCCCGTGGATGACTACGCTGATTTCCTCCCTTGCTGGCCCCCTCATGATTTTACTGTTGCTTTTTACTATAGGCCCTTGTATCTTAAATAGACTAATAGCTTTTATTAGAGACAGAATAAGTGCTGTTCAGCTATTGGTGTTAAGACAGAGATATGAGCTTTTAGAAGATGAATCTGAAGAAGCTAATTTCTAATTCTAAGATTAGAATTATTCCCAAAAAAGGAGTAGGGAATGTGGGAATAAAAATTTAAAAACATCTTGACATGTGGGAAATGTGTACGTGGTCAGCAAAAGACCACCTAAAATTAGCCATAATAATAACATCAAGCCCCTCCAAGGGCAGAGTGACCAGAAATAAGAACAAAAAAACAGGATATGCAAGGACATGTCCAAACAAGTCTAAATATGTCCAAATGAGTAATGGGCCCTCTGGTGTTTTGCTGTCTTCCTTCCCCATTGGAAGGTCGAGGTCCAAGGTTCCATAGTTAAAAAATAACTATACATCCTGCCACCCACATCCTGCCGATAACTGCTTAGGCAAATTGTTAATGTTTAAACTGACCAATCAATATGTAACCACACCAAACCTTCACCCCTCCCCAGCTTTTCCCTATATAAACCCTGAGCTTTTTGGGGTCTGGGTCAAATTCTCTGCCTCCTGCGTGAGGTATGATTCGACCCGTGGGTCCATGACAATAAACTGCCTTTGCTCATTGCAGCCAGACGGTCTCTCGTGTGTCTGTGGGTGCACGCTGATCCGGACTTGAGTGAGGGTCTCCCTTTGGGGGTCCCAACATGAGCAACCATGTGGTTGAGGGAATTGAACTCAGGACTTCCTGAAGAACAGCAGATGTAATTTTAAATTCCTGGTATGAGGACTCTCCAATTCCTTTTTGATGGCACTTATTTGCATGAACATTTTTCTTAGCACTGCTTTCATTGTGTTCCATAAGTTTGTATATAATGTGCCTTAATTTTGTATAGTTCTAGAAAGTATTTTAAAATTTAAAATTATTATTATTGTTATTTTACTTATTCACTTTACATTCTGCTCATCTAGAAAGTCTATTACTTCTTTCTTTATATCTTCTGTGACCCAGAGATCATTGCGTAGATTGAGTGGTTCATTTTTCATGAGATTGTAGGCTTCCTGTTGTTTTTGTTGCTGTTAAAGTCCAGCTTTAATCTATGGTAGTCTGATAAGGTGCAAGGAGTTATTTCAATTTTCTTTTATCTGTTGAAGCTTGATTTGTAACTGATAGGTCAATTTAGGAGAAGGGTTCTGTGAGGTGCTAAGGAAAAGAGATATTCTTCTGTGTTTGGTAAAAGTGTTCTGTAGATGTCTGTTAGGTCCATTTGACTCATGATGTCAGTTAATTACGTTATTTCTCTGTTATTTTTTTTCTTGATGACCTGTCTTTTGGTGAGAGTTGCATATTGAAGCATCCTACTGTTAATGAGTGTAGTTCAATGTATGATACAAGGTTTAGCAATGTTTCTTTTAGAAATTTGGGTGCCCCTGTGTTTGGGAAATAGATATTCAGAATGGAGATATCATCTTGGTGGATCTTTCCTTTGATGAATATGAAGTGTCCTTCCACATATCTTTTTATTATTTTTTGTTGAACGTCTATTTTTTATTAGATATTACAATAGTCTCTCCACTTGCTTCTTGGTTACTTATTTTTTATTGTTGGAAACCTTTTTGTCTAGTTCTTTACTTTGAGGTAATATCAATCTTTATTGCTGAGGTGTGTTTCTTATACACAGCACAAAGATGGATCCTGCTTTCACACTAATTCTGTTAATGTACATCTTTTTATTGTTGGATCAAGTACATTGATGTTAAGAGATATTAATGTCTAGTGATTTTTAATTCCTGTTATTTTAATGTTGGTGGTGTTAATGTGTGTGTGTGTGTGTTTCCCTTACTGTTTTTGTTGGTATGCCATTACTTATTTCCTGGGATTTCTTGGATGTAATGATTCTCCTTGGATTGGAGTTTTAATTGTAGTGTTTTCCCCAGGGCTAGATTTATTGATAGATACTGTTTAAATTTGGTTGTGTCTTGAAATGTCTTGTTTTCTTCATCTATTTTAATTGAGGGTTTTCCTGTGTATAGGTGATCATCTGTGGGTTTTTTTGAAGCTTCTACACATCTGTCCAAGCCCTTCTAGATTTTAGAGTTTCTGTTGAGAAGTTTGGTGTTACTCTTGGTCATTTCCCCTTACAGATTTTAATAATATTTTTTTGTTTTATAGATTTTATGGTTTGATTATAATGTGGTAGGAGGATTTTCTCTTCTGGTACAAACTATTCAGTGTTCTTTAAGTTTCTTGTGTGTTTATAGGCATCACTTTCTATAGGTTGCAAAAGTTTTCTTCTATAATTTTGTTGAAAATACTTTCTGGTCATAACAGTTATTGGGATGAGGGATCACCTTCAATCCTCCTGATGTATTTGTCTTCTAGTTGGTAGCATTGGCTTGGGAAATGGAACTTAGAGGTGAGCACATTGTCTCAGCAGCAGTTGGTTGTGTTCCTAGTAACTCAGCAAGTAGTGGATTGGGGTGTGGTGGGGAGGAATTTGAACAATGGAGGTCCAGTTGTATAGCAGGCTACTATGCATAGATTGCATGCCCTAGAGGACTCAGAAGAGAGGGAAACGAGTGCAGCGAGGGAATTTGACCTGTATCCTTCTGGATCTGCATGCCTTATTGTGTTGAATATGTTTAGCCCAGGGAGTGGCACTATTAGGAAGTGTGTCCTTGTTGGATTAAATGTGGCCTTGTTGGAGTAGGTGTGGCCTTGTTGGAGGACGTATGCCACTGTGTAGGTGGGCTTTAATACCCTTATTCTAGCTGCCTGGAAGCCATTCTTTTGTTTGCCTTCAAAACAAGGTGTAGTACTCTCATGTCTTCCAGCACCATGCCTCCCAGGTGCCATGATGATAATGGACTGAGTCTCAGAACCTGTAAGCCACCCCATTTAAATGTTGTTCCTTATAAGTTTTGTCTTCATTGTGGCATTTTGTCCTAATAATGGAAACACTGACTAAGACACTGATGAAGGTGGGTGGTGAGGTGTCTGGATAATGGAGGTCTTAGTGGATAGCTGGTTATTCCAGGAAGCTGCGTGTGCCCTAGAAGTCTTCCAGAACAGGGGTGCCCTTTCTATTCTAGACTGTAAAGCCATAGCTACATAGATGAAGCTGCTGAGTTCTGCTGCTTCCTGGGATTGGAATATGGATTACTTGTTCTATTACATCATCTTAGCTTTCTGTTTTCCAAGTCCTTCACTGCTTAAACTGGGTGTCCTGCAACTTGCTCTGTAGACTGACATTAAACTCAGAGATCAGCCCTCCTTTGTCTCCTGAGTGCTGGGACTGTCTCCTGCCTTTACTGAAGAACATGTTGTAAACAAATTCAAAGTTCCATACTCCACATTCCAAGAGATGTGCAGGAGGACAGGGTGAGGAGGCTAGAGGTGGTAGGAAAGGAAGTGATGGTCACAGGCTACAAAGGGTTTTGAGTCCATATTTATTAGGAGTCTCTATATTATGTTGGGATTTCTCATCTTCCAACATTGTTGCATTACTAGAGAAGCTTCTAGAATTGTTATGAAAACAAACATGGGAAGTAGGTAGGGGGTACAGAATTTGGTAGACATATTGTGGTCTGCAGTGTGGAGAATGGCAAGAATGGAGATTCTGTAACACCCATAAGTTCAAAAGCTGGGATGTCAGTAATGGTATGAGAGAGAGGGCTATGTGCAGCCAAAGACTCAAGTCTGTGTTTTTTTTCCTGATAAGACCCAGTCAAAACTGGTGAGTAGGATCCAGGTGTTAGAGGAAGATCCAATTAATAGGGTCAGCTTGTAAGGTCTGGGTCTTTTCACTGCACCTGGAGGGTAGATATAGACTACTGGCATAGCTTACATGAGGGCTCAGCCTCCTTTAGTCCTGTGTGGTTAAGAGGTGTAATGGGAGGCTACAGAGGATTTCATGGCCTGTGAGCACATGGCCATCTTTGATTCTTCTTCCAGTAAATGGTAGGTAGTGTAAGGCCTTGAATGATCATGCAGGTTTGTGTGTGTGTGTGTGTGTGTGTGTGTGAGATAGAGATAGATAGATAGATAGATAGATAGATAGATAGATAGTGAGTGTTCCTAATGTTCCCACAAAACACTACTCCTAGGTATATTGTTTTTTCCCCCCTTTTGGCAGCAGAAAGCCTTGGAATAGTCTCAATTGATTACTTCTCACCAAAATTAAGGACTTTGCATAGTACTAGGGAGCATGGATAATCTAATCAAGGTGGAGGCTTTGTATCTGGTGGTTCAACTCTGGAAATTCTGTGCTGAGGCTAGGGTTCTGTATAGGATTTGACCATGTACATACGGATGTCGAGTTTGTTTGCTAAAGATTCAGACAGAGTGATGTAAAGAGTTCAAGGACAGCTCAGAGGAGGTGGAATGAAATGGTAAAGATCTAAGGATGCATTTAAAAAATTATTATTTAAAGATTTTATTGTTTTTTTTTTGTCAATTTCACATCAAGGACCTCAATCCCATTCCTCTTCCTCCTCCTCTCATGCCTACTTTCCAGTATTGCAACATTCCCCACCCCAGAGCTCCCTTATGTACTCCAGTGGCTCATCGGTGGGTTTGGCCAATTCAAAGCTCTGTATCTGAGGGAGAAGTATCTGATTATACCAACTTGTCAGCTCTCCCTTTCTTTTGTCCTCAGTGCTGCCTCAGCAGCAAGCCCTGTTATCAGGGTCAGCTCTACCCTGCTGCTCAGGTAAGGTGCAGGGCCTAGTCTCCCAAGTGCTGCAGCTGGTAAGGGACATGGTCAGTTCTTCCAGTCTCATGACACTGGATACAGCTCTCCTGCCTGCCATAGATGGTGACAGATATGGGAAGGGAGGACTGTCTTTCCCTCATGTCTGGCACTGCCAAGCAGACAAGAGGCAGGACCAGCTCTACTCTGCTGCCCAGACAAGTTTCAGGGCCCTCCTGATTGATGCAGCCAGTGAGGGGCAGAGACAGTTCTCTTACTTTAATGTCCCTAAAGCCAGTATTCCTGCCTGTCATAGATGCTAAAGTGCATGGTTCAGGAGTGTCTCTCTCCTTCTTCCACACTGCTCCCAGCAAACAAATTGTGGTGCCAATTTTCCCACACTCGTTGCATCAGGATCAACTTGACTTGCCACCAAAGTGTGGCAAAGTGCCTTGTCTCCTGAGTGCTGTATCAGGAGAGTTGCAGGTCCAACTCTCCTGATCTTAAGACCCCATCAATACCGTCTCCCACTCTTGTTGACAATAGTGAGTGCAAAAT
Source organism: Mastomys natalensis (assembly GCA_021653895.1). NCBI lineage: Eukaryota > Metazoa > Chordata > Mammalia > Rodentia > Muridae > Mastomys > Mastomys natalensis. Next base: position 389,092 of record JAJTUV010002353.1, read on the forward strand.
GGAGGGGATCTCTTCCTCACTTCTCCCTAACCTCCAGCAGACAGGAGACAGGGAAGGCTCTTTCTTGTTTCTGACCTTGGGACTAGCTCACCTGCCATTCCCACATCTAGTGTCAGTTCTACTTTGCTACTCAGGTAAGGTGTAGGGCATGCTCTCCCAATGCTGCAGTAGGTCAGGGTCAGGACCATGTCTCCTGACTTCTATAGGAATCAAGATGTGTGGTGTGGCCATTCCTCAATTGACTATGTCACCATAATGTAGAAAAATAGTGGGCCCCATTCTTCCATGCTCATACTCCAGGGGCCATGTCCCATGTGACCTTGCCATTGGGGTCAGCTCTACTGGGATTCCCAGGTCGGGAGCAGGGCCCACTCTTCTGAGTGCTGCAGTTGGTGAGGGGCAGGCCCAGTCCCTCTCTCGTGACCCCAGGGTTAGTCTCTTGCCTGCCATAGGTGTGAGATGTAAGGTTCAAGGAGAGTGTCTCTCATTGATGCTACCTCACTGGAGATGAATGGTGGGGCCAACTTCCCCATGCCTGCATCTTGGGGGCCAGCTTACCTACAACATTCACTTTTAGCATTCTCTTTTAGAACACTCCCTTGAGTATTGTAACTGCCTAGGTTTTGGATCAGCTCACCTGCCCTCATGCCTCCAGAGCCAGTTTTCAAAAGATGCTAGGTGAGGGTTGGAGCCTGATTTTTACAGGACTCAAGCATCCTATGTTTCTGGGGAGAAGCCCAGATCAGAAACTTTGGTCTGGATTTTGGAGTTAAGAAACCCTTTTGTGTAGGGTCTTAGACCTAGACATGGCTCCTGATGGCACCACAGGCTAGGAACCTGCCACAGTTCCAATTGTCATCACTGGATAGTCATATCAGGCTGTTCCTTACTACCATCATGTCTATAGTTCTGCCTCTATCCATTGTGTCCATGTCCCAAAGATACAATTCAAAATAGGAAAACTTAAATATTGGACCCTAGAAGTAGTCAGGAGAAACACATAGTGTCTTGGAAGGATTGTTTGACATGATACTAACAGATATATGGTAATTTGAGTGAGAATATCCCATATTGACTCATAAAATTGAATATTTGGTCCACAGTTGGTAGAAATTGTTGGCAAGAATTAGAAGATGTCACCTTGTTGGAGGAGATGTATCACTGGGGGTGATCTTCATGGTTTCAAAAGCCCATGGCATTCCCAGTTAGTTCACTGTCTACCTCCTGCTTTGGAAGAGATGTAAGCTTTCAGTATGACTACCTGCCTGTTTCCATGCACGTGGCTATTATGGTCATAGACTCACCCTCCTAAATTTTAATACCGAATAAATTCTTTCTTTCTGTAAGCTCTTTTGGTCATTGTATCTTAGCAGAGCATTAAAAGAGTACTAAGACATAGGGCATGAAATGAGAAAAGACTCTTGAAGATAAAGTCTAAGATTAGACAAAGGAGACAAAGATGCACAGAGAGTCACAGCAAGACAAATGCATGGAGAATAATAGACACAGTGAGGTGGAAATAATTTCCACTAGGAGTTGACACCAGCCAGAAAAGGTCAGCCCCAAAACAAATTCGGAGACACCAGACTGTTGGTTGTAGGTGTCCTGGACCAATTGTTGGGTTAAAGTGTGTCCTCCGTCATCCTGCCACAGGCCTAGGCCACTCATGGAGACAGAGGTGCAGGAAGTTTGAATGTACTCTTCCCACTCTGGTGCTTGGTGGGCTTTGGGTTATGTGAAGCTGTGTGACCCCACTCTAGGGGTGGGTGAGTATATTCTGAGGTCCTGCTTGAGCCAGAGCTAGCTCGTCTGGTTCTTGGGCTATAGGTCCTGTGAAAGAGCTGAGAACAAAATGTCTGCATATGGGCTGGATTGGCCCACGGATAAAGAGGAAGAAGGGGAGATAAGCTCCAGCTGTGTCCTGTGTGGATGTGAATCTTGCTTTGCTTGCTTTGGTTGGTGGTCGGCCATGGCTGGAAACCCAGAGAGATCTTCTGCAGAAGGTTAGACAGCGGTTCTATAGGTGAAGACCTTCTCCAGTGCCCCCCAAGGCAGATCCTGAAGGAAGAATAATGATCCATGGTTTTAAGATGTTTATTGTCATGGCAAAAAGTAGATGAGAAACTGTACCCCAGTTTTCTCCCTATGGGTCTGAGATTAAATACTTTTTGCAGGGAGTAGAGTCTTGGAAGGAATGCTTAATTGGCTACTCCCTTCTGGCCTTTAGGTACATTATTAATATAGAGATTTGTCTTGAGGCTCCCATGGCCTGTGGCCCTCCCTCTACCTGTGCAGGGGCGAGTAGGGGTGTTGCCCTAAATGACTAAAGGACACAAATATATGGAGGGCTGTGGCCTCTAGTCAGGAGCCTGGAGTCTGGGAGTGTGATGAAAAGCATCCCATCCATTAGCCCTGGGGGCTCCAGCGGTTTCTAGCCTATGTTCCACCAGAAAACAGGCTGCCTTTCTGAGTCCTACACCAGACTGTGCCCTTCCCCAGCCTTGAGCAGGCCTGAGAGACCTTGTTTATCACAGCAGACCAAAACAATAGGACTCAGGTGTTAACCACCTTAGTGACCCACAGTCTGCTACAGGAGCTGAGAAGAATAGACTGCCTGCTGAGCTTGCCTTGAGACACCTCCAGCCTGTGATTAAGGATGGATTCCCCTCACCCACACTGGGCTGAAGTAAGAAGGCATTTGGTGGGGGAGGTGGGGCTTCCCCTTTAAATTGAATGCTGAACATTAAAGTATTGTTCCTCTATCAGAAACCTTTGTCCTGGCTTCATCTCTTCCTGCCCTCCTCTCCTTCTTCCATTCCCAGCTTCTCTTTCAGGTGAACCCAGTTGACTGTGGTCGCTGGCCAGCAACAGAATGGCGCTCATCTTGGGACCTGAACACGAGAGATCAGCTGAGGAACGCTGTCTTGGGTAGAGCTCTACAGAAAACGGAACAAGAACAGTATCCTGGGCACTTGGTAAGCAACGAACAGCATTGATGCTGCATGATGGTTGTGTTTGCAAGAAGTGTGTTTAAGGGGATACAGTCTAGGTGAAATAGATGTTGACCTGGTGCCAATTTTTGCCTAGGAGGTAACAGTGAATTACAGGTCAGGAGAATTCTAAACAGGCATTGCCCGCAGCCTAAGAGCTGCTTCAGGCGAGAGGAGCAGGGTTAGAAGGAATTGAAAAACTAAGAAAACAGGGCGCTGAGGTGTACTATCAATAGCCACCCCGCTACATCTCCTAAAGAAAGAAATGAAGAGTTATATCTTGAATATAAGAGAGAGAAGGGGGTTCAGAAAAGCAGTTGTCCTCTCTCTGGGTTGTGTCACCAAAAAAAGAATGAAAAGGCTATTTCAGAGCTCTCCTAGGAACAGAGGAAATTCAGATGTCCTGAGTTTCTCTTTGGCTCCTAGATGTCTTTCTTTGTTGTCTGTCCTTGGCACGCCAATGTCCATGTGTGTCAATTGTTTGTTTTTTGTTTTGTTGTCTAAATGTTTGTTCTATGTTTCATGTTCTAAAGACAAAAAAACCAGTTAAAACTGCTTGACCCAACCCTTGATCTAGTTTAACTTGGTTTTAAAAGCAGTCTTAATGTTCACAGATCAGTTACCTGTAGCTTAAGAGTTGAGCTGAGCTGGAGAAGCTTTTCCAGGAATTGATTGTCGGCATAAGCTGCTCTTAAAGAGACCAGCAGTGCTTTGGATTAATATAAAGAAGCTGAGAGTTGTTTGTCCTAGAAAAATCTCTGTGACAAGGTGCCTTTCTCTTGAAATTACAGCTAGAAAAGGCAAGACCTTTTGTTTGGTCTAAATATATAAGATGTGTAGCCATTTCATTGTTGTTTCTAATTGGTTTTAAAAGTATAAATATGTTCTACATATGTCTTGGTTATAGATTATTTGCTTATAAGTTATTGGATGTGATTAGAAATTTGCAACCTTGGTAACAGAAAGTTGGCTTAAAATGGTAACTCAGGGTTGGAGTCATTCAGAAGCCAGATGTATAAAAGATAAGATTTAAAAGCATTGTCTCTTTAATGAGATATTAAAAGCTGCACTATCATGCATTCATATATAAGAATTGGCAGCAAAACTTTGTAACATAAAGGTAATCTACTTGGTGTTGATTTTAGAGAAAACAGATTGTTCACATTGTTTTTGCTTTTGGTTTTGCTTCTCAAAAATCATGGTTATACTCTAATGTTGCAAAAGAAACTTAAAAACATAATTAAACTGCCACTATTCCATTGGCTGCAGTTGGCAGTTCAATTGTGAGTTTGGGATTTTTTGATTCGCCGATGTTTATAGAAAAGTGGATAGAGCAGATAGAGTTGAATAAAAGTATTTAAAACAGCTGTGATACAGTACTGGCCTGCAGGAAGGATAATCTTTGTGCCAGGCCTCAGGAAATAGGCCCAGGTTAAGAACATTTACATTTAAATTAATAAATGCAGACTGGGCTCAGCAGAAGCTTGGGTGAGACATTCCTTTTGTCCTAACCAGCCCCTAAAAAGGTGTTTTCCTGAATTTGTTGATTGCCTTGTTTATTCCTTGGGAGAGGAGGTGTTAGCCTCAGGCCCAAAGACATTCACGACAGTTTATGGGCCAAGAGTTATAGATAATGATTATGCTAGAGGAATTAAAATTATGCTTTCTTCCCTCCATGGCATTGTAACTGTACCTGCTGGCAAAATAATTCCTCAACTTGTTTTAGTTCCTTTGCATCTGCTTCCTTCCAAATTTGTTGAGAGTGATAGAAAACAAGATGGCTTTGGTTCCTCTGATGTGTATTGGGTCCAATCTATTACTAGCAAGAGACCTAATCTTAAGCTAATGATGGAAGGAAAAAAGTTTTAAAGGATTGATAGACATGGGAGCTGATGCAACAATTATTAGAGGACAAGATTGCCTTCAACTTGGCCTTTATCTGATATTTTCACTCAGCTAAAAGGAATTGGTTATTCAATTAATCCAAAACAAAGTTCAAACTTAAGATTTATGAAACTAATGGGCCTTACAGTCTGACTTGTCTACTCCATCTGCCATTCTAGTAAATGTCTATAAAATTATTATGGATTTAAAAGATTGTTTTTATACCATTCCTTTACATCCTGGTAAAGGTGATGAAGTTTAAATTCAGTGAATTTGCTTGTAATTTTTGAGAGCCATGAAGTGATATCATTAGAAAGGTTTGCCTCAAAGAATGATGTATATATATGTTAGCATTCTGTCTAAACTCCACCTCCACAGTTACCTGGCAACAACCAGGTATGCTCCTCCCCGCAGCTACCTGGCAACAGCCAGGTAGCCCTGCCCACTATTATAAAAGGGGATGTGTGGCCCCTCTTCTCTCATTTGCCCTTTGATCCACACACCTGCAGGTTGTCTCTGATCCTCTCCCCTTCCTTTCCCCCTCTGTCCACGTGGTCATGGCCAGCCACCACCTCCATTTCCCTCTCTGTTTTCTCTCCCTCTTCTCTCTTCCCTCTGCCTAAACTTCCCCTTGTGGAACCCTCTGGCCTGGCGTCTTCTGTTCCAAGCTGCTGAGCAAAAATATCAATAATGGTGCCGAAACCCGGGATACAAAGACTTTGGGGACCTCAAGACCGTGCAGCCACAACTACCCCACGGCTCCCACCGCTACTCCACGTGGACTTCATCTGCTGCTACCTGCTGTCACCGACCGCTTTCCACTGCTGCTGCAAAACTTCCACCTCATGAGCTTTGCCTCCCACACAGTGCTCAACCACAAGCTGCCACGTGGGCTGAATATCCCAGACAGGGACACAAACCCCCGGTTCCCAGGAAAGATCTCATGAGCTCAGAGCTAACCCTATAACCCTGTTCCTCCTGAACCTCACTTTAGGATGGCTCCCCCTGGGCGAGACACTTCCCTTTCCCCTCAAGACAGTTTCTCATGGCTGAGTACCCAGGCCAGGCCTGGACCTACTGTTCTCTCTGCCTCAGGAGCACCGCCTCTGGTTCTAATCCCCAGTGTGTCTCTTCCAATTGGTTAGCCTTTTGTGCATTCTCTCCCTCCTCCCTGTCATCTGTGGCCGTCTGCGCTTAGTTCCCTTGGTTTGCCAGAAGCAGCAGTTAGTCTGGGACTCTGCTGCCTCATTCCTCGCTTCACTTCCTCTGCGGCTGGTCCGCCGGTTTGCCTGGTGGGTCTTAGCTCTGCTCTGGGTCTTCTCCTTCAATCCTGCCAGGGACCCTTTCTGAGACTTGCTTTCCCACATGCGCAACACCTGCACAACTTAAACATATCTGTGATTATGGGACATGCTTGCTTTTTTCCTTGCTCACTGCAGCTGCCTGCCAGAGGCAGCCAGAAGTCGCTGCCCTGCTGCCGTTGCTGCCAACAGACTTGATTCGCAGCTCCTTCCAGCAGTTCAATAGTTTGCCACTGTTATCAGTTTTCTTATTCTGGTCCTAGCCAAATGTTTCTTTGCTAAGGCTCTTTCCGACCCTGTCTCAATATAGTTTTACTACTGCTATTGAATTCTATTCAGTTACAACCAATCCTTATGGCTCTCAATCTCGTCAGAAGTCTGCTAATATTATATTTTAAGCTTATGGCTGACAGAATTCCCAAAGCCTCTAGCAGTTTACCCTAGATGGTTTCAGAAGACTTGAACACCGGACTCCTAGAAGATACAGCCTGGATTGTATGCAAACAAACGCAGTGGACTAAACTGGATACCCTGTGTCAAATGACTTAGCTAAGTCAAACCGAGGTAAGTCATTTCTCATGTCATGTGTATCCACTCCACAGAGAAAAAGCCCTGTGTCTTCTGCGCTTGAAAGCCAAACTGACCTCACCCAAGAGAGTATGGAAACCATGGGAACTGTTGGCTAGTGGACTCTGTCAGTTTTTAAATTAATATATAACTGGTAGATTGTTGTTTACTCTTTCTCAGACTTCTGACTACATTGACAGCTAAGCTCTCACAGATGTAATCTGTTACCTCATTACCTAAACTCAGCTGCCACCAATTAAACACTTTATATTTCCTTTTCTTGCTATCCTACTGTCCTACTATCATCCGAGTTCCTATGAACTTGCCTAACTGTTTTATTAAGCATTCCACTATATGATCCAACAAAGGTTTATCTTAAAGACTGCTTCTGTTGTTAACTCATGCTGTTATCTCTTTTGTAAACTTATAAGCTACAGGAAACCCACTGAGATATACCTCTCATGGACCAAATAGATGCCATTCGGATAAGTACATCTGCCTGAAGTTCCCACTTACTATCTATTACAAAGGGTGGGATCCCTCTGGGTTTCAAATGTATATCTTAGAAAAAATTTCTTTTTCCTAAGTGTACTTAATCTTATTCCCTACATCTTGTCAAGTCCAGGTGAATCCAGGACAGCTCCAGAGAAGCAACCTCCAGAGGCTCCATCTCCTGTCACACACACAGCTGCCTCTACTGGACCTGTTCCTTCTGGCCTATCCTCAGATGGCTTCATAGACCCTGGACAGCAGAACTGGACAACCATCACCCCAGGTTCCCCCTAAAGACACGTCGCCCCCAATGCCAGCAGGAAGTAGCCAGATATCACGATGACCCTATTCATGCTGTGCCGTCACCTCTTTCTAATTTTTTCTTTTTAAACTAAACCAAAACTGGGGAATGTTAGCATTCTGTCTAAACTTCACTTCCACAGTTATCTGGCAATAGCCAGGTATGCTGCTCCCGCAGCTACCTGGCAACAGCCAGGTAGCCCTGCTCACTATTATAAAAGGGGCTGTCTGGCCCCTCCTCTCTCTCTTGCCCCTTGATCCACACACCTGCAGATTGTCTCTGATCCTCTCCCCTTCCCTTCCCCCTCTCTCCATGTGGTCATGGCCGGCCACCTCCTCCATCTTCCTCTCTGCTCTCTCTCCTCTCTTCCTTCTGCCTAAATAAACTTCCCTTCATGGAACCCTCTGGCCTGTCATCTTCCATTCCAAGTCACTGTGCAAAAATATCAACAACATATATATATGTATATGTGTATGTTGTGTATGTGTATGTGTATGTAGTATATATTTGTTGTTGTTGATTTTATACAAAAGGTTAAGCGTTTAAATCAGTGTATATTATTCATTGTATATTTTATTAGCTGATCTCTCTGAAGGAGTTTTTTTTGTAAGACTTTGCTCTAATACAAAGAACTTTAAAATTTTAGAGTGCTTGTTGCTCCAAAAAAGATTCAAAGACAATATATTTTCAATATTTGGGATCTCAGTTATATCTTAAGTGGATTGTGGCACAGAAAATTCCAATAAAAATAGATAGTTGGGGCAGGAGAGATGGCTCAGTCATTAAAGGCTAGATTCACAACTAAAAATATTAAAGTTCAATTCCCAGCAACCACATAGTGGCTCACAACCATTTGTAGTGGGATCTAGTGCCCTCTTCTGGCTTGCAGGTGTACATACAAAAGAAAAGATTTAGTTTTAATGATTCTCAAAAGATATTAATTGGCTAAAACCTCATCTTAAGCTTACCATAGGAAAACTTGAACCTCTGTTTGTTATTCTCAAGGGGGATGCAAATTTTAATTCCCCTCCACAATTAACTGATGAAAGATAGATATCTTTGTAGAAAGTAGAATAAGCTGTTAGTTATCAACAGATACATTACATAGAGTATGATAAATTGTTGACTGAGTTATTGCTACTCATGTGCTCAAACAGCCCTTTGGTAAAAAAAAAAAACAAAAAACAAAAAACAAAAAACAAAAAACAAACCAAACCAAACCAAACCAAACAAAACAAAACCCCCCAAAACCTATTAATGTAGATTCATCCTTCTTCATCTACAAGTAAAGTTTAAATATCCTATTACGAAAATATTGCAATGTTAATACAGGATTGTAAGATAAAATCCTGAAAGTGTTTTAGATAGAATGTTAATTCCTTATTCCAAATAAAAACTAAGTTGGTTATTAGGGAATAATGATATTTGGCCTATTACATGGCAAACTTTCAAATCAAATTTGATAATCATTATTCATAAGACAAGTTATTACAAGTTTTCTCTGTACATGCTTTTGTACTTCCTATAAATTTGCATGCAGCCCATAGAAAAGATGTTTACTGTATTTACAGATGCCTCATCTATTGAGAAGGCAGTATATGTAATTATATCACATGTTCATTTTCTTGAGTTTCCCCTGCTTCAGAACAAATAATTATGTGCTGTAGCCACTGTTTGAAATGCTAAAAAATCAAGCTTTCATTTTGTATGCTCATAGCCGATATATGGCTCATGGTTTGTAATTGCTTGAAATTGTTCCTTTTTCAGATATTGCTAATTCTTAAATTTTACAGTTATTTATACAAATACAGCTTAATTTAAGAAACATGCACTGTTTCTTAACTTTATAAGACATTTAAGAGCTTATATTAGATTGCCTAGACCCCAGGGCAATGTCAGAGCAGATTTGTATACCAGCCAGATTATAGACCTTACAAAAACAATTGGCCATACAATCTTATTCCTTACATCATCAAAATAGTAATAGCTTGAGATAATAATTTAATATTTCTAGAAAGTGTGCAAGTTAAATTGCAAAATCTTGTTCTCAGTATCCTCAAGTTTTTCATAATGGTGTTAAGCCTTGATTTTAGAAAAATTAAAATATGTACATGTGACTTGATACTCTTTTAGGCTTTTTAGTTACAACTATTTTAACAAAAAAAGCAACTAAAAATTATAATTAGTTATTGCCTACATTATTTTTCTATGCTTGGTGTTCCATATCAGATTATAGACAAGGGAACTGGCCATTACAGTCAAACATTTGAGATGTTTTTTGACAATTTAATATTATCCTTATTACTGAGATTCCTTATTATCAAAGACAAAGAATTGTGAAAGAGAGATTATAGAACTTTAATATCTTGATAACTCTTGAATGTGGAAAGAGCAGCTACTGATGCTTCTTCCATGGTTTTTGCAAAAAACTCTGAAAAATTGGCTCCTTAAAACTAAAAAGCTGGAATTATACCCCCCAAGGTCACCAAAAGCACACCTTGCTTTTGTCTTATTTGTTTTAAATTTTCTGCAAACTGATGCTAAAGGTCAGTCTGCAGCAGGTTGCCACTAGCATCCCATTACTTCCAGCTCATATGCCAGGGTCATGTGGAGAGACCCCTTAACTAATACTTGGAATGGCCCGGACCCTGTTTTAAAAAAAAAAAAAAATGGAGCCCGATTGCTGCCTGAAAGATTGGTCTGTCAAGTGGACACAGATCTTGAGCCTAATAATTATGATTCTAATGATGATGGCTCAAAATCCTTATCAGCCAGCTGATTTAACCTGGCATGTAGTTTCCATTCTTACTGAAGAGTAAGTGTTTTTATCAATACCTAAAGCCACCCACTATATAACTGGTGGCCAGACTTGTGTCTGACCCCTGTTAACCAGCAGTTAGATTAGACACTGGGACATTTCGGCTTTCAACCTTATTTTCTACATTGCTTGGATAATCATGTTGCTTTTAACCTTTGAACCTTGTATTTTTAAGCACATTGATTGCCCTTACACAGGATCAGTCTCAGCAAGCTCAGCTTTCATCATGGCAGTTATACATCGCTATGAAGAATTGCATCTAGTGTATGCCTACAGGTCCTTTGGTCTGAATGTGGTTTTAGTCTTATGGGTAAGAGTGTGCCAATGATGGCCGATTAGTCAAAGATGGGTAAGAGTGTTCTTGAGCTCCTATAAACCTAAGACAAGGCATACATCAATTGCTATGTACATTTCCTTGAAGACGGGTGATATAGGAGTAATATAGACACTGACCTAAGCCAGGCACGGTTGCCCAGCCACTCGAGATCGTAGATGGGATGAAATCTTGTGCCCAGTCCAGCTGCTGGCACTGCCATCCTTAAAACTAAAAAGGGGGAATTGTGCGCTTCCCCCTTGAGCAGGACTGAGAGACCTTGTTTACCACAGCAGACCAAAACAATAGGACTCAGGTGTTAACCACCTTGGTGACCCACAGTCTGCTACAGGAGCTGAGAAGAATAGACTGCCTGCTGAGCTTGCCTTGAGACAAGGCAAGATGCAGATAATGCTGATAAAATTATCCATGGCTTGAAGTCAGTATTTCCATTTTGATCAAACCTTAAAAATGATATATATTGCTTGAGCATGCTAGACCTTTTTTGTTCTGGGAATACTTTCATTCCTGCCCATCAAGTTAAAGCTTGTCTTTAACAACATCAACATGTTGGCATCCAAAGTACATGACATGAAACTGAAAATGGACCCCCAGACAGAGTTATTAATTTAACAGGCTGGCAAGGCAAGGACCGGTATGCTTCTGCACAGAGCCTTATCAATCTGAGACAGAAGTGCACTGCTTTTGATAATGCATATTCCACGATGGGCAAGGAAGGCATTCAAGTCAGAACGACCTAAGACAGTCTCAGTCTGATTTATGCAATCAAAAGGGGGAGATGTGGAGAGCTTTTGGGGTTGTCAGGCAGGAATCTGACATAGGCATAGGACAAGGAAATGGACTGCAGGCAGGAATCTGACATTATGTTGGAACAAAGAAGTAATTTCAGGCAGAAATCTAAATCCTAGCCTAAAACAAAGAAGAAATTTCAGGCAGGAATCTAAATCTTAGGCTAGAACAAAGAAGTAATTATAGGCAGAAACCTAAATCTTAAGCTAGAACAAAGAGGCAGGCTTCAGGCATGAGAATGACCTTGGGCTAGGACAAGGAAGTTGGCTCAGATATTTTGGTCATCCTGATAAGCCCTTAGAAATAGTGATCACAGGAGTGATCAGGGGACTCTGTTTATTGTCGTGCATGTTCTTTGACTATAGGGGTTTATTGTCTTACTTGTTCCTAGACTATTTGCATCTATTGTATTGCTAGTTCCTTAACCTAGAACTGACCTTAACACTTGCATGTAATTTATACAGTATAAAGGCAAAAAAGGAGGAGGGATGGGAGAGGGGATTAATGGGAAGAGAAGAGTGGGGAAGGGGGATGGCATCTGAAATGTAAATAAATGAAATATCAAATGAAAAAAGACAAATAAATAAATCCAACTTCTTCTAGATTGCACCAGCAGCTCTGCAGGCACCTTCGAGGACTGTAGAACTGAATGGGACAGAGGAAACTTAACAATATCATGAAGCAACAACTACCCAATTCTCAGCCTTTCTATTATGGGACAATCATTGTTGTATAAGATGGCAATAGCTTATTAGCCAGTCTAATAAATCCAATAAAGATATGGATGATAGATAAAGATAGATAGATAGATAGATATCAAAAAGATAGATACATACACACACATATATAATAGATACTTAAATAGATGACACATACTTAAATATGCATACATACATAAACATGTACATAAACACAGGATGAATACATAGACAATAGATATGTATAAATATAGGTACAGAGATGAGAGAGATAAGAGATAGAGAAAGAGTGAGGCAGATGTACAGACAGATTGATTGATTCATTGATTGATGACTGATTGATTGATTGATGGATTAATTCTGTCATTCCTGTTCCTTTGGAGAATCCTTGCTAATGCAGGCATTGGGAGATTTAAGGAGAAACATAGGGCCACCTGAAGTCAATGTTCAGAAACATGCAGCTCAGGGGCCATGAGATGAAGAGGACAGAAGATTCAGGAAGAGTATGCTAAAAAAGTGCATGAGAAAAAACCATAAAGGTGTGTGACTGTGGCCTGTAGAATACAGAAATCTAGATAATATTATGTGAAGTAAATATATGAGACACCAAAGATCACACACTATGTGATTCTGTTTAACTGAACCATACATACTAGGCAAGTCTGTAGACATAGAATTCAGATCTGATACACAGTGGATTAACACAGATCACAGAGCATGGAGAGCTGATGAAAGAGAACTTGGGCTGTTGGGAGCAAGACAGAAGTGACTCAGCATGAGATGTGGACTCCAGAAGTCTTTGTTCGCACATCAGGAAAGACAGTTGATTGATTTCTCCAGTGCCATTCACAGAGAAGAAGAACATGCCTTGGAGCTTTGGAGAACCACAATAGGAGGAAGGATGTGAGCATTGATCTAGGGCCTGGTTTCCAACAGTTTTCTCAGAGGCAAAAATTAGGGTCATTCTCAGCAGAAGTGGGGACACCTGACTGCCTCAGCCCAATCAGCTGGCTAAGAAGCAGATCTGGTATGTTAGCAGTATTTTTCTAATACCACTCTTCTTGGGAGTGAGGTCAATGTCCTTAGGAGCAACATGGCTTGCCACAGTGAAGTTCTGGAGGATGGCAGTGAAGAAAATGAACAATTCATTGTGGGCAATGCCTTCTCCAAGGCAAATGCGCTTTCCTGTGGACACAGAAAGTGATCCATGTGAGCACCCATCCAGTGTATAGCCTTTGGAATGTCACATCCCTAAACCCATTTACATCTCCCTCCCCATTGCAATATATAACAATGATTTTGACCATCACTCTATAATTCAAGTAGGAATGTGAAGACAATTTTGTAGGCAAATGCAATTAAAAAATATCATCTGAGAGAGGTACACAAAAACAAAAGCACATGTACAGTTTGTACTCACTGATTAGTGGATATTAGCCAAAAATTACAGGACGATACCAATCATATACCCCAAAACTCTAAAGAAGCTAAACAAGAAGGAATGCCCAAGGAAGGATACTTGAATCTCACTTAGAAAAGGGAATAAAAGACTCAAAGAACACAGAGAGAGAGTGAGGGAACAGGATGGGAGAGGGCACAGAGAGAGGAATCAGGTGTGGGGGGAAGGGGCTTCAGGTTCAGGTGCAAAGACAGACAGGAGAGAAGGCCAGAAGAATGAATGGTAATTTGCAGCTGCTTGTGAGGGCGGGAAGATGGGAAAATCTCTAGGAAATCGAGGCGGTCTCAGATAAAGGAAGCCCCTGAAGTTATGGTGGTGACTTTAGCTGAGAATCATTGTTATAAGGATTTTGAAACTGATGAACCCAGACACTCTAGCCAAGTAGGACTCCAGTGGATAGAAAAGAACACCAGGCCACCCACAGACTTTCAATCAAAAATTTGTCCTGTCTAAAAGGAATGCAGGGACAAAGATAAGGCTGAGACGGAGGAAACAGACAAGCATTAACTGTCCTCACCATACCAAGGGCAAACATCAATCCCCAACACTATTAGTAATACTCTGTTGTGCTTGTAAACAGAAGCCTAGCATAGCTGTTCTCTGAAAGACTCCACCGAGCCACTGATTGACACAGATATACCCACAGCCAAATATTGGATAGAGCATGGAGAGCCTTATGGAAAACTTCAGGTAAGGATTGAGGGCACTCTTCCGGAACCTGGTCCTTTGGCTTGGGGCAGACACTTAGCTGGTCTGCTCCTGTGGAAACACCTGATCCTGAGACATCCTAGAGGACCTACTGCATTCAGAGCAGAGGGTAAGACACCTTGCCTACTACCCCACACCCCAGAGATGCAATTGAGAGCCAGGTGGGGATTAAGGAACCACCAGGCACCCAAACCCGCCCCTCCGGAATACCACCTTCCTTCCACCCGCCCGGAGCCTGGTCCCTTTGCTTGGGGCAGACACTTAGCTGGTCTGCTCCTGTGGAAACACCTGATCCTGAGACATCCTAGAGGACCTACTGCATTCAGAACAGTGGAGGACCTACTGCACCCTGAGTAGAGGGAGCTTAGGATCACAGGAACACAGAGACATCTGGAATCTGAGGAGTTCTGACACAAGCAAGATACCTGGAAAGACAGACTCCAGTCAGACACAGTGAGCACAGGTAACACTAGAGTCAACCAGATGGCAAAAGGCAAGCACAAGAACACAAGCAACAGAAACTAAAGTTATCTGACATCATCAGAATCCAGTTTTCCCACCATAGCAAGCCCTGGATACCCCATCACAGTGGAAAAACAGGATTCAGAATTAAAATCACTTCTCATGATGATGATAGAGGATTTTGGGAAAGACATAAGTTACTCCCTTAAAGAAATACAGGAGAATACAGGTAAACAGGTAGAAGCCCTTAAAGAGGAAACACAAAAATCCCTTAAAGAATGGCAAGAAAACACAACCAAACAGGTGAAGGAATTGAACAAAACCATCCAGGATCTAAAAATGGAAATAGAAACAATAAAGAAATCTCAAAGGGAGACTACTCTGGAGATAGAAAATGTAGGAAAGAGATCAGGAGTCATAGACACAAGCATCACCAACAGAATACAAGAGATAGAAGAGAGAATCTCATGCGCAGAAGATACCATGGAAAACATTGACACAACAGTCAAAGAAAATGCAAAATGCAAAAAGCTCCTAACCCAGAACATTCAGGAAATCCAAGACACAATGAGAAGACCATACCTAAGGATAATAGGTATAGATGAGAGCGAAGATACCCAATTTAAAGGGCCAGTAAATATCTTCAACAAAATTATAGAGGACAATTTCCCCAACCTAAAGAACGAGATGCCCATAAATATACAAGAAGCCTACAGAACACCAAACAGACTAGACCAGAAAAGAAATACCTCCCATCACATAATAATCAAAACACCAAATGCACAAAACAGAAAAAATACTAAAAGCAATAAGGGAAAAAGGTCAAGTAACATATAAAGGCAGACCTATAAGAATTACACCAGACTTTTCATCAGAGACTATAAAAGCCAGAAGATCCTGCTCTGATATTATACAGACCCTAAAGGAACACAAATGCCGGCCCAGACTGCATACCCACCAAAACTCTCAATCACTATAGATGGAGAAACCAAGATATTCCATGACAAACCCAAATTTGCACAATATCTTCCCACAAACCCAGCACTTCAAAAGATAATTGATGGAAATCGCCAACACAAGGAAGGAAACTACAACTTAGGAAAAAAAGGAAGTAATCTCCAACAACCCCCAAAAGAAGATAGCTACATAAACATAATTCCACCTCTAATAACAAAAATAATAGGAAGCAACAATCATTTTTCCTTAATATCTCTTAACATCAATGGACTCAAGTCTCCAATAAAAAGACGTAGACTACCAGACTGGATACGTATACAGGACCCAGAATTTTGTTGCATACATGAAACGCACCTCAGTGACAAAGACAGACACTATGTCAGAGTAAAAGGATGAAAAACAATTTTCCAAGCAAATGGTCCCAAGAAACAAGCTGGAGTAGCCATTCTAATATCAAATAAAATCGACTTTCAACCAAAAGTAATCAAAAAAGATAAGGAAGGACACTTCATACACATCAAAGGAAAAATCTACCAAGATGAACTCTCAATTCTGAACATCTACACTCCCAATGTAAGGGCACCCACATACATAAAAGAAACTTTACTAAAGCTCAAAGCACACATCGCACCTCACACAATAATAGTGGAGGATTTTAACACCCCGCTCTCTCCAATGGACAGATCATGGAAACAGAAACTAAACAAAGACACATTGAAATTAACAGAAGCTATGGACAAAGTGGATTTAACAGATATCTATAGAACATTTCATCCTAAAGCAAAAGAATATACCTTTTTCTCAGCACCTCATGGTACCTTCTCCAAAATAGACCATATAATTGGTCACAAAACAGTCCTCAACAGATACAAAAAAGATTGAAATAATCCCTTGTATCCTATCAGATCACCACGGACTAAGGCTGGTCTTTAATAATGACAGAACCAAGGGAAAACCCACATGCATTTGTAAACTGAACAATGCTCTACTCAGTGATGAGTTTCTCAAGGAAGAAATAAAGAAAGAAATTAAAGACTTTCTAGAATTTAATGAAAATGAGGATACATCATACCAGAACTTGTGGGACTCCATGAAAGCAGTGCTAAGAGGAAAACTCATAGCTCTAAGTGCCCACAAAAAGAAATTGGAGAGAGCACACATTAATAACTTGACAGCACACCTGAGAGCTCTAGAACTAAAAGAAGCAAATACACCCAAGAGGAGCAGGTGTCATGAAATAATCAAACTCAGGGCTGAAATCAACCAAGTAGAAACAGAAAGAACTATACAAAAAATCAACAAAACCAGGAGTTGGTTCTTTGAGAAAATCAACAAGATAGAGAAACCCTTAGCCAGATTAACAAGAGGGCACAGAGACAGTATACAAAGTAATAAAACCAGATCTGAAAAGCGAGATGTAACAACAGAAACTGAGGAAATTCAAAAAATCATCAGATCCTACCACAAAGGCCTATACTCAACAAAACTGGAAAATCTGGATGAAATGGACAATTTTCTAGACAAGTACCAGGTACCAAAGTTAAATGAGGAGCAAATAAACCATCTAAACAGTCCCATAACCCCTAAAGAAATAGCAGCAGTCATTAAAAGTCTCCCCACAAAAAAAAGCCCAGGCCCAGATGGTTTTAATGCAGAATTCTATCAGACCTTCACGGAAGACCTAATACCAATTCTCTTCAAACTATTCCACAAAATAGAAACAGAAGGAACACTACCCAATTTGTTCTATGAAGCTACAATCACACTCATACCTAAACCTCACAAAGACCCAACAAAGAAAGAGAACTTCAGACCAATCTCTCTTATGAATATCGATGCAAAAATACTCAATAAAATTCTAGCAAACTGAATCCAAGAACACATCAAAACAATCATCCATCATGATCAAGTGGGCTTTATCCCAGGAATGCAGGGATGGTTCAATATTCAGAAATCCATCAATGTAATCCACTATATAAACAAACTCAAAGAGAAAAACCACATGATCATCTCACTAGATGCTGAGAAAGCAATTGACAAAATTCAACATCCCTTCATGGTAAAAGTCTTGGAAAGTTCAGGAATTCAAGGCCCATACCTAAACATACTAAAAGCAATATACAGCAAACCAGTAGCCAACATCAAACTAAATGGAGAGAAACTTGAAGCATTCCCACTAAGATCAGGGACTAGACAAGGCTGCCCACTCTCTCCCTACCTATTCAATATAGTACTGGAAGTCCTAGCCAGAGCAATTAGACAACAAAAGGAAGTCAAAGGAATACAAATAGGAAAGGAAGAAGTCAAAATATCACTATTCACAGATGACATGGTAGTATACTTAAGTGACCCCAGAACTTCCACCAGAGAACTCCTAAACCTGATAAACAACTTCAGCAAGGTGGCAGGTTATAAAATCAACTCAAACAAATCAGTCGCCTTTCTCTACGTGAAAGATAAACAGGCTGAAAAAGAAATTAGGGAAATGACACCCTTCACAATAGTCACAAATAATATAAAATACCTCTGGGTGAACCTAACCAAGCAGGTGAAAGATCTGTATGAGAAGAACTTCAAGTCTCTGAAGAGAGAAATTCAAGATCTCAGGAAATGGAAAGATCTCCCACGCTCATGGATCAGCAGGCTTAATATAGTAAAAATGGCCATTTTGCCAAAAGCAATCTACAGATTCAATGCAATCCCCATTAAAATACCAACTCAATTCTTTACAGAGCTAGAAAGAGAAATTCTCAAATTTATTTGGAAGAACAAAAAACCCAGGATAGTGAAAACCATTCTCAACAATAAAAGAACTTCTGGAGGAATCACCATCCCTGAATTCAAGCTGTACTACAGAGCAATAGTGATAAAAACTGCCTGGTATTGGTAGAGAGACAGGAAGGAAGATCAGTGGAATAGAGTTGAAGACCCAGAAATGAACCCATACACCTATGGTCATTTGATCTTTGCCAAAGGAGCTAAAACCATCCAGTGGAAGAAGGACAGCATTTTCAACAAATGGTGCTGGTTCAACTGGAGGACAACATGCAGAAGAATGCAAATTGATCCATTCTTATCTCCTTGTACAAAGCTCAAGTCCAAGTGGATAAAGGACCTTCACATAAAACCAGACACACTGAAACTAATAGAAGAGAAGGTGGGGAAGACCCTGGACCAACTAGGCACAGGGGAAAAGTTCCTGAGCAGAACACCAATGGCCTATGCTCTAAGATCAAGAATTGACAAATGGGACTACATAAAATTGCAAAGTTTCTGTAAGGCAAAGGACACTGTCAATAGGACAAAACAGCAACCATCAGATTGGGAAAAGATCTTTACCAATCCCACATCCGATAGAGGACTAACATCCAATATATACAAAGAACTCAAGAAATTGAGAAGGCCAGGAGCTAAATAAAGTCAAAAATAGAAAAGCCCAGGAAAGCATATCGGGGAACTGTCTGAATCTTCTTGGGAGCAAGCTTTAACCTGAGTTTTTCTAAGTTAAATATCAACTAAGACAACACCCTTTCAAGACTGGGCTGGTGAGGGTGTGCAAGATTATTATCATCCATGTAATGGATTACAAGGACACCTCTAAAGACTCTCTTTATGTCTCTAGCCACATATAGCTGACAAATTGTCAATCCTTGAGGAAGAATGTCATGCCCTGAAGTAGAACTGTCCACTGATGATTTTGGCTGGTTGTTCATATGAGACTCCCATACTGTAAAGACAAAATGTCACCTATGCTGGGTAGCCAGAAGGATTTGAGAAAGCAATCCTTAATATCTAGGATTATCACATGGTACTTGGCAAAAAAGCATTAGGAAGCAGTAGTCCCATTTGAGTTGGCCCCAATTTTTCCATGTGATCATTAATGGTTCTCAGGTCCTATATAATATAAATGTTTCCCTGCAGTATAAAGTTCTAGTGTATTTGACAGCTGCTATTACAAACTGTTACAGATTGTTAGGAAATATGAATTACTAATCAGTAAAACACATGGTCATGTTAGATACTACTTTGGATAATTATAATAAAATGTTTTCAAGGTTATTAGCATAGTGAATAGCCAAGAGTAAAGAATGTTTGACAATTCAAATATACTGTATATAGATAGTTGGTGTTCAAAACTCTCAGTGATCCATTGAATATGGCATTTATATTATATTTTTGTTTCCCTGACTTCTTTTTAATAACAAAAATGGAAGTATTATGACTGCTGGTAATGGGTTGCAAATGACCTAAAGCTAATTGTTCCAAGACCAGTTATTTGAGAGCAGAAAGCTTAGGTTACAAAATGGGCCACTGATCCACCCATATATCAGCTTCAGACAACCAGACCAATGGTATAGGGTCAGATATCTTGATGTCAAATGGTGCTGGGCAGGCAGTAGCTGTTGGTGTCCCCAAAAGAGAAATCTTTCACCCCCAATAAAACAGGAATAATTTATAAGAATACCATCATCCCAGTCCTTTAATTTGTGTAGGTACTTTTAGTCATTTTATTAGTCATATATGGATTCTCCTTTTAGGAGAAGATTTACAAATACTTACAGGCTTCCATATGGAAGAAATGAAATAAGGAACTTACATCAGGTATTTCTACCACTCCTTTATTCTTCTCTATCCTTTCTTCAGTAAAGGGAAGGGGTTGAAAAGGAAAAACAGGGACATAAAAATATTTTAGGAAATTAGAAAAATAGTGCTCTATTATTGAATCTACTCTTAAGCCAAAAAGAACATTTTATGGCCATAACCTTACATTGGTAGAGATTTTTGTATTTTCATGCAAAACGAAAATTATATTTTTTATTAGTAAAAAATTTTGTATATTTATACAAAAATCAGGTGATTCTGGATACATTGGTATAGGTTATTGTACATTGATACAAACATAAGGTTGTTTTGATACACATAATGTATATATATTTTTAACATTTATTTAACATACTGTACTCATGTAAAGATGCAATATAAAGTTCTAGTTTTTTGACAGCTGCTATTACAAACTATTGTGGATTGTTAGGAAATATGAATTACTCATTAGTAAAACTCATGGTCATGTTAGATACTACTTTAGATAATTATAATAAAATGTTTTCAAGGTTACTACCATAGTGAATAGCCAAGAATAAAGAATGTTTGACAATTCAGATATACTGTATATAGATAGTTGGTGTTCAAAACTCTCAGTGATCCATTGAATATAGCATTTATACTAATTTCATTAATAAAAAATCTTTTGATTATGAGAGAGATCTCCTGACACTCTCCCATTCCACTTCAAAGAAGATGATGAGCATCAATAACCTCCATATGGAGTTGCTTCAATTGAGGCAAGCTAACCACTGGACAAAGAAAATGCCTATGCTTCAACTCCAGGCAACTCTGTCCAGAAAGGACAAACTATGCAGGGAAGGCTACTGCTAAGCTCTGCCAATTCAGGGTAAACAAGTCCTTCATAATTACTAATTCACAAAATGCTTGTCAGATATATGGGGGCAAAAGGCTAAAGATGGATGCTCTGTTATAGCTGTCTCTGGACTGCTCTGGACTGTCCAAGCAGTCCAGCTGTCTCTGTCATTTTTAGAATTTGGGGAATCTGTGTCCCTGCACTTCCTGCATACTCAGGTAATATTTATTCCTTCTCAGATCTTTGATGGGGTTGAACACTAGATGGTCATGGTCTTACTGTAAGCTTATGATGTTTAGGATTTAAGAAATTGTTCTAGGTCTAAAAAGATGTTTTAGGATGGTAATGCAATTAAGATAGAAAGTGATTTGGATACAGAATTCTGAACTCACCAAGATAGGATACATGATAGAATATTTTATCTAAGTTGCCAAATATAAAGGCAGTGATTATTGTGAATGTTAACTCTACCAAAGAGTGTTCATATTTGTTTCATAATTCTTCCAACTGTATGTTGCTTATTATTATAAGAAAGCAGTCTTTGATTAGACAAATGGAGGGAAATGTAAGCATCATGGTTTCTAAGTTGTGTAAGCTTATCCTTCAGTTATGCAAATGCTGCTTTATCTGGCCTCATATCTTGTTCCAACCCAATCGTGTCATTTTGTAATGGTTATACCAAGAATTTCCTGTCTCAACTCTGTGTAAACAGTTCTTATCCTGTATAATCTCCCTTGTCAATAAATGCTGATTGCCCACCAATGACTGAGCAGAATAGAAAATAGAGTGGGATGTCCACTGTTGAGAGGAAGGACAGAGGGAGAGGCAGATGAGACATAAGGATAAAAAGAACAAAAGCCATGAAAATGGGATGTGAAGAGCTGGATCAATTATAAAATGCAGGGCTGGAGAGATGGTTAAGTGGCTAAGAGCAATGATTGTTCTTCCAGAGGTCCTTAATTCAATTCCCTGCAACCACATGGTGGCTCACAGCCATCTGCAATGCAGTCTGATGTTTTCTTGGTGTCCTCATATACATAAAATATATAAATAAATCATTAAATAATAATAATATGCAAGTATCATCAGATGAAGCAGGGGTAGAGTCATATTAGTATACAAGTTTAAGGTACATCATTTAAATGCTCTGCTATTGGGGTACTGAGGTTCATTTTTAAATAAATCTTAATTTTTCTGTGAAGTTATTGGGGTATGGCAGAAGGTTAATAAATACACTGAGTAGTAATAGAGTGCTAACTGCCAGAAGCCAACAGCTCTTGTCCCAGATTAGCAAGAGAGAATTAATTGCTAGAACCCATCATATCTTATTTGTCTGACAATGTGTCCTCCCTCAGGTTGCTGGATGTCAAGTCAGGTTCTTGACATTCATCTACTGATAAATGTATTGGGAACAATGGGTTTTCATTCAACTATTAATAGGAAGTGAAGTGGTGCTGCATGCTGCCATGTAGGTGGCACTTGAGAACCTCTTATTAAGTGATAAAACAAACATAATACTCAAATGATTGTATTTACATTAAACTTTCAAACTACATCAACCCATAAGAATAGAAATCTACAAGTATTACTGGAAATGAGAGAAAAAGGAGAATTTACAATGACTCTTGGAAGATAAAGGCCTCTTTGTGAAATTACAAAAATGTTTTTCCAATCACAGCTTTTTGATATATGGGCAGGAACATTTCTTGTGATCTCAAAGCCAGAAATGATCTATATATCAAGGACTAGGCTGGGAAAGACTACACAGTGAGACTCTAAGAAAAGAAAATAATCAGCATTTTGATTGAGAGTGTTATGAGAAACCCTCCTCCAATAAGAAAACAGTATAAATATACAAACAGTATCTCATTCCTGATGTTATCAAAATGTATTTAACTTAAGACCTTTTGAAGAACTCAACTACAGACTTCTTGAAGATTATTTGTAGGCAGAGGACATAGAGGTTCAGCAAAGTCTCTCACTCATGGAAGGAGAGGTGAGTTGTGGGGTGTGAATGATAAGGAAGGAGCTAGAGTAAAAGATCTTGCCATCATGTGCCTGCTGCACCTATTTTCCTCATGTTGTCCTAAATTCCATAATCCCCAGATTTGATGCTCATATTACTTCCTAAAGGTATTTTCTCCCCCCTGAAACTAAAGAGATTCTTGTAGGCATGTATTTTTCACAGCCTATTTTAATAAGTGTTCAACGTCTCCTGTAGACCATCAACCAGCAGAGGTAGTAGAAAAGATACATTGTTAGAATCTGGGGGAACATATTAGAATACAAACCTGTTTAGAAATATAACTTTGGGGCAATTCCAGCCCACTAGCAAACACCAAACAAGAATCAGAATCTGCAATTCAATTCAGAAGAAACCATGAGTCTTGTCAACCAACCAAAGTCAGCAGTAGCAGCAAGAAGCCACAGGACCTTCATGAGAAGTTCTTTGGTGAAGTTTTTCTGTATGAAGTCACCACACTCGAAGCTCAGAAATGCAACGTATGGCAAACCAAAACATACATGTCATCAGCAAAGCATAGTGAGCCAGATCAAGGCCAACCAGTGATCAGGTTCCCACTGTCAGTGGGATCATATTTATATTCCTGCATCACACGTCCCTTAACATGTCTGCTATTGCAAATCATCTTTTTACCTGTGACTGCTTCAGCAAAACATTCTTTCACATGTATGATTTAGCAAATCATCCTTTCACTTGTGGGCCCCAGCAAAACATCATTTGACATAATTGACTTACCAAAGAAACCAGACGTTTCTACTTCAGTTTTTCCTTGGTCAATTGTGAAGACCAACTGAGGTCTGGGATCTACACTGGCTGAGTGGAAGGAAAACATTCTGCAGTCAGGAGCAAAAATCAAAAACCTTATGGCCCACAGAACCATTGTTTATTGGACTGGGAGATGACTTGAGGATCCCCAGGGTGTAGACAAACTATGTTCCTTGTTCTACAAGATAAGAGACAGAGTTGTGGCACAAAAGGCAACTTCCAAGCCCACTTATGCTAGGTGGGATTCCAGGACATCTGGGACGGATAGCAGCCCAAGGGGTTCTGCAATATAGTAGTTTAAAAAGTGGCCCAAATTGTGCCAGGCTCTTCGGTAAATACATACTTTTTCCTAGGAAGTGAGGGGAAACAAGATATTAAAGAACTGTTGTATCTGGGGATCCAATTGTGTCTGCAATGATCATTTGCATAAATTTAGGTGACACATTTTTTTTCATATGCTACTCATCAACACAATCAGCATGAATCTCTCACTGTCTCTCTGTCCTTTTTTCTGTCCCTATTTCTCCTTGAATGTCTCTGTCAGTCACTCTGTCTCTGTCTATCTCTGTGTTGGTGTATGCATATCTCCCACATGTCCCATCAAATCAGCCTTTTCCTGCCACATCCTCTCTTGCTCTCATTCTCTATATTTCTCCAGGTGTCTCTGGTTCACTATATTTTCAAGGGTTGTGGAGCTATTTCATATGAAGTAAAGTGTGCTTTCCTAGAGATACAATGAAGGATCATAGATTATGAAATTCAGAAAGGTGCCAAATTCACATGATTATAGAATCAGCAATTGCTGCGTGTAGGCTGGCAGGAAACTTCAAGGAGATAGGTTCATGGGTACTCATGTGTTCCCAGTTGGGAGTGGAGGGTTCAGTTTCCTTCAAGTCACCCAAGACCCTGTAAATTAGCTGTTCCCCATGCTCCTGTAAGTAATATTAAATGGCAACGATCCAACAAGATAAACACAGGTGTGTTCATTTCTTTGGTCTGTCATCCATGACATATCTGGTATGAATGTTTTTCACATATCCCTGGGAAAAGTCAAAGAATTTCAAATAAGCAATATTGTGAGATGTAAAGACAGAAAAATCTCCTGTGTAGAATGGGAGAAAGCAGTGTGCTTGCATTAGATGTTAGGACAATCAGCTGCTTCTAAAGATATTTCTATGCACCTAGACAAAGGTGCTGAAAGATAAAGAGACAACAATATGGATGAGGTCATCACATCACCAAATCTCCAGATAGTAGCTTGACTATAAGGCTTTTTTTGGTCAGTGTTCAAAAGCTAGAAGATTGGTGGCTGCTGACCACACCATCAGGTTCTGCCTAGGCCTTCCATTAGATGGATAGTGGAAGAGTCATATGAATAAACACTCAAAACAGGGTTTAGCAATGGTTCACAGAAGTGACAGTCAAGCCAGGTATGATGGCTCACACCTGTGATCCTAGCATTCTGAAGGATAAGACTGAAGATCTCCTGTGAGATTTTATCTAGCTATGGCTAGCCTAGTCCCTGTGTCTAGTGATATCCTGCCTCAGTAAATTTCAGCACCCTCAAGAAAGACATCTAACGGACTTCCAGTCTGTGCCCAGGCATGAAGCAGATTCCAGGCAGCAGTTCTGCACTGAACCTCACAAACCCCGGCAGAAGTGGGGCACCCAGGAGCTCTAACCCAGGCAGTATCTCAGGTAAGGAGACAGCAACACCCACCCCAAACAGGGAGCAACTGGGACCCATTGGGACTCAGGGATTTCACTCTTGGCCCGGAGCACAGGTTCCATCCTGTCTGGGCCCGACCACGCATCCCATGTGGCACCTCTGCACTCAATCTCACAGAACCTGGGAGAAACAGGGCTCCCAGAAGCTCTAACCCAAGCAGTCTCTTAAGGAAGGAGGCAGCAACACTTGCCCCAAACAGGGAGTAACTGGGACCCACTGGGACCCAGGAACTCACTCCTGGCCCGGAGCACGTATTCCTTCGGGTCTGGGCCCCAGCGCTCAGCAGATCCCAGGTGTCAACTCTGCTCCCAAACTCACAGAACCCAGGGAAGCAGGGTTCCCAGAAGCTCTAACCCAAGCAATATCTTAGGCAAGGAGGCAGCGACACTTGCCCCAAACGGGGAGTAACCAGGGCCCACAGGGATCCAGGAACTCACTCCTGGCCCAGAGCACTATTTCCTTCCAGTCTGGGCCCAAGCACTGAGCAGATCTTGGGCTCCAGCTCTAACCTCAGCAGCAACACCCAACCCAAATAGTTCTGACACAACCAAGAGAATAGGAAAGGCAGGATCCAGTCAGAGACAGCACAG
Source organism: Mastomys natalensis (assembly GCA_021653895.1). Taxonomy (NCBI): domain Eukaryota; kingdom Metazoa; phylum Chordata; class Mammalia; order Rodentia; family Muridae; genus Mastomys; species Mastomys natalensis. The sequence goes on from JAJTUV010002353.1 coordinate 415,378, forward strand.
GTAGCACCAAGGAGAGCCAGATGGCAAAAGGAAAGCACAAGAACATAAGGGCCAGCAACCCAGGACACTTGACATCATCAGAACCTAGTTCTTCCGCATTAGAAAGTCCTGAACTTCCCATATCACCAAGAAAGGAAGAGTCAGATCTAAAATCACTTCTAATGATGATGATAGAGAACTTTAAGAAGGACAGAAATAACACTCTCAAAGAATTCAAGGAGAACACGGGTAAACAGGTAGGAGCCCTTAAAGAGGAAACACAAAAATCCCTTAAAGAATTACAAGAGAACACAGACAAACAGGTGAAGGAATTGAACAAAACCATCCAGGACATAAAAATGGAAATAGAAACAATAAAGAAATCTCAAAGGGAGACTACTCTGGAGATAGAAAACGTAGGAAAGAAATCAGGAGTCATAGACTCAAGAATCACAAACAGAATACAAGAGATAGAAGAGAGAATCTCAGGTGCAGAAGATACCATAGAAAATATTGACACAACTGTCAAAGAAACCACAAAATGCAAAAAGCTCTTAACACAAAACATCCAGGAAATCCAGGACACAATGAGAAGACCAAACCTAAGGATAATAGGTATAGAAGAGAGCGAAGATTCCCAAATTATAGGGCCAATAATTATCTTCAACAAAATCATAGTTGAAAACTTCTGTAACCTAAGGAACGAGATGCCTATAATCATACAAGAAGCCTACAGAACACCAAATAGACTAGATCAGAAAAGAAATACTCCCCAACACATAATAATCAAAACACAAAATGCACAAAAAAAGGAAAGAATTTTAAAAGCAGTAAGGGAAAAAGGCCAAGTAACATATAAAGGGAGACCTATCAGAATTACACCAGACTTCTCACCAGAGACTATAAATCCAGAAGATCCTGGACAGATGTCATATAGATCCTAAGAGAACATATATTCCAGCCCAGGCTACTATACCCAACAAAACTCTCATTTACCATAGATGGAGAAACCAAGATATTCCATGACAAAACCACATTTACACAATATCTTTCCACAAACCCAGCACTACAAAGGATAATAGCAGGAAAGCCCCAATACAAGGAGAGCAATCATACCCTAGAAAGAGCAAGAAAGTAATCCTCCTCCAACAAACCCAAAATAAGATAGCCACACAACCAATGCCTCCACTTTTAGCAAAAATAACAGGAAGCAACAATCTCTTCTCCTTAATATCTCAGAATGTCAATGGACTCAGTTCCCCAATAAAAAGACATAGGCTAACAGACTGGATATGCAAACAGGATCCAGCATTTTGCTGCATACAAGAAACCCACCTCAGTGACAAGGACAGACACTACCTTAGAGTAACAGGCTAGAAAACAATTTTTTCAAGCAAATGGTCCTAAGAAACAAGCTGGAGTAGCCATTTTAATATCGAATAAAATTGACTTTCAACTTAAAGATATCAAAAAGGATAAGGAAGGACATTTCATATTTGTCAAAGGAAAAGTCAACCAACATGAACTCTCAATTCTGAACATCTATGCACCAAATGCAAGAGCACCCACTTTCATAAAAGAAACCTTACTAAAGCTCAAAGCACACATTGCACCACACACAATAATAGTGGGAGACTTCATCACCCCACTCTAAGCACTGGACAGATCTTGGAAATGGAAACTAAACAGAGGTACAGTGAAACTAACAGAAGTTATGAATCAAATGGACTTAACAGATATCTATAGAACATTTCACCCAAAAACAGAAGAATATACCTGTTTCTCAGCACTTCATGGTACCTTCTCCAAAATAGACAACATAATTGGTCACAAAACAGGCCTCAACAGATACAAAAAAATCAAAATAATCCCATGCAGCCTATCAGATCACCATGGTCTAAAGCTGGTCTTCAATAACAACAAAGACAATGGAAAGCCCATATTCACATGGGAACTGAACAATATTCTACTCATTGAGAATGGGGTCATGGAAGAAATAAAGAAAGAAATTAAAGACTTTTTAGAATTTAATGAAAATGAAGACACATCATACCAAAACCTATGGGACACAATGAAAGCAGTGCTAAGAGTCAAACTCATAGCTCTAAGTGCATACAAAAAGAAACTGGAGAGAGAACACACTAGCAGCTTGACAACACACCTGAAAGCTCTAGAACAAAAAGAAGCAAATACACCCAAGAGGAGTAGACGGCAGGAAATAATTAAACTCAGGGCTGAAATCAACCAAATAGAAACAAAGAGAACTATACAAAGAATCAATAAAACCAGGAGCTGGTTCTTTGAGAAAATCAACAAGATATATAAACCCTTAGCCAGACTAATCAGAGGGCAGAGAGACAGTATCCAAATCAATAAAATCAGAAATGAAAGGGTGACATAACAACAGAAACCAAGGAAATTCAGCAAATCATCAGATCCTACTACAAAAGCCTATACTCAAAAAAATTGGAAAATCTGGATGAAATGGACAATTTTTTAGACAAGTACCAGGCACCAATGTTAAATCAGGAGCAGATAAACCATCTTAACAGTCCCATAACCCCAAAAGTAATAGAAGCAGTCATTAAAAGTATCCCCACCAAAAAAAGTCCTGGTCCAGACGGCTTTAGTGCAGAATTCTATCAAACCTTCAAGGAAGACCTAATACCAATTCTCTTCAAACTATTCCCCAAAATAGAAACGGAAAGAATACTACCTAATTCATTCTATGAAGCCACAATTACGCTCATACCTAAAGCACACAAAGACCCAACAAGAAAAGAGAACTTCAGACCAATCTCCCTTATGAATATCGATGCAAAAATACTGAATAAAATTCTGTTGAACTGAATCCAAGAACACATCAAAACACTTATCCATCATGATCAAGTAGGTTTTATCCCAGGAATGCAGGGTTGGTTCAATATACAGAAATCCATCAATGTAATCCACTATATAAATAAACTCAAAGAAAAAAACCACATGATCATATCTCTAGATGCTGAGAAAGCATTTGACAAAATTCAACACCCCTTCATGATAAAAGTCTTGGAAAGATCAGGAATTCAAGGTTCATACCTAAACATAGTAAAAGCAATATACAGCAAGCCAGTAGCCAACATTAAACTAAATGGAGAGAAACTTGAAGCAATCCCATTAAAATCAGGGCTGCCCACTCTCCCCCTACCTATTCAATATAGTACTGGAAGTCCTAGCCAGAGCAATTAGGCAACAAAAGGAGATCAAAGGGATACAAATTGGAAAGGAAGAAGTCAAAGTTTCACTATTTGCAGATGATATGATAGTATACTTAAGTGACCCCAAAACTTTAGAGAACTCCTAAACCTGAAAAACAACTTTAGTAAAGTGGCTGGGTATAAAATTAACTCAAACAAATCAGTAGCCTTCCTTTACACAAAGGATAAACTGACCGAGAAGGAAATTATGGAAACAACACCATTTACAATAGTCACAAATAATATAAAATACCTTGGTGTGAATCTAACCAAGCAAGTTAAAGACCTGTATGACAAGAACTTCAAGTCTGTGAAGAAAGAAATTGAAGGAGATCTCAGGAAATGGAAAGATCTCCCATGCTCAGGGATTGGCAGGATTAATATAGTAAAAATGGCCATACCTATGGTCACTTGATCTTTGACAAAGGAACTGAAACTATCCAGTGGAAAAAAGACAGCATTTTCAACAAATGGTGCTGGTCCAACTGGAGGTCAACATGTAGATGAATACAAATTGTTCCATACCTATCTCCTTGTACAAAGATCAATTCTAAATGGATAAAGGACCTCCACATAAAACCAACTACACTGAAACTAATAGAAGAGAAAATAGGGAAAAGCCTTGACCCCATGGGCACAGGGGGAAAGTTCCTGAACAGAACACCAATGGCTTATGCTCTATGATCAAGAATTGACAAATGGGACCTCATAAAACTGCAAAGCTTCTGTAAAGCAAAGGACACTGTCAATAGGACAAAGCAGCAACCAACAGATTGGGAAAAGATCTTCACCAACCCTACATCTGATAGAGGGCTAGTATCCAAGGCATACAAAGAACTGAAGAAATTAGACTCTAGACAATCAAATAACCCTATTAAAAATGGGGTACAGAGCTGAACAAAGAATTCTCAACTGCGGAAGCTCGAATGGTTGAGAAGCACATAAAGAAATGTTCAGCATCCCTAGTCATCAAGGAAATGCAAATGAAAACAACACTGAGATTCCACCTCACACCAGTCAGAATGGCTAAGATCAAAAATACAGGTGACAGCAGATGTTGGTGAGGATGTGGAGAAAGAGGAACACTCCTCCATTGTTGGTGGGATTGTAAGCTGGTACAACCACTATGGAAAGCAGTCTGGAGGTACTTCAGAAAATTGAACATAGTGTTACCTGAGGACCAAGCTATACCACTCCTGGGCATATACCCATAGAAGATGTTTCAACATACAACATGGACACATTCTCCACTATGTTCGTAGCAGCCTTATTTATAATAGCCAGAAGCTGGAAAGAACCGAGATGTCCTTCAACAGAAGAATGGATGCAGAAAATGTTGTACATTTACACAATGGAGTACTACTCAGCTATTAAAAACAATGAGTTCATGAAATTCTTAGGCAAATCAATGGAGCTAGAAAATATCATCCTGAGTGAGGTGACCCAATCACAAAAGAAACACATGGTATGCACTCACTGATAAGTGGATATTAGCCCCAAAGCGCAAAATACCTAAGATGCAAAGCATAGACCTCATGAAACTCAAGAAGAAGAAGGAAGACCAAAGTGTGGGTGCTTTTGTCCTTTTTAGAATGAGTATCAAAAGATACAACCAGAGCTCCCAGGGTCTAAACCTCCAGCCTGAGAACAGGTAATTGACGGTGGCTTGTCAGACATCAGTATAATTGGAGGACCATGGTCCCCAAAAGTTTGGATTCCCTAGTGTTGGGGAATCTGAGAGCAGGAGGATGGGTTTGGGAGGATGTTCAGAATATACCGTCATAAGAATAGGAGGAGGAGGTATGGGATAAGGATTTTAGGGTGAGAATGGAGAGGAGATAACATTGAAAGGTAAATACACAAAATATCCAATTTAAATAAAAAACAACATAATGGGTCTGACAAAAAAAAAAGATAGCTTACTTATTTCAAATTATTTTCAAAAGTTTCTAGGAGATGCTAAAATGCTCAGATCTTATTTTAAGCTCTCCACAAAAGAATTGTAAGTCTCTGTTTAATATTCTCAATAGAGATGTAAATCCTAATTTCCTTCAACAATTAATTGATAAAAGAGGAGTAATTTTACAAAAAGTAGAAGAAGCTATTGTTAATTGATAAATTATATAGACTGATTAGTTGTGGGCTGTTCTATAATAGTCCTTTGATAAAAGAGATTATTAATGTAAATTTATATTTCTTTAAATAGTGTCTTTATGACTCTCTGAGTGTGGAAGAAGTGGCTGCTGGTGCTTCTGCCCAGATCTTACAAGAACTCTGAAAAATGTGTTTTAAAAATAAAAGAGGGGGAACTGTTTCCCACCCAGAAGGAGTCTCCTGAAACACTCTCCATCATGCCTTGTTTACTTTTAATTCTCTAAAAGTGAAAGCTCATGGCAAATCTGCTGCTGACTGCCTCTGGCATCACTGAGACCAATAAAAACTATGCTATAGCTATGTGAAAGGACCCTCTTACCCTTAAAGGGAATGGCTTAGGCTCAGTTTTCATATGGGGCCAAGGATTGATATGCTTGTTTGATACCACAGAATGCACAGCTAAATGGCTGCCAAAAAGATTAATGAAATAAATAGATACTCCCCACTAAGCCAGGCCCAACTCTAAATAAGATGAATAACAATTGACCTCCAGGGAAGAGAAATCTCCCTGAGAATTCCCTTCTTTTTCCTTTCCAGATAAAAATGAAACACCCATGATGCCTGCTGGTAGAAGTTCTAATCCTGATGCTGGCCTCCAGACTTATACTACTCAGACCTTTGATGGGCCATTGACAAGAACACCAAATAGCTAGAGATTGACATCACTAATCTGAAGAAATCCCTTGTTTCGCTCTCTGAAGAGACCTCCAAAATTTGCAAAGGACTTTATTGGACTTGATTTACTCTTTTACAATAGAAAAAGACTGTGTACAGCCCTTAAAGAAGAATTTTGCCCTTACATAGACAAGACAGGGATGGTTAAAGAGAACATGAAAAAGGTCAGAGAAGGCCCCGAGAAAAGACAGAGACAGAAAGAGAAAGATGAGAGTTGGTACAAGGAGTGGTTTTCAACCTCTTCATGGTTGTCAACCCCACTTCCTCCCATCTTGGGACCATTAATTGGGTTATTTTTGCTGATTTCTTTTGATCCTGGGCCTTAAATAGGCTAAGTAACTTTGTGATACAACAGATAGATAATTTGGTAGCAAAACCTATTCAGATACATCAGCATAAGTTAGCTATGGAGGACCATGAGACTCAAGATGAGGTTGCTACTCTATCCAGGGTGTTCCCAAAACCCATCTCCACCCAATCTAAAAGAGGAAACTTCCACTCCTAGACCAAGCAGAGAGGGGCCACCCAGAATACCCTCAGACTGGCAATCTGAATTCTTGCTTAGGCTGTGAAGCTAAGCACTGAAAGGGAATATAAATAAAAGTTAAAAATATCTCTCTGGGTTCCCTGAGGGATAAGCCTGACTGCATAGGGGTTGATGTCAAAAGTATCTCCTCTCCAGGAAAAAGACATCGGGAAGGGTGTGGCCCTCATGCCTCACTGGACAACGACAGGACGACCGGAGCCATTACAAGATCCCCTTCAATTATTGGAGGTCAGGTCAATATCCCTGCCTTCGCAAGATTAGAATCGCCAAGACCCTTCTATACTTAGAGACGGGAGGAGATGCCTGGGGCAGCCCTGTGTATACACTGAAGGCCTAAAATCAGCCATAGGCCAAAAATCAACAATAGGCCTGACATACATACATGCTAACACAAAGTCTTGGGTCTCTGTGGAAAAACACTGAAACAGCAGGCTATAAGCTATTGTAAACAGGCAGCTTCTGTGGAAATTTACCAGCCTGAGTAGTCATAGATCTTATAAATAGGCAGCCTCGGCAGACAGTACCAACTTAGATAAGGACAAGTGAATTGTAGCCACCTGCGGCCATGAGTCAACTGGGTTCACCTGAAAAGGGGGCTGGGAATAAAAGGCGGGTGAGAAGAGATGAAGCCAAGACAAACTTCTCTGATCAAGGCTCAATACTTTAATGTTCAGCTTTCAATTTAAAGGGGAAGCCCAACCTCCACTGCCAAACCCCTTCTTGCTTCAGCCCAGCATCCCTGAGGGTGAGGGCAATGCATCCTTAATTGCAGGCCAGGAGGTGTCTCTAGGCAAGCTCAGCAGGCGGTCTATTCTTCTCAGCTCCTGTGGCAGACTACAGGTTGCCAAGGCAGATAATGCCTCCTAATGCCTCCAGAGTCCTATTGTTTGGTCTATAGTGGTAAACAAGATCTCTCAGGGCTGCTCAAGGCTGAGGGAAGGGCACAGTGAACCATAGGCAGAGTCATAGTGACCTGTCCCCTGAACCTTCACCCAGCTGATACCCTGTCCAGAATGGTATCTGTACCCCGCCTGAACACCTATGCTCCAGTGTCATCCCCTTCTCCACATCCTGCCTTTTTGTGTTTATAACCCCTGTGTGAATAAGTAAATTACAATGTGATTTAAATAATTAAATAAATTAAAAAAATACAAAAATAATAAAAAAAAGACACCTAACAGCAACTACAGACCTGTACACAAAGGTGAATGTGCACATGCAATTCCACACACAAGTATGCACACATACATGCAAAAACACATACACACATGCAGGTACATGACACACATATACCAAACAAAGAAAAAGAAAAGGAAAAGGAAAGCTCCTCACTAAGATGCTGGGTTGTCAATCATCAATGAAGGACCTAGAATGATGACTCATGGACACTTTACAGACAACTCATCAGACGCTTGTATTCTACTTCTCAGAGAGACTTGCTAATGGGAAGGTTGGCAGGTGGAATTTAGCTCAATGTTTGAAGACCTTCCCAGACACCTTGTGTTTAACGGAGAAAGAGTTACAAATAGAACTGATGTACAAGCACTTTTTCAGGATGACCTCACCATGTGATTATGGATAAATTACTTCCCCTGAAGATGTTATATTCATTTATAAAGAAAAGGGCTGTGATTGGACAAGGGTTATTCCAACTCTAGTTTGAAACAGAATGAGACTCAGGGAAAAAAAAAATTTTATACTTGTTGACAACTTGGATCCTTCCTTTAGATCTTTAGTGTTTATGTGATGGAAGGAGATGATTAAAGTTTGAAGAGTGCTGGGGTGCAATCTTTGCTGGTATCTCTCACATTGTCAGTAGTGAGTTTATTCAGTTCTTGAATGTTCTTTATACTAGCAAGTACAAGGCCCAGGAAAGTGCTTCAAGATACCAGGGAGGAGATCACACTGCAAGGGATGGCAAAACACCATAAAATTATGTTTGGATCCCTTATGCCTGTGTACTCAACAACACAACACTATTCCAAGGACACCTTGCAGACTTCAGGGGATGTGTTCCCAACTCACTGTAAATGATTCTGTGGACACACACACAAAAACACACATACACACACAGAGAGAGACAGAGACAGAGACAGAGAGAGACACAGACAGAGAGAGAGAGATACAGACAGAGAGATTCATAGCTTCAGGCCTCCACTTCTACCAAAATCAATAAAACTTCTATAAAGTCTTTCTTCTCCATACACATCCCCTTTTGGTGCTTATTATCTATACCCAACATGTCTAGTCACCTCATTTAGAAGAGAAATTTTGTTCATGAGAATCTAAAAACATATGAATGGATAAACAGAATGCAAAATTCTATTTCAGATAGATGTAAACAAACAAATAATACATTTCCTTGAGAAAGTGGTAAATATTGTGTAATTTATTTTTAGATAGGGTTTTATGTATTCCAGGCTGGACTTCATGTAAAGAACTGAGGATAGCCTTAACCCTTATAGCCCCTGCCTCAAAGTCTCAAACACTAGGATGACAAGTTTGCCCCCACACTGTCTTCTTACATAATGCTAAGGCCCAAACCCAGGACTTCATGCTTGTTAGGCACACACTTTGTGACCTGAGCAGACCTCAGTACGTAGCCATTGGTCCAGTCACTATGAATACTGCCAGTATACTGGTGGAGGTGTACCATAGTCAAAAGCATGGAGAGACTGAACTAATTTTCACTACTCTAAAATCTGATCTCTTGTGGCTTCACTCTTGTTCTGAACAAAAAACTCTTGGGCTCAATACAGAATCCACTAGCACTAATTTCTGGTCCATTGTGTAATCTCTGACCTTAGCTGGCTATAGCAAGTGGTAGTAGCAGTCAATATTGCACTCAGTAAACTGGGTGAATATACAAATGTTGGATCCATGTAATAAAACACTCACAATATAGGATGAAAGAGATAATGTTGGCCATGGCTGAGTGAAAGAGATGAACTGTGTTCATATAGGATGTGCATTAGTGAGGTCTGGTGTTGCCAGCCAGCAGTCACAGTCAACCAGGTTCACCTGAAAGAGAGGCTGGGAATGGAAGAGGGACAGGAGGGCGGGAAGAGATGATACCAGGACAAAGGTCTCTGATCGAGGCTCAATACTTTAATGTTCAGGTTTCAATTTAAAGGGGAAGCCCAACCTCCACCACCGAACCCCTTCTTGCTTCAGCCCAGCTTGGGTGAGGGGAATCCATCCTTAGTTGAAGGCTGGAGGTGTCTCAAGGCAAGCTCAGCAGGCAGTCTATTCTTCTCAGCTCCTGTAGCAGACTGTGGGTCACCAAGGTGGTTAACACCCGAGTCCTATTGTTTTGGTCTGCTGTGGTAAACAAGGTCTCTCAGGCCTGCTCAAGGCTCGGGGAAGGGCACAATTCCCCCTTTTTCGTTTTAAGGATGGCAGTGCCAGCAGCTGGACTGGGCACAAGATTTCATCCTGTCTAGGGTCCAGAGTGGCCGGGTGACCGTGCCTGGCTTAGGTCGGTGTCTATATTACTCCTATATTACCCAACTTTGAGGAAACATACATAGCAATTGATGTATGCCTCTGTTTTAAGTTTATAGGAGCTCAAGAACACTCTTACTCGTCTTTGATTAACCGGTCATCATTGGCCCACTCTTTCTCATATAGATCAAAACCACATTCAGACCAAAGGACCTTTGGACATGCACTAGATACAATTTTTCACATTGTTGTATAACTGCCATGATGAAAGCTGAGCTTGCTGAGTGATCCTGTGTGAGGGCAATCAATCTGCTTAAAATACAAGGTTCAAAGGTTAAAAGCAACGTGATTATCCAAGCAATATAGTAAATAAGTTTGAAAGTGGAAATGTTCCATCATCTAATCCAACTGTTGGTTGACAGGGATCAGACACAAGTCTGGCCACCAGGTATATAGTGGGTGGCTTTAAGTATTGATAAAAAACACTTACTCTCCAGTAAGAGCGGAGACTACATGCCATGTTAAATCAGCTCGCTGATAAGAATTGAGCCATCTTTATCATTAGAATTATAATTATTAGGCTTAAGATCTGTGTCCACTTGATGGACCAATCTTTCAGGTAGCCATCAGGCTCCATTCTCTTTTTCTGAAAAAATACAGACTGAGCCACAACTCCAAATTAAAACAGGGTTGGAACCATTCTAAGTATTAGTTAAGGGGTCTCTCCACTGGAAATAACAGGATGCCAGTGGCGATCCACTGCAGACTGACTTTTAGCATCAGTTTGCAGAAAATTTAAAACAAATAAGACAAAAGCAAGGTGTCCTTTTGGTGACCTTGGGGGATATAATTCCACCTTTTTAGTTTTAAGGAGCCAATTTTTCAGAGTTCTTTGCAAAACCACGGAAGAAGCATCAGTAGCTGCTCTTCCCACATTTAAGAGAGTTATCAAGATAGTTTAAAGTTTTATAATCTCTCTTTCACAATTCCTTGTCCTTGATAATAAGGAATCTCAGTAATAAGGGTAATATCAAATTGTCAACAAAACATTCAAATGTTTGACTGCCAATATCCAGTTTCATTGTCTATAATCTGATATGGAACACCAAGCATAGAAAAATAATGTGGCAATAACTAATTATAATTTTTAGTTGCTTTTCTTGTTAAAGCAGTTGCAACTAAAATGCCTAAAAGGGTATCAAGTCACATGTAAATATTTTAATTTTTCTAAATAAAAAATGAGTAATATCTACCTGTCATAACTGACTATGCATAAGTCCTCAACACTCAACACCATTATGAAAAATTTGAGGACACTTAGAACAAGTTTTTGCAATTTAACTTGTACACTTTCTAGAAATATTAAATTATTGTCTCAAGCTATTATTATTAATTTGATGATATAAGAATAAAATTGTATGGGAGCAGGCACATGACGGCAAGATCTTTACTCTAGCTCCTCCCTTATCATTCACACCCCACAACTCCCCTCTCCTTCCATGAGTGAGAGAGTTTGCTGAACCTCTATGTCCTCTGCCTACAAATAATCTTCAAGAAGTCTGTAGTTGAGTTCTTCAAAAGGTCTTAAGTTAAATACATTTTGATAACATCAGGAATGAGATGCTGTTTGTACCTTTATGCTGTTTTCTTATTGGAGGAGGATTTCACATAACACTTTCAATCAAAATGCTGATTATTTTCTTTTCTTAGAGTCTCACTGTGTAGTCTTTCCCAGCCTAGTCCTTGATATATAGATCATTTCTGGCTTTGAGATCACAAGAATTGTTCCTGCCCATATATCAAAAAGCTGTGATTGGAAAAACATTTTTGTAATTTCACAAAGAAGCCTTTATCTTCCAAGAGTCATTGTAAATTTTCCTTTTTCTCTCATAATATTTGTTGATTTCTATTCTTATGGGTTGATGTAGTTTGAAAGTTTAATGTAAATACAATCATTTGAGTATTATGTTTGTTTTATCACTTAATAAGAGGTTCTCAAGTGCCACCTACATGGCAGCATGCAGCACCACTTCACTTCCTATTAATAGTTGAATGAAAACCCATTGTTCCCAATACATTTATCAGCAGATGAATGTCAAGAACCTGACTTGACATCCAGCAACCTGAGGGGGGACACATTGCCAGACAAATAAGATATGATGGGTTCTAGCAATTAATTCTCTCTTGCTAATCTGGGACAAGAGCTGTTGGCTTCTGGCAGTTAGCATTCTTTTACTACTCAGTGTATTTATTAACCTTCTGCCATACCCCAATAACTTCACAGAAAAATTAAGATTTATTTAAAAATGAACCTCAGTACCCCAATAGCAGAGCATTTAAATGATGTACCTTAAACTTGTATACTAATATGATTACACCCCTGATTCATCTCATGATACTTGCACTAATAATTAATAATAATAAATAATAATAAAATAATAATAAAATAATGTTTTCATTTAATGATTTATTTATTTATCTTATGTATATGAGGACACCATTGCTCTCTTCAGACAGACTAGAAGAGTGTATCAGACTCCATTGCAGATGGCTGTGAGCTACCATGTGGTTGCTGGGAATTGAATTTAGGACTTCTGGAAGAACAATCATTGCTCTTAACCACTTAACCATCTCTCCAGCCCTGCATTTTATTATTGATCCAGCTCTTCACATCCCGTTTTCATGGCTTTTGTTCTTTTTATCCTTATGTCTCATCTGCCTCTCCCTCTGTCCTTCCTCTCAATAGTGGACATCACACTCTATTTTCTATTCTGCGGAGTCATTGGTGGGCAATCAGCATTTATTGACAAGGGAGATTATACAGGATAAGAACTGTTTACACAAAGTTGAAACAGGAGATTCTTGGTATAAGTATTACAAAATGTCATGTTTGGATTTGGAACAAGATATGAGGCCAGATAAAGCAGCATTTGCATAACTGAAGGATAAGCTTATACAACTTAGAAACCATGATGCTTACATTTCCCTCCATTTGTCTAATCAAAGACTGCTTTCTTATAATAATAAGCAACATACAGTTGGAAGAATTATGAAACAAATATGAACACTCTTTGGTAGAGTTAACATTCACAATGATCAGTGCCTTTATATTTGGCAACTTAGATAAAATATTCTATCATGTATCCTATCTTGGTGAGTTCAGGATTCTGTATCCAAATCACTTTCTATCTTAATTGCATTACCATCCTAAAATATCTTTTTAGACCTAGAACAATTTCTTAAATCCTAAACATCATAAGCTTATAGTAAGACCATGACTATCTAGTGTTCAACCCCATCAAAGATCTGAGAAGGAATAAATATTACCTGAGTATGCAGGAAGTGCAGGGACACAGATTCCCAAAATTCTAAAAATGACAGAGACAGCTGGACTGCTTGGATGGACCCCCAATAGTCTCTCTATAACAGAGCATCCATCTTCAGCCTTCTGACCCCATATATCTAACAAGCATTTTGTGAAGCAGTAATTATGAAGGACTTGCTTACCCTGAAATGGCAGAGCTTAGCAGTAGCCTTCCCTGCATAGTTTGTCCTTTCTGGACAGAGTTGCCTGGAGTTGAAGCATAGGCATTTTCTTTGTCCTCAATTGAAGCAACTCCATATGGAGGTTATTGATGCTCATCATCTTCTTTGAAGTGGAATGGGAGAGTGTCAGGAGATCTCTCTCATAATCAAAATATTTTTTATTAATGAAATTAGTATAAATGCCATATTCAATGGATCACTGAGAGTTTTGAACACCAACTATCTATGTATAGTATATCTGAATTGTCAAACATTCTTTATTCTTGGCTATTCACTATGGTAGTAACCTTGAAAACATTTTATTATAATTATCTAAAGTAGTATCTAACATGACCATGAGTTTTACTAATGAGTAATTCATATTTCCTAACAATCCATAACAGTTTGTAATAGCAGCTGTCAAAAAGACTAGAACTTCCTATTGCATCTTTACATGAGTACAGTATGTTAAATAAATGTTAAAAATATATATACATTATGTGTATCAAAACAACCTCATGTTTGTATCAATGTACAATAACCTATACCAATGTATCCAGAATCACCTGATTTTTGTATGAATATACAAAATTTTTTACTAATAAAAATATAATTTTCATTTTGTATCAAAATACAAAAATCTCTACCAATGTAACATTACGGCCATAAAATATTCTTTTTGGTTTAAGAGTAGGTTCAATAATAGAGCACTATTTTTCTAATTTCCTAAAATATTTTTATGTCCCTGTTTTTCCTTTTCAACCCCTTCCCTTTACTGAAGAAAGGATAGAGAAGAATAAAGGAGTGGTAGAAATACCTGATGTAAGTTCCTTATTTCATTTCTTCCATATGGAAGCCTGTAAGTATTTGTAAATCTTCTCCTAAAAGGAGAATCCATATATGACTAATAAAATGACTAAAAGTACCTACACAAATTAAAGGACTGGGATGATGGTATTCTTATAATTTATTCCTGTTTTATTGGGGTGAAAGATTTCTCTTTTTGGGACATGAACAGCTACTGCCTGCCCAGCACCATTTGACATTAAGATATCTGACCCTATACCATTGGTCTGGTTGTCTGAAGCTGATATATGGGTGGATCAGTGGCCCATTTTGTAACCTAAGCTTTCTGCTCTCAAATAACTGGTCTTGGAACAATTAGCTTTAGGTCATTTGCAACCCATTACCAGCAGTCATAATACTTCCATTTTTGTTATTAAAAAGAAGTCAGGGAAACATAGGCTTATATAGGACCTGAGAACCATTAATGATCACATGGAAAAATTGGGGCCAACTCAAATGGGACTACTGCTTCCTAATGCTTTTTTGCCAAGTACCATGTGATAATCCTAGATATTAAGGATTACTTTTTTCAAATCCTTCTGGCTACCCAGCATAGGTGACATTTTGTCTTTACAGTATGGGAGTCTCATATGAACAACCAGCCAAAATTATCAGTGGACAGTTCTACTTCAGGGCATGACATTCTTCCTCAAGGATTGACAATTTGTCAGCTATATGTGGCTAGAGACATAAAGAGAGTCTTTAGAGGTGTCCTTGTAATCCATTACATGGATGATAATAATCTTGCACACCCTCACCAGCCCAGTCTTGAAAGGGTGTTGTCTTAGTTGATATTTAACTTAGAAAAACTCAGGTTAAAGCTTGCTCCCAAGAAGATTCAGACAGTTCCCCGATATGCTTTCCTGGGCTTTTCTATTTTTGACTTTATTTAGCTCCTGGCCTTCTCCATCATGATAAAAGTATCTTTCTCCCTTATGAAGTTACAGTGATTGTATGCAGCCATTATCTGTCTTCCTATTACCTTTCCTTCCTATTCTGGACCCTGAGAAGAGGCACCTCTTTTCTATCTTTGAGAGGCCAGGCTGCACTTGGTGTAAGATTCTCCAGGGACTACCCAATACGGTCATCTATCCTCACACTTGGCTTGTGTAGGTTTACCTCCATCATGTTTCCAGTATTACTCCCTATGTTAACAGGGATCTCATTAGATTCCACTATGACCCCATCATGAGCAATTGGGATTCATGTGACCCTCTAATTGTCTTGACTTACACCCTCTCACTCTCCTAGAAAGTAGCAATCTCTTTAATGGGACATATTTCCTTATAAAGTGTTCAGTGAAAATGTGGACTGGGATGACCCCTGTCAATTGGCAGCCAGATTGGCTGGAAAACCACCACATTCTTATGGGACCATGAAAGGATAGCTTGGTTCCTGGTCGAGCACAGACCTCGAACCCCAGACCCTAATGGGACGATAGTAAGTGTTTGGATTTGCTCCCAGACTCCAGGCTCCCATACATGCAGCCAAACACCTCAATGATCAGCACCTTTAGTCATGTAGGGCAATGCCCCTCCCAGTCCTTCCACAATAGAGGGTGTGACTACAGCCTCAGCCTCAAGAGATTTCCATATTAATGGCTACCTGAAGGCCAGAGGGCATAGCCAATAAGCATTCTTCTCAGACCCTCCTCTCACTCCCTCCCTATTTAACTCAGGTCTGCCTGAGTTGGGAGGGTGCAGCCACATCACTTTCTGCCATGTCAATAAATCTTGTGGA